>CM061531.1:215824170-216424170 GCA_030545055.2 Neoaliturus tenellus
TATATATATTTATATATATATATATTCCCGGTTTTACTCCCTATGTTAATCGTGGAAAATTTACGGTGTTATGTTGCACCAAGTGGATATTTTAGATATATAAGTTGGTCAAGTGTATAAGTTCAGATGAACCTCTTATGTGGATCGGCCTTATATATTTACAAAAGCCTCATGTTGATCGTGGGGTATATTTTTCTATAACACTCTAAAGTGGGTCAAGAGTAAGGCCAGATAAACCTCTCATGTGGATCCACCATATATATTTACAAAAATAAATCTCATGTTGCTCGTATATGTATTTCTGTATAACCCTCCCAAGTGTGTCAAGAGTATACGTTTGAAGAATTTATTGAAGTTGTCCTAAACTTTCAATGTGTTGGAAAACGATTGAACGAGACTAGTGAGTTACTGAAGAAATTTATGGTTTATATGATTATGTGAAATAATCATATAAAGGCTAGATTATAAATACAGTAAAAAAGTTTAACTTAATCGTCTTAATACAGAGAAAGAAAATAATCTGCAAAATGTAATATATATTAATGGAAGTTGAGTTTTGAATGTAGGATTTAATACAAGTTGTCTAGCATTCCAAGAAGTAAAAAACCCCTACAACCATGTACTTGATTGAAAGCTACTTAAGTGAAAACTCTAGAAAAATTGACTACCGATCACCCTCTTTAACCGATTTAAAAAAGAGATGTTAATAAATATTTATGTGGTGGCTGCCAAGTTGGGTACCTCTTTAGTTTTTGCAGTCTAGCGCCTCAAGGGTGCTTCTCGTCTGAAATGTGATGGAAAATCGATAGTGGGGAATTAAATTACATGCAACTTATACTTTTGTATTTGAGGTTTTGCTTTTTTATCTTTTACCGTTTTCTCATTTTAAAAGTTAAAAGGTCAATCATGACGCTCGCGACCGCCGACTGGGGACACTGCAGAACTACAGAACACTGACCAGAGACACCCGTGATCGCCAATTATGGCGCTCGCGACCACCGACTGGGGACGCTGCAGACCACTGACCAGGGACACTCGCGATCGCCGATCACGTCACTCGTGACCGCCAATCCGGGGCACTCGCAACCGCAGATTATGGTGCTCGTGACGGAAGACAGGGGACAAAAAAGAACACTGACTAGGGACACTCATGATCGCCAATTATGGCGCTCGCGACCGCCGACTGGGGACGCTGCAGACCACTGACCAGGGACACTCGCGATCGCCGATCACGTCACTCGCGACCGCCAATCCGGGGCACTCGCAACCGCAGATTATGGTGCTCGCGACCGCTGACTGGGGACGCTGCAGACCACTGATCAGAGACACTCGCGATCACTGATCACGTCACTCGTGACCGCCAATCGGGGGCACTCGCAACCGCAGATTATGGTGCTCGCGACCGCTGACTGGGGACGCTGCAGACCACTGATCAGAGACACTCGCGATCACCGATCATGACGATCGTGACCGTCGACGGGGACTTTCGCGACCACGACTTGTCAAACGCATTCCATACTGTTATTTTAAACCAATCTTTTTCATTTGAAAGCTTTCATCGGTTAAAATAAAATAATTAATGAAAAACATTTCGTAAAATAAATAACTTTACTCACTATTAAAGAATATACAAATTATTTTTACAATCCAATCACTATATACTAACTTAACTTCTACAAAAGAGTTGACAATAATGACAATTCGTTTGTTTTATTTTGTTGTAAAATTACTGTATGTCATTACGCCTTTTCTTGTTGTTATAAGGATGTGGGCCATAATAACAGGACGAATAACAGTTTATGGTATTTTCATGTAATAATTTTGATCGCAGTGTTATACTGCAGCCAAACGTTTATAGGCTACTTCAGTCCACCATGGCTGATTTAGATGAACTAGAAAAGTATATTTTTGGTTGACCTCTGTAAAATATGTTCTAAGTGCCTACTTAATGTTAATAATGTCTGCCAAACCCAAATGATGCAGAATCAGAATACTTTTCAATTCTGAGAAAAGTTTGTGGCTTTTAAAAAGTTTTCGACACTGGACCCAGTTGCCATTTGTCATTAGGCTATTAATTAATGATGCTAACAACAACAGGCCGACTTTAGAAAGTAACAACGCCGTAGGTTGGACCGTTCCCCTTTAAAACCTTAAATTCCTCAATCGTAGATATATACATAAAATATAAATGAAATAAAATGGCTACAAGAAAATCAGAAATAATTGTGAAACTACCTCTGTCCACACTGTTAAATTAAACATAATTACAACCAGTTTTGTTTTTACTACCAGTGGATTACAATCTCTTGGCACTTGGTTTAAAACTATATAGTATATACACCTTCCACAGACGAACAAAAAGCAGAATCGTTGGAAATTCAAATATTTTAAATAATCATCTCAAGGTAATATACCAAAAAGTATAGGAAACTTTTACGTTTCCTTTGATGTTTGCTGTTTCTATTTTGTATTATAAAACGTATATGTCGACAAAGGCAAACTGCCATATTGTGGTGAATAGAAGCCATAAGTTAACTTAATTATTATTATCTTCTTTTCAGCCTCAACTACCTGTGTAACTGTAATTTTGTAGTTTCATAATGAATGTTGTCAAAATTATGCAAACCTATTTAAAACAATTCTATTATTAGCTACAAAAAAAGTCATTCAAGTAAATTTATTCATTTATTCGTTTATTTACTTTTAAATATTTTACAAAATATATTGTTACAATTCATATACCATGGTACTCTTTTTGATATTGGACGAGAATATATTATATTTGTGTAAGAAGGAAGTTTCGTAAAATATCTCATGTTCTTTTTCATGGTATTTTTTATGTACCCCCCTCCCCATAGAAGTAATTCATGAAATATTAAAACAGTAAAAGAGTGAAATTACTATATCAATAATATAACCATAGAAAAACTATGATGGATGTTTTTTCCATGTTTCCGTGCCAATTTTTTACATTTCCCCCCTAAAAATCATTGTGGAGAGTATTAATGCCTTAATGAACTACAATTTTACCACAGTTGTTACGTATCAATGGGGGGGGGGGGATAAGGTAAATGCCCCAAATACCGACACCTTTTATAGTTTTTTATTTTACCCTAAAATATTTTCGCAAAAATATTAATGTTGGGGTGTGGGGGGAAGTTGGGAAAATTTGGTGAGGTCTTTTATGGGAAGTTTTGTTTATACCATCATTTTAACATTTTTGCATTGTTGACTTGTCAAGATTCACCCCCACAATTTTATGGAGGGAAACACAAGTTAGGCTTGGGCCAGTCACAGCCTTCTACATCAGATAGTCATCCATCGGTAACGCCCAATCCCACATTACTAGATCGCAAATTAAAAATAACAATGAAAATATAATAATGAAGACATTACTCATATCCAATATTCAGTCATGGAATTCTTGTTTATAATTTATTAATAAAATTAGTTAACTAAAACCGAACAATTAACTAATAAACCAAATTTATATTTTTCATGCAAACACAAAATCTTTTTGATGTATTTTTTATGAACATTAAAAATCCGACCCCCCCCCCCCCCAACAAATCTTATGACGCCATTGGCGTCACAGGGTGTCTGCAGATATCTGATTTTGGAATTCCAGTACATTTCCAGTACATTTTTTTTTTTAATATTCCATTATCACTGGTGAACTATTAATCTGAATAAGGAGTAACAATAATAACAAAATCTTATACACATAAAGAAATTTAACATAGATTTTTGTATTAAGAGATCACCACTGGTAGAAATTCTACCAAAAATTCACCTGATTTGGACTTTAATTTATTTAATAAATCACAGTTCTTACATAAAATTAACATTGAAACTATGAAAGCCTGTAGGGCGTACCCCTGGAGGCTGATGTGAATTATAAAGGCATTCTGTTCATCTACGGGGCAAACCTTTCTAAGAGTATACGCAGATTTCTCTTACGATACACACAAGCTGAGAAAAAAGGAGGGAAAATAAACATGATTGTCTATTAATATATAGATACTTATGATTGTGATTAACAAGTAATTTCCAATGATAACACTTTTTTAAATTAATTTTTTGCTAAGCCATTTAAACTCCCCTTATAGCCTTCCATACATTTTACCACAGTAAAAGTACTGTTTTAAATTAAAATGCAAAAAATTAATAAAATAGAAAAATACTAAAAGTGAAATAAATACTCACATCATTAATAAAATTTAAGTAAGAAAACTAAATTTTTAGTACAAAATCAAACATTTTTTAAGCTCAAATCTTTGCACAAATTTTAAGATTTCTTTTATTGCAAAATTAATTATTTGAAAATAACTACAAGTTTTCTCATTTTGGTTTGCAGACATACTTGAACAACAATAATGCCATGTGAAACATTTTTACATCCGAATGTACGGATCAAATGAAAAATCCACATCGGCCTACTATGTACTTTAAAAACAACAATTTCCGTATTTTAATAAAATAAATTATTCCAGTATAGTTTCAGTATGGAAATAAAATTCCAGTATAATTCCAGTAATTCCAGTATCAGTAGACACCCAGCGTCATAATTCCCCCCTGTAGGCACCCCTGGCTGCATCGCTCGCTCTCGTGACAGCCTAAAATGCAGCGTTGTATTAAATGAGGAAGCCTTCCTAATTTATTTTCATTATCTGTGTAGGCTTACAAAGAAATAATTTCTTGTACATTTCCTTTTCCAATTGCATAGTATACCGTGTTAGTTGTGATAATTTTATAACCAAGACCACAAGAAAATTTAAATTTTTGTTAAAATTTTAAATAAAAGGATTTTATCTAATTCGCATTATATAATTATATTCAAAGCCCGTGGCTGGGGCCTCAGGATTTTGCCCCCCCCCCCCCCCGCCCCCCTCTGGTCGGGCCTTTCCAAAAATCGACTATAAATAAAGGATTGAGGCCTACTTAGTTAAGTAAAACATTTCCACAAAACATAACTGTCTCCGTCATATTGGACTTTTTGCTTCTTACTTGGGACTTGTGCGTACATGGGAGGTCTAAAACCAAAACCGAATCGAGAGTGAACAAGTGACAAGAGGCCGAAATAGAAGTTAAAAGTTACGAAATGTCTAACTTGTGCTGTGGAACTAACACGTTTTACGGGGAAACGAAAAATTGGTTTTGTAAATGTTGAATTTGGTTATAAAAATCATAAACAGTGTTGACTTTTATATATCATTTAGAAATAAAACAAGCTGGAGCCAACCGGAGCTCCACTAAGCTCCGCTCCAGTTAGCTCTGGTGTGCCAAGCAATACCGGAGCTGTGCTCCGGCTGAAATTAAGCCCTGGTAAGCCGCACATTTCAGCTTTTAGAAGAGCCTAACCACATGAAATTGGCCAATTTTGATAAAAAATTTGGCAAATATTTATAATGATTTAAATTTTGAGCAGAAATATTTTAAACTTGGACCACAAGGATCTATGTCTTAAAACTTTGGCTGTTACATTTCAAGATCTATCCCAATGAGTTCTAAAATATAGTAATCTAACGCTATTGACCAAGGTCAGTAGAGCAGTCGTTTGCTCATGTGGCGCGACACAAGAAGGGTCGTTACTCACCTTTGTGCCTCCCCAACCCCCGGCTTTTTTTCTAGCCCAGTAACCTATGAAAGGTGATTGTGACAGGTGCAGCAGTTACCAGGGGGTGGGCATAGAGTCAAGGCCCCCTCACAATTTTTGCAATCTCATTTTTTGAGAGTTTAAAAATTATAGCCACACACGGCACACGTGGTGTAAAATTTTGGAATTTTTCGGGTCTAGTCCTGAAAACTACTATTTTCCGGCCTAGTCCCGGAAACTATTGTTTAAGAGACCGTTTATCCAACCCCATCGGGAATCAACTTGTTTCGATCGCAGCTGACTCTTCGGAAAACAACGTTCATCAAAAGGGTATGATGAAAACTACTAGGCCTATACTCCACACTGATAATAAATGAAAGTAACAAAAAGCTATGGTTATATGAAACCCAGGAAAAAATTGTTATAGCTAAAACAAAAACAAAATTTTGGTTAATATATAAGAAAGGTTATGAATTGCAAATCAAGTCTGTACGGGTTTAACCGAGCCAGGTTTTCTCTTTTGTTATAGTTGTCATTGTAAACAAGTTATTATGTTACACTAAATGCATCTGTTTTAACATGTTTCAAAACCTCTTAAAAGTAGGGTTCTTTCAAATTTGTGTACCTTTCGTTGTTATTTTAAAACCAAAATGGTAACCCATAAGGCCAATATTAAAAATTACACTTTTCATAATCTTTTTGATGGACGATTCTCTTTGCTCATAGGTGCTTGCGAAGAAACAGGTTTGCAAATATAGTTTTTTAAGCACTTTAGGGCTCCACCCCACAGGTCTTGCGAATTAATAGCCCATGGGGTTGAAGTTTTACATGGGCGTTCCTCTTTGCTCAGCTCTTGAATTTGCAATTACGATCAATAAGGCACAAGGGCAATCTTTGACTATTGCTGGTTTAAATTTGGAAAATGCATGTTTTTCCCACGGCCAGTTATACGTAGCATGCTCACGAGTTGGTAAGCCTAAAAATTTGTACATTTATACACCAAATCAAAAGACAAAAAACATTGTTTATCCTTTGGGCTTACAATAAAATAAATATACTTACATTATATTCCATAGACTTTTTTTATTTAAAAAACTATTAAAATAGCTTTATTTCTCTAAACAACTTAATTTGGGCGCAGCAATGCGTGCCGGGTAACTGCTAGTATTTAATAATTATAGTATAAATAATGTATGATTTACAGTCGATGATCATGCCCAACCCTGGATGATCAACCCTTTATGATTTTTCACTATACCCATTGAAGTGATCACCTTGCTATACATATGACAAATATAACAAGTAAAACATCTACTAATAAATAATAATAATAGAAGTTGGCAGGGGTTTTAAACAAATAAAAATCAAACTCATAAAACATCATTTTAATTAATTGAATAAATACTCAAACAACAAATAACCTGACACTTTTTAATGGGCAGCCACCTATCAAAGTAATGGATTTTAATGTAAATACCAATAATTAATAAGTATATAATATAAAATCATTATATTAATTGAATTGAAAATTGGGTTTTTGTTACAAGAAATAAAAGTACGCAATTAAATCCACTTAATTTGTTATAGTACAATACTCATCTAGAGCAATAAAACTTAAAATATTTATGACAAAGCATTATAACGATATAAATATTATTACAAAGTATATTTTCAGCTGAAAATTTTTCTAAAACCCTTGTACTGTAATTCTGTGCAGGTTAAAGATTCCTGTTTAACTCCCTTTTTTACAGGAATTCCAGCTGCGTGTGACAATCTGCAATGGTCACAAACTATACCATTAACATTTCATGACAACCTGAATAAAGGGCTGCTTGAAAAAAACTTACTGTTACTTAAAGATATTTTAATACAAAACATATTTATCATAGAATACCTTATTCCTACTGGTAAAAATATCAGCCTTTTGTCTTTGATCACACATGAACACAGCAGTTAGTTGTGGATAGCTAAAAATAAATAAATAAAAAGTACAATACTCATCTAGAGCAATAAAAGTTAAAATATTTATGACAAAGCATTAAAACAATGTAAATATTATTCAGCTGAGAAATTTTTCTAAAACCCTTGTAATTCTGTGCAGGTTTAAGATTCCTGTTCAATTCCCTTTTTCGTGGAATTCCAGTTGCGTGTGACAATCTGCAGTGGTCACAAACTATACCACTATTATTTCCTTAACAACCTCAATAAAGGGCTGCTTGTAAATAACTTAATGTTATTTAAAGATATTTTAATACAAAACAAATTAATCATATTTATCATAGAATACCTTATTCGTACTAGTAAAAAATACCAGCTTCTTGTCTTTGATCATACATTAACACAGCAGTTAGTTGTGGATAACTATCTTTAGACAATGGGTTGGTTACACAGGGTGTTGAGAAAAAAAAACCTTCAGGACTTCAGAGTATGATTACTTACAAATAAACTAAGAAAAAAGGTTATATTAAGGCATATCCTAAAATGCTCCGTTACGTCGCTAGCCGCCATTTTGTTCTTTACTCTTAATAATTTGTATTTCTGTAACGGATCGTTAAATTAAGTTCATATTTGGCATGAACCTTTATTACAGCAATGCTCATTTTCAGGAAAAAAATATTTTTTTCAATGTGTATTTTAAAAATTGCGGCCATTTAAAAATTTTGATCTAAAATTAACACTAAACCGGTAAATTTTATCAAAATGTTACAAGAGACAAAAAAGTTTTGAAATTAAATTATCAAACCAATGTTACCAAGTTTGTAGATATCTGACAACAAATAATGGAGTTATTGCAATTTTTCTGCATAAATCATTGATTTTGCATTATAATCAATGAAAATAAGGTCATTTTATTTGAAAAATCTCGAGAAATCCGTTAGTTCTAGTCAGATCCTTACAAACTTGGTCACATTGTTAAGATAATTAAATTTATGAACTTTATTGTCTTTTGTAAAATAAAAAAAACTACCGGTTTTGAGATATCTAAGTTTAAAAATTGAATTGGCCGCCATTTTGAAAATACACATTGGAAAATAATAATGTTCTTCCTGAAAATGAGCATTGCTTTGATGAAGGTTCATGCCAAATATGAACTTAATGCGACGATCCGTTACAGAAATAAAAATTATTAAGTGTAAAAAACAAAATGGCATGTAGCGGCCTAACGAAGCATTTTAGGACATACCTTTAAAGAAAAATTTTTCTTTGTTTTTATATATTTCTATACTTGATGAATACGACTTTGATATTTTCATAAACGACAACCTTGTCAATAATAACATAACTGAATACAACCAACTAAATATGAAAGGAGAAATTTCTACAAATGAAGAGTGTGTGAGTAAAAAATCTACCAGTAACAACCTAAATAAATTAGATAAGATTTCTATAAGTCATGACTTTGTAAATAATGAGAATACTACAAATGTTAACCTAAATAATACAGAAGATATCTTTAACAGAAGTTGTAGATCAGTAGCAAGTGTACAAAAAAGAAGCAACAACAAATCTTGTAGAACATGGGACAGAAGAAACTTTTGCATTTTTTGCCGGACGCTTGTTACTAACTTCTGCAGACACTTAGTTCGATGGCATCCAGCAGAGAAAGAAGTTATGGAATTCAATAGCATCTTAGATGAGAACCTTAAAGAAAGGAAACGTAAAAAACAGGCAATAACCGACGAATTAAGAACGGGAAATTTTGTGTACAACTCTTCAAAGCCTAAAAATTTCCCCTTTCTTCCTACAAAAAGACTTTCTAAGAAGACTCAAGAAAACTGTCTTGATTTTGTTTCATGTCGATTTTGCTTAGGAATGTTCAGCCGTAAAACATTTTACAGACACAACCAAAAATGCCTTAAAAGAGGACATCATGAGGAATTAATCGATGATTCAAATTCAACAGATATTGTATTTGGTAGCACAAAACAACGTGGATGTTGGAAAAAAGATGGTATAATTATGTTACCAACATCTGAGGATGAACCTCATATCTCAGCATTTAAAAAGAACATTGCACCTATAATTAATAAGGATGAGTATGGGGTTATTGCTCTAAATGATCCACTTATATTAGCGATTGGAGCCCAATTTTTTATAAATCACAGTGACCAAAAAGATCGGTATAATTGTACAAAAAAATTAAGGGATGCAGCAAAGCTTTTAAAATTTGCAGAAGTGATGAAGAAATCATTAATTTCTGTGACTGCTTCAAACCAAGAAAATTTCATGTTGTAATGGGTGCCGTTCATAAACTTTGCGGGCTGGATGAAGAAAGTGGAAATGTGAATGTTGTAGGGATGCCTGCGAGACTCTCATACGTGATTCAGAAGGGTGCAAGTATACTTATTTGTGACACAATAACAAACAACAATATATCAAGTTCTGCTAAAGAAATAATTAAGAAGGAAGTAAATGACTTTATCACTTTATTGAAACATAAATGGAAGTATATGATTTCTACAAATGCAGAGAAGTCACGAATAAAGAAACTTTCGTTGAAACACAGAATTTTGCAGATGATGAGGATATAAAACTTGTTGCAAGTAGGATTAAAAGCCTTGAATTACAGAGTTACAATAACTTAACATTAAATTTGTCATCGGAAAACTATGAAATGCTTTGCATTTCATAGTTTTGTTCATAGGATAGTTTTGTTCATAGTTCATAGGATTGTACCAATCCTACTGACCGAACAGATGAAGAAAAGTGTGGATCTATTAATAACATGATATGTATCTTGCATAAGAAAGTTCTCAGAATGCGCACTATTAACATTTAAATCTGATGAAACTGAGATACGTGCTTTTGATTTTAAAGCAGAGTTGATAATAGATGAACTTGCATGGTAGACAACAGATGATTCATCAAAGTGCGAGGAGTGGAGTGCCGGTGTTTCAGTAGATGCAACTTCATCATAGATGGGTAGCTCTTTAGAGTGAGAGGACTGGACTAAAGCCTCATCTGAAACACAAAACGTTATTTTTACAAAATTAGTACCATTGAGGATACTAAAATAAAAGTTCAGTGGCATTTTTTATGGCCGGATTTAAAATTTGAGTACATCTTGATCCAACATGCTCTCCGCCTTCCTGAACATATAGTTATATGTCACTTACTTGAAAATTACACTTTAATCCATTCTTAAGTGTACTATACATGGCGATTTAAATAAGTGTGCTAGCTGTTTTAACTTTATTTCAAAGAAAGAAATATTCTTAAAAGGTTATAAAATTTTTTGCATTTTTCATCTTTATGAAACATTTAAAATGTATAAAATTAAATTGTCTGATCCTAAATTTTGAAAAAAGTGATGAAAAATTTAAATATAAATAACTGAGAACTAATGGACTTGATAATAACCTTATAATAATAAAAGGACCATAAATAACATCTAATGAATCTGAGGGCCCCTCTCAGAATGTCATGCAGTGCTTCACCTGCTCCTGTTTTGCGCTTTTATTTAAGTACCTACGATAAAGGTGGGAGGGGTTTTACATAAAAGATAAAGATTCGGGCTATTTGATTCGCTCTTTTTAAAATTTTTAATAAATATTAAGCTATAAAGTTTTGAAGTTGATCGATTTGGATCACCTTTAGACCACAATGGATTCAAAATATAAAAAAATAAAAAAAAAACTAATAAAATAGTCTGAATCTTTATCTTTAAATTTAAACCCCTCCAGCTTTTATTGGACTTAAAATAGAGACACAAAATGGGAGCAGGTGAAGCACTGCATGATGAATTTTTTATCCACAAGCGATATTAAACGATTCGTGCACTCAGCCGGCTGGCCAGCAGCCGACGTATCGGCAACGTCGCTTGGCCGGTTTTGCTCGCAGCGCCTCCTGTGAGCTGGCCAGCTCAACTACAAAATTTTGCATAGCAGAATTTAGCATTGCGTGAGACTTCTGTACGTGGCTAGTTTTTCTATGGTTCCGCCAATTAAATTATTTTCACTGTGCAGGCAAAATAATTGCTCTATGCCTTTAAACCCCTCTTAACTTCTTAAGATGGTTTTGCAGGCTTATTTATACTGTTTTTAACAATTGGTTTACTGTTCTCACTGATATACAAAAAAGAGTACAAAAAGGTGAAGGAACCGGAGGTGAACTACGAAGAAATTAGAAATAAAAGACAATAAGAAATAATTAAATAATAATAAGAATAAGGAAGGAGATGAAAATAAAGTGCAAAAAAGAGGCAGAGAAAGACAAAAACATTTTGAATACCATATGTAATACCAATAGGAAAGCAACTGGAATGGAATGAATGGAAATATTGTAAAAATCTTTTCATTATCTCTGGATTTTGTAATTTCTATACTATATTTTGAAACCATATCAAAGAATAAACTATTATTGTTATATTGCATAACTGTTCACATTGCTAAAGAAATGCAAAATTTAATTTCTAATTAATGTCATTAGGGTTTTTGTAAATTTAGAGACCACTGGAACTTAGAAAACATCACACCTCTTTAGGAGAATCATCATAAAAGTTACCCGTCATTTTTGACCTGGTGTTAGCTAATTATTTATAAAAATTAATTAAAAATTTAATCATTTGCCTACGTTAAATAGTTTAATATAATTCTTTAACTTATGTAAAAAAATAAAAAAAAAATGGTTACATAAATTAACTCAAATTATTTTACAAGAAGATAAAAAAAGGAACTCTTTCTAGTGAAAAACAAACTAAAATATGTAAAAAATAGACAGGAAAAATACCTTTAATTTCTTCAGCAGAAGTTGGGGAAGTTACTTCATCGGGGGATGATTTTTTTCGCAGCGACCTCTGTAAATAATCACAAATTATTTATAATCACTTTCCAGAAAATCCTTTTTTATTTTGACTGTCTGTCATATTTAAAAGAGAAACAAAAGAATATAAATTACGAAAGAAGCAGAATAAATTATAATGGTTAATAAATTGTCTTGTTAAAATGATGACTTTTAATTGGACTGAACAATGTTTCTTTTTCAAAATAAATACATTTAAGATTGGAAATAATACATTTTAAACATTCCAAAATTATATGCTAAAGTCTGTTTCTAGGTACCGTAAATCAATGTTATCTGTTTGGTAAAGCATTCACAAAATTGTTGTGCTCATTCATGGACCTAAGCAGATTAAGAAAAAAGTAGTTTTCCAAACTTTGTGAAACCACGGATTTTGGTAATAATGTATTGGCTTTGTATTATCGCTAAACAATGTTTATTTCTTATCAAGACATATTTTTAGGTTTGAAAAACTTAAATTTTAAATGTTCCAAAATCATCTGCTAAAGTCCGTATTTAGGTAAATCAATTCTATCTGGTTGGCAAAGCATATTTATATCGCCATTAAGTTCTTCCTCTATGGATGAGATGTTGGCAACATGATGAGTAATGGAATCAGCAGACACCTTCTATCTTGAGTGGTATATTAAGGTTACAAATGACTTCTCATTATTTATCAAGTAATATTATGATGTTTTTCAGTAATTTTATGGGTTTCGTTAACATTCATTGCATCTATTAGTAGGAATCACGGAATTTAGCAGCGCAATCAGACTTTGGTCACGTGAATCACGGAGTTATGTCTGAATGGCAAATCAATGAAACGACATTATTTAGGGTGATAGTAAAATTAATTCCACTTAATGTTACAAACAAAAAACATGGATTTTGTTCAAAATTTAATAACAAAAAAAATTGGTAGTATGTAATAAGTTTTTAAGCATTATTTATTTTTGATGTACAGAAAAATAGATGGGCTTCCCTTTTAAGATCACGGCATTTAATTAGTTTACCTTACTGCAACATTATAAATATAGCTAAATCCTATAAATATTGAAGGTTAAGTTTCGGCAATTTTAGATGTACTGTATTAAGAACTGTCTATTGTGAAATAAATTTACAGCGTAATGTATACAAATAATACTTACGTTTGCCAGCCAATTATTATTATTTTTCTTCTTTTTTTTGACTTGTGTAGTTTCTGAAACAAAAATAAATAAAAAATATTTAACTAATTTTAAATACAACCATTCAAACAAATGCTTACAGGAAATGCAATTCAATGAACTTAAGTGCAATATGGCACCACAAAAATAAAACTTTAATTAAAAGTATAGGTATGTTGATACTTTTTTCTTCTTGTTTTTTTATGCGGATACTACTATTTTATAGAACTGAGGTGGTTACGTTTGATACTTATTGCTCAATATGTAAGAAATACTTTCACAGATTCATAAAGTGTCCCCTGATTTCAACGAGTTATACACTCAACTGTCAAAACATGTTCATCCCAATTGCTGCAGAGCACTGAAGCTATGCTTGCTGAGTACATGTGGATCGATGCTGTACCACCGCACTCAATGCATTCACTGTGATCGTCACGTAGGCTAAATGGCTGCCTTTTGGGAATCAGAACTCAAAAACAATTCAACGTAGAATCATGCTACTTTAACACATTGTTATAGAATACTCTTATTTTGTTTTGCGTGTTTTTTAAATATCATAATTAAAAATCAACTGAAACAGAAGTGATATCCGAATCCAAAAGATTCAATCGGTAGATTAACCATGCTGCATTTTTGCGTTACAGTAAACTTTCTCTAATCCAGCATGTCTGGGACACATGCCGGATTACCAAATATTCCTGATTACATGATGAATTTCAGGAAAATGTAAATTCAAGAAAAATCACATTAAATGTAGACCTGTTACAAATATGCTTTACAACAGAATGACAACATTGAATAACTTTTGTGATGAAAAATACCATACATGGTTATGAAACTAAAATGGGAATGATACAATTTCACCCAATGACAGATGAAAACAACTCTTCTCCTCTGGAGGCATTCCAAAGTGCTTTGTTAACTGCTCATTATTAATTTTATACCAATTAATAACATTTTCTGAAAGACGTGCCAAATTATCAAGCGTACCGGATTGTAGGATACCAGATTATAGGAAGTTTACCGTATAATTTAATCAGATCAGAACAACTACTAGGCTTTAAAAGTGATCTTAATTATGGCAAACATTATTCTCACCAACAATTTTGTATTCTTTCAAGTTATATGTCTATAAACAATCTTGGAGCCTTACCTTGACACTCATGTGGCCTTTTTAAGAGTAGCTGTATTTTATAAGACCTGCTATTGGTGTTCATTATGTCCACTCGAACAATTCTGAAATGGAAATTGATTAGTCCAGCGAATTACTATATTAACAGTATTTAACAGTATGAATTACTTTAACAGTATTTTTATTGGGCTATGAAATTTTGCTTTTTGCTTCTTTTACATGATGGCTACCAAATAGGCTACTGGTATAAAAAATTATAGTAAATTTCACCTTTTAGCAGAAGCTCTCTTTAAACCAACTAAAACCTGAATCACAATGGAACAATCAGGTGAAGTACAAATTGTGTAATCTACACGGTACTTATTTAATACGCTAAGGGTTTTTTGTTAAGAGAACCCTACAATTTTCAACCGACTCCCAAGTTTTTGGTGTTGTTGGATAGCGCTTAATCTGTAGTTGTTGGCAAAAGTACATGTGACGGAACTGGTGGGCCGTTTAAAAGAGAAGTAGGCCTAACAAAGGCAAGTTTGCAAAGGCTTTTTGGGAAACAAATCTTTACTATTGACAATATGTAGAAATTGTACACTGAAACTCTAAAAGCTATAAAGTTCATATTGATAAGTAAAGATGAAGTTGCCTCAAATCACGAGTTACTTAAATCCTAATTTGGTCAGCGAATTGTTGGAACAAGGAGCTACCACAGAATTGTCCCAATTTCAGAAGGACTTATTAGATGAGATGTTATATTGTGTTTAATTCTAACACATTTGAAAAATTGGGAAATTATAGGAAGGTATTTGGGGAATTTTTCTCAAGGTGGGAAATGAAATTGTGTCTTTTGATCGCACAATAGTGCCGTAAACAATACGGTCCCCGCACAAAACAATTAAATTAACGGACTGAATTTGGCTTTCTACCGAGACATATGATCGACCTTTGTAAAATGAACATAATTTTTAAAAGATCACTATCTCAACATCGGCTTCAACATTCCACGAGCTTGCATGTCTATAAAAAGGTCAGTTAATCCGTCGAACGGTTGATCCGAGATCGGCTAGAAGAGCTTGCACTGTAATAGGACTGCAAAGAATGAACTTAGTAGCAAGATATGGGAGCATTAAAGTCTGTATCTAAAATCATGCAAAAATTTCGGAAACGTACATTTATAGATCGTCTGTTACATCCCTTTTTCTCTCGACCTACTTAACTGATTTTGAAGATTTAGGTGTCATTTTAAAGCTTATGATCTACCGCTTGGAAGAATGGTGAATAAAAAGGTCATTTCCTTTCGGCCTTCGCCCCTGGCTGTTGATTTATTCCTAGAGGGCGCTTTAAAATGTTGACCAACAACTTTTATTACAAGATCTTTAATTTGAATTGTAATTTAACAGCTGATTATTTTCAGATGCATTTTTAAAGCCAGATAGTAAACAAAAATAGATCTCTGTCACTTCATAATCAACATTCATGTACTGTAGATGAGTTTTTCTCAAACAGAATATCATAAAATGTGCAACTTGCGCACGGGCTCCCTAGTATACCTAAATAATGTAGGCTACATATGTAGGCCTAAGTAACAATATATATGTGTACTTAGCACTTAACAATATAGGCATAGCCTACATAAAAAAACACACAAATGATCAAATGATTATCAACAAATTCATTAACTGTATTCCGTCCGAACTCTTAGTTCATTGCTTTTCCTCAGTTAGTGGCTGCAATGTTCGGCAGGTGTTTTCCTGCCATAGTATCGTTATTTCTCAACGGATCTCGTTAATTATTGGACATTCTTGTTTCTTGGTATCTTACCTTTAATTTGAATAGCCATTTACATTGGAATGAAAAATATTTTTCCGCATTTCCCGCGCTTTCAGCCAATAACATTTTTATTAATGGAGGATTTTGATATTTCTTGAACATTTGTGTTCAGCTCGATTTCCTTGTCATTTGGAATAGCCTACACCGTCTACCCAGTTTGGAAAAAAGGTTTTTGCGATTTTTCCTATTTTCCAGCATTTTCTGACCTATTCCACATAAAAAACTATCATTTTTGAAATCAGTAGGTAATTTTGGACACTTTGGAAGAAAAAATATTCAATATCTTGGATTTCTACCCTCCCGTCTTTGCTGAGCCTGTCGAAACGTAGAATATAAATATTATCATTTTCCAGTTATTAGACCTAAGTTATACATATCTTGACATTTCAAGACATGGGTTATAGGTACAATAAAGTTGTATTACAATATTGTGTGCCGTAGCTGTATTTCTACCTAGGAAATGTGTTTCATGAGCTCCTCCCAATATCAGACTTTTTAGCCGTTCCAAGCATGGCCTGGTCCCGTCATGGTCGGATAGGGGAGGTTCTACTAAAATTTGATAAAAGCCTAAGCACTAACATGTAGGCCTAGGTAAAGCAGTTAAGCTATAAAATCTAACAAAGGAACAAAAAACTGAATAGAGAATAAACTAGCCTTTCTTTTACTATTAAGGAAACTAAATATTAAAAGATTTAAGCGTATTGTTACAAACCAAATTAAAGTGGACAGGGTAACACGAACGTATCCGAAAGAAATAGTTTTACATATAAATGGAAGGTGACCCACTGATGTAATAGAGGGGAGATTTCTGTCTATAGACCATGAAGCTAATAAATAAAATTCTGTTAAGAGAGATTTGAAATTCACTAATTTACCCCTCTGGGTGTTCAATGCTAAACCCCAAGAGTGTTGGAAACACATTCTTTAAGGTTTGCAAACCTTCAAGTAAAAACTAATAAAAAAAATATTTTATGACCTATTATATGAAGGTAGTTCAAATGGACTAGGCCTATTTAACAATACAAAAATTATAACCCTGACTTAATGTTACCAAACTTAGGCTATAAGTGAAAAAAGTAGTATACAGAGAAAATGTTTTTTGTAACTGTGCTGGACTCTAATAATTTTAGACACTTATGATCAAAATCTCAATATATATTTTACATTGTTTTTATAATTTTATGGAGAACAAGAAAATGTAATTACTGTGGGAAATAAGCATTAGAAAAAATTTTATGACAAAAAAATATGTCCTGACTGTACTTACCCTATTCCTCTAAGAACACATGTAAAATCAAGGTAGGAACAATACAGTACACAAATTTCTACTCATATTTATGGTTATAAACTCAATTAAATACATTAATTTGCTCCAATAATTAATGTAAATGGTATTAATAACACTTTTAATCACTTAAAACCTTAAATAAAGCAATTGGTAAAATACATATTTCATTGCTTACAAACGTTTCATTGCATATTACAAGTTACCAATCACCTTATACCATTTGATATTGGTGTGTTCAGAAAGGTTGAAATCTACCAGTGACAGTGATACCGTTCATGGCTGCGTTCGGTCGATAACCATAAAGTTACATCATGTTTACCTTTTGAAGTAAGATGAAAATACTCGGAGGGAGGAAAACTGCATCTTAAATAAGACGAACGACAGCCGAAAGGTTACCAAAAAAATATTTAATACAGAACAAAAAGTAGGCCTAAAATCCTAATTTTGTTACGGTACCTACTTATTTCCTCACTGAGTTACTGCCCATCGCCTTTTAACCTTTAACCTCATTACATGGCTCCCCCCGCCGAATAAGTAGGATTAGAACCGGTCTCATGCCCTGGAAGTGGGTCCACGAGACAACAATGGAGAAGTAAGAAGTAAGTAAGTAGGTATCCGCAATATTGCAATTACTTTATGAAGTGTATCTTGAAAGCTATTTTGGTGAGTAGCAAAGCAAAGTAGGCCAAAGGAAACAACCACAGGAGAATTAGTTTTCTAACCAACCGAGTGCTCAGAAAAAACTAAAACTAGAAAATATCTGTATGCTTAAAAATGGGGAACCCAGCGTAACACAAAATCATTGAACACTTAAAATTTAACACTTGATACGTTTAAGTGATTAATCAGGTGCCAGGGGCTACAATTTTAACTTGACCGAACTTAAGTTATACCTTTTTAAGTTTTCTTTAACAATGACAGGATCAGTTTCCTTTTCAATAAATTGCATATACCACATCACGGTGGAAATTATCAGGTTTCCGGAATAACATTATTAATATTTAAATAAACATATTATGTTTAATGTCAGTATAGAAAATCAGTAACTATGCCTATGCCCCTCTCCACCCCTATACCCTATGCTAATCTCTCCAAGAATGTTGTCCTAGGACTGGTGAATTTGACCTTCTGTACGTGTACATTTTTTTAAGGGAAAATATCATAATCTCTCAGATCGTAGTCAACGTTACAGAAATTTTACAGAAAAATATAGGCTAATGTAATGCCTACTTCATGTTTGGATTTTTTAAACAATTTATAGTTTATAGCAAGTCAATTTAAGTGAACAGTTTCTAACGGATCAGTAGGCCTAGCTACTCTTTCCTTGGATGTGAGCTCGGCCGAGTGACAGAAGGGTTTTGATAACTATTAAATTAAATATTAGTGTTCAGCTCTACTTCCCTGACAGTTTGAATACCCACTTACTCATCATTTTCAGGATTAGGGAGTAATTTCCGGTCGTTTTGTTAAAACAATTTTAAGAGGTGGCAGGTAAAATGCATAATTTACCAGATGAGTTTGTTAAAAAAAGAAAGATAGCCTATGTGTTTTATAGGTCTAAATAAGTACAGAGACTATAGGCCCAAGAAAAACTTTTGTTTAACCTAGAGGATGGAAAATTACTAAGTTTATTACTATATTCTAGGAAAAATGTGTATGTTATTTTTGAAACAATAAAACAACAAACCATGGGCCATTAAGTTAGTGTTTCTAACTTCCTGTTCAATCCACCGCTTCTTGTATCACTGTCAAAATGATGAAGTTAACAGTAATAGGCCTATGTCTACATTAATAATGTAAATAAGCCTACATGTATGTGTTTTGGTATAGGTATACAAAAGGCGGTCACTATGCCTCACCCAATCCAAGACTTTTGCTCTAGGACTGGTCAAAGTGACCGTTCATGCATTTTCTCAGGGGAAGTATCATGATTTTGCCGTCAACGTTCCAGGAATGTTACAGTAAAATGTAGGCTATAATAATGCCCACTTCATGTTTGGTTTTGTGAACAATTTATTGTTCACAGTAAATCACTTTCAGTTACAGTTCCTATTAAATCAGTAGGCCTACTAGGCCTAAGTTACGATGTGAGCTCAACCAAGTGACAGGAGATAGTCTAACTATTGTTGAGTTTGTTAAAAAAAATTTTTGTTTTATGTCTAAAAAGGTCTGAAACTGTAGGCCCAAGGAAAACTTTTGTTTAGCCTGTAGGACAAAAAATAACGAAGTTCAATATGGCATTCTGAAGGAAAGAAATGTGTAAGTTAAGCTTATTTTTTAAATCTTTATGAAAAATCATAAGCAATAATTATTTTGAATTGTTTTCTATAGTGTAGGGTTACCAGAGGTCCAGGTTTCCCCGGGACTAACCGGGGTTTGAGTGCCTGTCCGGATTTCCTAAGTTTTTAGCAAAACGATAAATTTTGCCTAAAATTTTACTAGAAACAACATAGTGACAGGAATCAAGAGTTAAATTTGTTATTATCAAGTTTCTGCTTAGTGACCAAGTGAATACCGGTACCCTAAAAATTTTTAGAGAATAATAGTGATTGAAAGAAGACATACACTTAGGATAGTAAAAATATTGGCGAAGCTTCGTTATCTTCCTCCGCCGTTATTATTTATGTTAAAAGTTTGATTTTGCAATAAGATAATATTGCTATTTTATAAGATGATACAATTACATGATACGATTATGGATTTATTTTAAGATCATTAACAATACCTTTGGACAATAAAACAAATAGACCAACTGTATATTGCAAACAAGTGGCCTAAGTACCGTAACCGAAAATAACAAAAACAAGTAAAATTGTAACTAATGTAGCCTAGGCCTAAACATCAGAGAACAAAACAAAATAAACTAGGCCTAGGCCTACCTAAGTTTATTTTGTAGGTTTGTGAGAAGGTGCAGACTTCATTTGACCTAAAATGGCATCACACAAATGCTGCCAAATACGAATAAGAAAGGTATTTATTTTTTCTCTAATGTATTGAGGGAATATGCGGTTTAAATATTTCCAAAAACCATTGATCTTGTTGTTGTAAACATCGCTCTCTAACTTACAAAAGTGACGGAGGTTAAAGCTAGATTGTTAGATTAGATTATTATTAGACTATAATACATTTCTTACCTCAATATCATTGTTGATTCTATTGTTTTCATCGCACAATCATCTAATTGAAATTTTAACATCGATAATAACAATGGGGGAGGATAACGAAGTTTCACCAATACATTTACACAGATGATATTGCTTTAATCTTAAGAAGTAGGTTATCCAGCGAACTAACCTATAGGTAACATAGGCCTAGCTAATGTGTATTTTGAATTCCCTATTTGAAGTATTATTTTATGATAATAAAGCTCTTCCTCTTCATTTGATTCATGATTACTGAAACTGGTTCTTTTTCATCATCTTACCTAACAAAACTTAGCCTACGTTATTGTTTTAAATGTGTCGGAATATAATTGTCTCTTATTCTGTGTCTTGAATTCAGTAGAGTGGGGAGGGGGTGGGGTAACCATAATTCTGTTGGTGAGTCACATTAAAAGTTACTACAAAAATGTGTGGGGTTGGCCTTAAAAATATATGGTAGGACTAACCTTAGTTAAGTGCCAGTAAATAGGCCTGATGTGACATGAGATCACTAGGAAACTACACAAATGTATTAATGATGAATTTTAACTTTAATTCAAATATATTAGATGTATTATGCCTACAGACTGTAAAAGCGTTTAGGTGTATCGTTACTTTGTTCATAATAGAAAACAGTTTGCTTCAGTTAAAACTAAAAACCAATAACTATCCAGTAGGCAATTCAGATAGCGTGTGGGTCAAAAATGTAATATTACCACTAACTTATCTTGCTATGATAATAAGCAAATTGACCACATTACCTTTGGTGGATGTATAATCAATTTTTTCTGAAGTTTTCTGATCCAGCGATCCAACGTTAAAACTTTTCCAGGTTCGGCAGCTGTTCTTGCTACATTCAAAACAGGCTTGTGTTCATGTTGTGATATTACACTTTTTTTCTACTGTCAACCACACTTGTTTTAAAACAATAGTACAGGAACTAAGTCGGCATTAGAAAAAATAAAGCCAATAACAATTAACATAAAACATACTATCCACAAATCATTGAAATACCACTTCCTATCTGCACCAAGTGTAAGGTATTGTGAGCAACATAAGTTATATACAATAAAATCGTATATGGGGACATTTAAATTTTGAACTGTATAAGTGTATAAACAAATGACTCTATTGGATCATGAACAACTTAAGGCCCAGCTGAACCACATGAGTCAGCTGATTACTTGAAGTGGTCAATTTTCTACAAAAGAATAAGATGAGGCCCAAGGTTAGATCTATATATATATATATATATATATATATATATATATATATATATATATATATATATATATATATATATATATATATAGGGCTTCTAGGGACCTCAAAACGAAAAAGTATCATGGTCCCGGGCTTAGGTCTTACCGTGACTACTACCGTAATAGCGTATTCCCTATAGGGAAATTCGCTAAAAATTATAGTTACAACGTAAAAAATAGTTGGTCGCTAAAAATGAAAAAATGTTTACACTCACAACCTTAAAAATACATTAAACAAAAACGTGTAGTTATTGCCAAATTGACGAAAAATATTTGTTTCTATTTATTTATTCTTTTTTACTGCTTGCAGACATTGTAGATGTAATAATAATAAACTTTCCAATTTAAATTGAATGTCACTGGATTTGGGGTTTACTTGTTTCTCATTAACAATGTCGTTCCCTAATCTTCAATTTGGAAGCTTTCCATAAACTCTGGTTTAGTTCAATTTGAGGGATTTATCTGTAATCTAGTTGTGGCTTTTACATCACCTATAATTAATTAACGGTGGTAAAACTTCGGTAAAGGAATAAAGACAGCCCAAAATAGAATGGAAATATATTTTGAATATTTTTTTATAACATTTGACGATACAATTACTCAACTTTTCTTTCTAATTTAAATTCCATAAAAAAGTAACGACATAATTTGTTAGAACATAAACTGTATCATATGGACAAAATGAGTGAATTAATGAGGAATGTACGATTATATAATATACGGATTAAAATATGTCATTATGAGTTTAAATTACATAAACTATCTGCAAAGTAAAAAAAACCTAAACTTGTTATCAATTTAATCGCTATTTGAGAAGTAACGTTTGGACCTGCAGATGTTGTGTACGCAATCAACGCACAGCAGAGAAACACATGTTGTGGTCAGACGTTTGCAGGCGCATGCGAAATTCCACACATTTCGGCAGATCTTCGTTTAATTTTTTACATTTTTGTTTATGAATTATAATATGGCTTTACAATTACGACCTATTTACTTACACATGACACCAACTTTTAAACAAATTTCGATTATTTCAAAGGATTTCCTTTGTTATTAAGACCCAAAAGCAAATTAATTTTGACATTTCAACTTTAGTGGTTTCAAAATGGCGGTCAGTTTAAGTGTTCATAGCTAATACAGAATCTTAAGAACTGGATTTTTTTTTAAAGCATTTAAAAGACCCAACAAAAGTTGTAAAATATAATTACCTAACGAAAAACGCAAAGATTGTTCTGCTCAAACGATAAACAACAAATCAATCTTATAAGTTTTCATTTATAAAAAATCATAAAAATTTGCATAAGTCTACTACTGTACTCATTTTAATTATTCGCTCCTGACAATCTTGATATTTTTTGTTAGGTACCTTATTAAAAGTTGCTACTTTTTTGTATCCTGTAAGAATTTATAAAATTTCCAGTTTTAAAAGATATTTAGTTTTGAATGCTTGAAATTGCCGGCATGTTGGCCTATATCCATTTAAGCTAGGATGGTGAAAACTTGTTTGCATTTTGTGTCTTAATATAATTTTACCAAACTTTAATTTCACGTCTCAAAAAACGTTATAGAAATTATGCGATGGATTGAGTAAAAATTACATACAGACAGACCTAAAACTGCTTGAAATAGGACACATATTTTATTTTTTGCTCGTTATGGTCTCGTTAATAATCTGGTAAGGTGTGTAAAGGTTCATTCTAGACACCCTTTAATTTAGTTGTCAAATCCCTATTCATTTTAAGAGGGCGTTGGAGTCAATCCAAATTCCGCCTTTCCCCCATAAGAGCAATGTTAAACGGGATGTCAAATAACTCTTTTATTTATAATCAGAAAATAATGGTTTATAGCTCTAAATAAAGGGTTCATCAAGGCGGATTTGGTTTGCGAGAGGAATTTTTTATAAAAATTAGTGTTTTTTACTAACTTGAAATAACAAAGCAAGTTTTTTTACTACTTTTAAAACATTTTCTACAGAATTTTATAAATTATTTACAAAGAATCGATCTCGCAAAAGGAACGGGGAATTTAATTGTGATTCAAGCGCTATTTATTCCGAACCAATCGGACAAAAAATAAAGAAATTATATGACAAATGCCGGGGACAAGTTTAGCATTGCTCTTATGGGAAATAAATCCAAAATGGCGGCACTCCAACGCCCTCTTAAATTCGAATGTCAGTGAATGTACATCGAATGGCTGGGTTTTCGAGCCTATAGCGGCACGCCAGCGCGCCCTGCCGTGTTGAGCAGGAAACAAGGTGATCGGTGACGGTGACCGAAGGTCGCTGTATTGTAGCCCTGCTCCTGCCGGGCCTGCTCATCGGCGAGCGAAATTTCACACAGAGCAGGGCAGGTCGTGACGTCATGGTTTGTGTGATAGGTATGTAGTTATCGATATGAATATGTCTATATCGGTATGAGACTATCGCTTTCGCATTTCATTGTCCATCGTACATCCGACAATTTTAGTTGAATAGGCCTAAATTATTATTTCCTTCCCTTTACTCCCAGAGAGAAGTTGTAACCCAAATCATACAATTAGTTATAAAAAGATGCGAAACTGGCCAAGATCTATTAGGTATAAATAAATAAAAGGATAACATCTTCAATTACTTTTCCTCATCAACTTGCAACTAAACAGATTTTCATCGGGACATTATTCGGTGTTTTGAAGTACCGTACTCAAACTCAGTACTTAAACTCCGTAATTTAATAAACTTGCAAAATCCTAATTTATTTTCCGATTGTTCTATCGTCACTTTGCCTTCCTTCATTTTCGGATGAACAAGGATCAGACGATGACGACAGACGGTGGGGTCTTTTTATTATCGACAATCGAAACCACATCAAAGAATCGATAACTTGCAATTGTTCGAAGCTCAACTATGACGTCATGATCTGCCCTACTCTGTGTGAAATTTCGTCCGGGCTTAGTTGTCAAATTCCAGAATTCGTACACTGTACACTGGTTTGGTTATCTAACCTTTACGCCGACTTAAGTTATAACCTATTGAATTTGGACTCAAACAACTTATTTTTAAAAAGTTATTACAGTTTTACACGAGCATTTATTTTTATGATTAACTTTGGGCATTGGCATTGACAAATTATGTAGTTTGAGAGCGCACGTACGAATTTACTTCATGGAAGATGGTTATCAATATAAAAAAGTAATTATTTATGAAACCAAGAAAATCTCTTAATACATTTTTGTGTATAGGCCGAAACCCCTTTGCCCTTTACTCATTTTGATTATAAGTTAATTACAGTTGCATTAATTTCAAAGGTTAAATGAGAAACGGTGTACCGAAGAGATCTTGGGATAAAATCTAAACATTCAAAGACTGCACAGACATGTAAACTAATGATCCCGGTGATGTGTGATGTAGGCTACATATTTCATTTCTCGCCGCGTTGGCCTAACTGTTTTGTGTTGGATACAGTACCAACCACGGGGGTGGAGACTGAAGTTGTTTGTCCCGTGATTAACACTGATGTGTTTATAAGTGAGCGACCGATGGCCGTAATGGAGGAAGTGACAGGTCAGATCCGACTTTTTGCCCCTATACCTCAACACGGCTGATGCGGTGGCCGGTGGGGCGGACATACACACAATTAAACATTGATAACTTAAACAAGTCTTACGGTGCTTTTTATAAGTTCCCCGGATCTGCATCTGATATTTAACTAGAAATTTTGTCATGTTGATAAATGACACTAGATTTATTGCAAATTAATTTTATTTGTTCCTCTCTGAACTTTACAATATTTCCATTAAAATACATTGGAAGACGCCCCGAGTTTGATTCTTTTCTTGATTCTGTCTGTTTTAACCGAAGTCAGTGGAACGCCTAGTGTGGCATTCCTTACAGATCCTGGCACCGGCTATGGAGGTCCGGGAAAGCGCTGCTGCTGCAGCTGAAATATCGCCCCACAAGCCGCGGCGACGCCCGAGCGCTCTGGTGCTTACCATTGCAAATTACCGCCCGCGTTCGCAATGATTTGCGGAAGAAAGTCGACTCTCAGCGGGTCGAAGAGGTGCGCTGGCTTGTTGACATAATCTGGACTTGTTGACATAATCTGGAATCTGTGTATCGGTAGTGTGAGTTATACTTGCACGCCGTTAATGTCAAACAAATTTTCTTAAAAAGATTTCTTGCATTTTTTTAAACCGTGTTTAAATTAACTTAAGACTTTTCGATTAAGCTCTATCAGTGGTCTTTTCAATGCAGTCGTGTTTCGAGTCGCAATATCTTTTACCTTGATTGTCTCAATTGAAAACCTCTTGCGTGAAATGACATCAAAATGTTAAGTTTTTCAATAGTTTCCACTAAATTATAAAACTGAGGTAAATAACTAAAGGCAGATTGATTCACATTAATATTATTATCAAAATTATAATTAGCTTCCCGATTAAAACATTCTAATCTGTATCAACGCGTTCTAAATTCTATCTTTTATAGCTAAAATGTCTTGCTCAGTTTCTTCAATCATACGCTGGTTCTTTGTGGCTCTTCTACCTTTGATTTCACTTCCTCTGTCTACAATCATTTGAATTGCTGTTTTGATCATGATCTTTTTGAGACTTTGTAATGGCCTACCACTTATTGGTACAGATGACTCGATGTATCTGTGCTTATGGCTTTCGATAAATACTCTAAAATTGACTTTAATCGCGTTTTGTCTCAGATCGAATGCAAAATTATTTGATCTTGATGACGACCTGGATACAACAGACCGATGTTTTTAGAAAAGTAATGCCAACCCGTCCCTTTTCCATTCTCTTTTCTCGAAAGCCATAAGCACAGATACACCGAGCCATCTGCACTATCTTCGGCCAGTAACATAACTTGCCGGGTACCTTACCCAGCAGCATGCCCTCCCCCTGCCGTGTACTTCCTGTGTTGCCGTGTGACCCTCGGCCCGTGGGCGGAGGACAGGAAGCGTTCCGGATGGACGATGCTGGACCGACGACATCGCTATACACAGCATCACAGGTACAGCGCGACGTGGCATGGCAGTGTAGCCGTACAGTGTGTAGTGCGATACACGTCGGCTCAGAGACACCAGTGTGTATAGTGCAGTATACAACTAGACGTTCTATTCCGGGTCATGCTATATATTCTATGTGGAGTTGGAATAAGTTGTGTCGTTAATGTAAAAGTGCGCGATAAGTCACTCAGTAAGAATGGTGAAGTTTAGCGTTTATTTCGTGTCAAGGATCGTGTCGGATTTTTTGCTTGCCCTAATCGTGTTAAAATGTTTATGAGCTTTGCAAAACTCTTTTGACTGATATGAAAACGCTGATTTTCACCATACTATTGGTTCATTGAAATCAATTTTACTGCTGGCTCGTGCAAGCACGAATTCAAAACAGTTAGTCCAAACAAACCATCGTCGATATTACGATGCAATCTTGGTGATTTATGTTTCGTCGGGCAACACTCTAAAATTGTTTGCAGGAGCGCTCTCGGTGTGTTGCCAATGTCATTATCAATTAATTGCATTGCAACTCCGGTTGAGGTGCAGTTGTGAACTGCGAGACGCCGAAAGCGCTCCAACAAACGACCATAGTGTTGCCTGACGGACTACAAGCCGCAAAGCACCAAGGCTATGTGACTTCGGCACACGTACATCGTACATCACCATCCTCGTTGATTTAATAATCTTCATGTTGCATTTAAATCTTTCGTTGCATATTTTTTGCTGTATTTTTACAATAGGTCCGCAAAAAAATAGACTGTACTTATTGTAGAAATAACATCGTGTCCGTTTGTAAAAAAAGTTGGCAATACTGACCTCAATAAACACATGACCTCTTTAGGGCTACAAAATCGCTATTTTCGACGTTTCTAAAACCGTTGATTACAGCGTGGTATGGTGGGAAATATTTTTTTACTTATCTTATAGTCAACTTTGATCAGATTTATTGAACAGCTTATAAAACCCCACATTGTGGCGTAAAATAGATGTCAATCTATAGAATTATAGCTGCGTATTTATAACAGGCGTTCTCTGTGTTTTATGGCGTTTCATTTCGAACGTTGATGGTTTTTGGCAACGCGCCAACAAATAATGCCCTGCCAAATAACTGGTGCAATAAAATCCCCCTCTCTTATGTATCAATTCGTAGGAACAAAGCTTGAAAATAGAAATTTTATTTCATTAATTGTTTAGAATAGAAGAAATTGAAATAATAGAAGAAAGCTTTAGCTGCACGAGAGGTTACGTTTGACAAAAGACAATTTAATTTAAAAATACATTTCGCTTCATTTTGTTTACTCTCACAACGTGGTAAGACATGTAGGATCAGACTCCAACTTAATATTATTCAAAAACTTCGACATAAAATGATTATCATGCCATTCTTGGGTACACAGTTTGTGTCAATTTAGGCCTATCACATGTCGATTACTGTGACAAGTAGAGTTAGTATTTGCCAAAGAATTTGTTTCAGACTTTTGATTGAGTTTTTCCTACATGGGGGAAAATTACATAAATAATATCCATTTACATGATATTTTTTCATTTGAGTCTTATATTATGTTCAGTTGGTACATGATTTTTTTTCCTTTTTGACGATTCAAACAAGCTTACACCACAAGGTACAGTACACTCTCGTTCATCGGACTCGTCGACATCGGAACTCTGCTTCATCGGAACTGAAAATCTGGATATTATTAATTTTTTTTTTTCTTACGAAATAAATAATTTTTCCGTTTTAGCGCCTTCAATTTCCAATTGTTCTATCCGCACAACAGTGAAGTATCACATTTTGCATCAAAGGTCATCAGGCGTTTTCCATAACCTGTACCCATCGATGTGATTTACGAGGCCGTGGAGTATTCACACAAAAATAGAAAGAGGAAGGGGGCAGGAAGTGAACATCCGGTTCGACCGCTTCCCAAACTATCATTCAGTCTGTCTCGCGTCGCGACTGCACCTGTGTTACGTGGAAGTCAGTTGACTGCTGGAATATGAGTGGAATATGAATATGGAATATGGGAATAAAGATTTTGGATCTTTATTTCCTGCGTTGTTTTTATTCCTATAGGTTCATTGTTACCATCTTCAAAGTTTGAGTGCCTTATTTTCATAAAAATCTCTTGTGTTATCTTAAAAACAAGAGTGAATACAATCACGATAGGTCACCGAACGGGCGGAAATGATGACGCGCGACGGACTCCGCTTCATCGGAATTTTTTTACATCCGAACCGGCCGTCCGCCACATTAGTTCCGATGAACGAGAGTGTACTGTAACGTGTAAATTAATGTTTTTAAATCGATGTTTTGTTTCCCACGAGTATATTTATTCTCAAAACTTATTCCATTGATAAATATTTTTCCGATTACAAATTTAATAACACATAACCGTAGGTCAGGTGTTATTAAAATTTCGCAACATATTTGAAGGATACAAAACCAGCCGTGCAGTCATGCACCTTTTGCACTGTATAAAGAAAGTTGAAATATTCTATATTCATACATTAATCACAAAAAGGTAGCGAATTGATTCCGCTCGTATTTTCCAGTTGCTTTCTGCAATGACAAATAGAGCCTCTTGCTAATGAGCCAACAGGTGAAACCCAGCGAGGTCTGGTTCAGATACATCAGATAATGGTTTATATGTCCTCTCGGGTCGCAAAGGAGTAGAAAGTCGGCTTCAAGTCGTCCTATCGGTAAAGTTTATAAATTAATGACACAACCATATCACCAACAAATCAAGCACTAATTGAATGATTAATTTTTCCTTTTACATTAGCTACTCTGGCACAATACTGTATAGGTAGGCCTACTATTTTTTAGACTTTAACGGTCAATTATTGTTTACGTGCTTATTACTGATTGATGTTTTGAAATAAAATATCATTCATTTGATAACAAACATTATATTCGCATCTATATCGAGCAGTAAAAAAATAATAGTAGGAACAAATTATTAAGTTAAAATCTCGCTCTATTTGTTTAAGTGGGTAATTAAATAGCCTACTGATTATAGTTGGCAACAGATTCACTTGCCCACATCCTTGAGGACATGGCTGGCCCTTTGGGGAATCCGAACTCAAACCGTTCAACATAATATAATATCGTGTAATTTTCAAATGATTTCTAAAGGATACTCTTCTTTATTTGTACCTTAAGTACTTATACCTTTGAAAAAGTAACCTTATAAAACTAGTGACATCCGAAAACCAAATAAGTACAGCTGTAAGTTCAGCTTGAAGCTTTCGTAAGAAATGAAAACTGATAGTTACCATCGGGATGGCCATGCATGTCAACATTAACCTTTTAACTGTGCCAATCTCGGTGACTCACGGAGGACAGTCAGGTGAACAGTTCTGGCCGGTATGCAGCTATATACGAACCTTGGGTATGCAGCACGTTGATGTCGAGCGCTGCAACGGAACAGGTTCCCGGCTCGGAAGGATGGGTTCACTCACTCGCAACCAGTTTCTGCCCCGCGCCTCGGCCCGCGGTCGTCTCACAAATCGCGATCCATTTAAACTTTTCCTCGTCGTGAAACAAAAGGGTTTCAGAAGATATGTCTAAAAACCTAATATGAATAATCGTGTGGTATACAATTAATTCAAATTAAGTCAATATATATTCACAAAACATCTAGATTTTGTGTTATGAGTCGATGAAGTCTGTACAATTTCTTCTTTTTATAAAGATAGAAGGGCTTCAATCCATTGCAGATTCTTGTTCAGTAGTTTAAATTTCGTGTACTGGAAGATATTTTACTATTGTTGTTAAAAATATTATTGCCAAGATAAAATATTTGCTTTTTGACCTCCTATACATTTTTTATGGGTAAACGAGGGTTATTCTTAAAGGTTGAGATAAAAATCAGGTTATTTTAAAACTCGTTCTCAATGTAATAACAGCTGCCAAGAAATTACTTTATAGGTATAACTTTTGAGAAGACTGAATGGTATTTTTACACCTGTAAGTATTTAAAATGTTTACTCTTATTTTATTTTATTTTTTATATTATTTAAAATACCATGTTTTGGTTATTTACAATTTTATTTTGCAACATTATTACAACTAGGCGACAATTTAAAAAAATTTCCCCCGTCGTTGTTGAACTCGCGTCTCAAAACAATTTCAATACAAGCGTTGCCCCCGGCCAAACTCTCCGCAAGAACCACCTGCGACCCAGATCGGGTCCGATAGCCAAAATTAGCCGAAATTAACCGAACGTTGCTCGGTCCGCAGCTGCGAGAATCAACGCGAAACGGCCGCGCGGTCATGCAAATTATATACGATGGTTACCGCGCGGCCTCCGCTGCTGGGGAGCGAGGAAACGCTGTAGTCCAACAGGTCGCCTATGTACAACACTGACTGGGTCAAACGATCGGTAATAGTCGTCGAATTGATGTGAAACAATTGTGAAAATTAAGAGTATCATCTCTTTTTAACTTCATGTGTTTGGGCACCATTAATTGTTAAAGGTTATACAGTATAATATAGTCTTTTAACCCAGGTACAATTTAATCACGAAACAGGCGAATTAGAATTCAAAGAGTGTGAATTTTTATTTTCAACATAATAGTTTAGATTTTTAATGCATACGAAAATTATGTTAAAACAGAATAGTGTAAAATTTTACTATATTATTGCTTGAAGAGCTATTTGAAGTTTATTTGCGACGGCTACCCTCGCGTTAACCGATTTGGCGCATTAACCAATAGCAAAACAATGGGGACATTCGACTAGTTTAAAGTCATAGTACCTTCAGCTGCGGAAGAGCGCAAATATTCCAAGATTCACAACCGGATTCAGACCGAATCATAGTGTAATGGAGAGAAAGAAACGTGCTGAATACATAGGGCCAGGACCTGTCTACAGATACAGCGCAGGTCGAGGTGGCGATATTTGCCTCTCGCTTGGTCGGCGTCGGCATTACACTGTCACTAGCACGATACACATAGGCCCTACGCTGATCGTGACAACCATACACATATGTCGGTGTGTGTACGAGTTATATGGTGGCAACTTATGGCATTACCTCTAATGCATTGGTACACCACTACTTTCGAATTAACCTCATGATTTAATGCACCGTCGCGGTCGGCTGATAACCATTTGATCTACAAGCGACTTGATCGACGTGCCAAATTGTGATTATTGCTCTGTAGTGCCGGCGGCTAAAGGTTTAGGAGTACTAAACGAAAAAGTTTATAAACAAAGCAAAGTATATTGACACTATTGACAGAATATTACAAATAATCGAGCGACGCTCAATCCGATCAGTGAAACCCCGTCCTGACCGTCGCTCGCCGTTTAGCGTAAAGCGTTACACTTCTCCGATGATGATGTTGAGCTTGATGATGATAACGATGATTATGCTGATGACAGCGGCGAGTGTAGGCAGTGTTGCCAACCTATGTGGGCCAGGGGACCGGTTGTGCCGTGGTGGTGGTACAACTGCATCCGCCGGGTCAGTCTCACTGCGGCTGCGTTGTGTTGCTGTATTGTTAATAACTGCGGTATTGAGCCGATTCACTGCGGTTGCACGATTGAGTAGGGATTGTTTTCGCTAGTTTTTGGAAGGTGAACAATCACTGTGTTTATTGAATTTTGGAAAATTTACCAATGATAAAATCCAAATACTGTACATCCACATTTTGGGATGCTCGTAGGTTTTTTTTCAAAGCTACTTGATTAACGAATCATTAAGTATATTCTCTTGCTGTATGAAACATTAACTGAACTGTAAAATAAACACCCCTTTACTTAGGCTTTCTGTTTCAACAACTCCTGTTATATTTTCCGAAATCTCCCCAGTATATGAACATCAATGAAAATTGCAGATATTAAATTAAATAATCAGCACTATAAATAGGCCTATAACAATTAACAAGGAAAAAAGAGTGTAGTCTTCGTCTCTCCAGCGCGTTTAGTGTTAGCCAGTGGGGCTATGTGACTACAGTGGGTGAGGTGCCAGAGTGAGTGTCCAGTGTTGCAAGCAAGATGAGACTGTTGCGCATCACCGCAACGCGATGGTCACCCCAGACACAACATGCACCGCATCACGCAGCGGAGACCAAGACGACCAGCCACGGATGCGCCAGGGTCTGGGTACGTGTAATGTTGAAGGTATATAGTGACTTCGGGGCCGGTAAGGCATCTGACAGGCCATTTTACCCGTCAGAAATCTTCCCTGTCAGAATGGGCGCTGCAGTCAGTGTTATATTAAGAGAGGGAAATGAATCTTTCTTAATCCACAATTAAAAACAACAATCTTCTCAATCTATGAAATAGCTTTGGAAATTTAAGTTATATTTTTCTTTCTAACCGGGTGGGGGGGGGGGGGGGGGGGGGGGGGGGGGGGGATTGATGAGATCCTTTCATTAATTTGGTTTTAGTTTATAGTCCTATAAACAATAATTTTGATCTGGACAACCATATTGTACTTCTTGTAATATCTTTGGTTATTTTTTTATGGCAATTCGATTTTTTTAGCTATTTCGCCAAGGAACCGTTACTAAGAGGATTCAGTACCGTATCCAATTACAAAATTATCATAACATTCTCATTTTTTTTTATTATTATTATTTAAACAAGCTGTCTTATTACAAATCAAGTTTATGGACTTTTTTAATAAAAGTAGACTTATTTGTGATTATTCCCTACGGAAAAGGTTTTTGCGCAAGTAATGGTAGTAGATGGGTGGACAGTGGCTGGTACAGAGAAGAGAACTTATCTGAGATGGCTTATATAGGTCTTGGTCTCTTTTTTGTAAAGAGAAAGTGAAATATACCCTTTTGTAATATAGTTCCAAAACAAATTAAATTTATTGTGAAAATGAATTCTAACACCCCAATTGTTAATTGCAAACTTAAAAGCAATGCTTATGGTTATATATATATATATATATATATATATATATATATATATATATATATATATATATATATATATTGTAACTAGAATAAATTTTTTATCACACTAAGTTTTCTGAAAGGGTTAAAAAATTTATAGCTCTGCCTTTTATAGTTTCTTTGAAAATAATTATTTGACCTTTCCCAAAACCCAAAAATAGATCGCGCAAATTAAATGTCCCACAAAGAATACAATTAGACTATTGTACATCTCCTATGGCGAAAGGACGAAATGACCAAACTAAATATATTTATTAACTAATATAATCACACGCGTACTATAGGTAAACACCTATAGTATAGGTTTATAGTGGGTCAGTTCTAAGGCCTTGCACTTTCTCCGTATAGAAATGTCAGCTCGCCACAGCAATGTAACTGGACCCGCCTACGATATACCACTCTGCCCGTATACAAGCCATGCAGGATTTATCTTTGCGTATCTATCAAAGACCACATGGAACGATTACGTTTTAGAACATCGGGGATATTTCCGCCAACATCGCGTGGTTACTCGAGTATCTAAATTATTTTTAATCGTTGTTTGAAAGATTTTATTTTCTTACCATTTTGTCGATGTCATTATTGTTGTTAGTGAATTCGGGGTTTTGCAGTCAGAAGCTACAGAATATCTAAAATTGGTTGATCGCATTAACGGTTAACGTAGCCCCACGTAAGAGATGCTTTGCACACTCTCCGCCTCGGTTCCCCCGCCGCCGGTACAGTGTCAGTAGACGATTCGTCCGCGGTTACGTGAGAGCGACGACGGAAGCCAGTCAGGGAGTTGCGGCAGTTTCAACTGGATTAGATGCTTATGCAACTGCAGTTGCATCTCCGAGTGCATCGGTGCAGTGATTAGGCTCGCCTAACTGGGGAAACGCGATCGTGGTCTCTTGATCGCTCCCCTTCTGAGGGAAGTGGTTCACATCCGAGGACTCAGTTTGCTTTAGTTTTTTTCTACCCCAGAGAAATCGGTTTTTGGAAGAAATAATGCGTGAAATATATGTAAATTTTGAATCTGTTCTTAAGAGATTCATTTGTGTCGTTAAATTTAAAATACATTTTTTCCTGTGTAAAAACATTGCTACGATTTTGCAGCGCTGGTAATTTGTGAATGTCTTTGTAATTCAAACGACATAAAATCAATGAATAAAAATGCTGTATGAATTTCTAACTTTAACTTAGGCCTACACCAAACTTATAAAATCACATATGAATCAAACTTAACAATATTTGCAACAAATTTAACAACTACTGTAATTTATTTTTAATTTATTACTAATTCCTAATACTTATCCTACCCTCCATTCGCTTAAATTGTACGATTGTTAATAGATTTGAATTTATTCGGAAATCAGGCATGGGAATGAGTTAGTTATGATCCTGATGCTACAATCATAAAGTTGTCGTTACGTCACAGGTATGGGGGTAGTTTTCCGGCCGCGAACTTTTGAAGAGAATACATTATACTCTACTTCAATCATTGGTTACGCACTTTTATAATTTATTTCTAAAATGAACAATTTAAGCAATGTTTTGTAAGTTTACTAGGGGTGGAAAACTACCCCCGGAATACTACCCCCAGCAAAACTTCCCCCGGCAAAACTACCCCCGGATTTCTACCCCCGGAATACTACCCCCAGGAAATCTACCCCCGGAATTCTACCCCCGGAAAACTACCCCCAATGGACTAGACCGGGAATCCTACACCCGCGAAAGTACTTCCACGTACACAATTCCTTAAGTATTTAACAATTGTTATTTTATGTACGTGTTCTGGTATTTAAAACATTTCTATTATAAAATAATATGTTAAATTTACATTAATACAAACTTGCCCTTCGGGTGTTCTCGTTCTCTACCCTCACTCGCCGTCAAGTTCTATAATTGGCCTATAGTTTTATTTTACCAATCTTCCCTTAATCCTTTACAGGCTTTTAGCTGTGTGTTTTTTAAAATGCTTTTTTTGAGTGAAAATGTAATTGTGGGTGATGATGAGTTAATGTTATTGGTTTAATGTTATATTTTACAAAACAATATAATAAATTAATGGTATTATTATCTAAGGTATTTTTTTTTTATAAATTGTTTGGAAAAATGTGTATGCAGCAACTGATAAAAGAAAGCAGAAATTTTCTTCAAAGTTCATTCATGTTCAGGTGTTACATAATATTTATTAGATGACAATGTAGGCCCTATGTGCTACAAACCTGAAAGTTGAATAGAGAAAAATCGGAATAATAATATTCACAATAATCTGAAGGAATTTTGTTCACTCTGATCACTCGCCTCCGAGATGGACAAGATCTTTACTTAGCAGTAAAATTCTATTACCGTATTACTGGTTGTACTAGATATATTGAGTTATATACTTTTCAGACTATCTAGATTTACAAAACGTGAGTTAAGTTACATAAGCATAAAGTGTATCATATCCTATACTGTAATAAGTAAGTTATATATTTGTATGTGTGTGTGTTTGCATACGGATCTCAAAAACAGCTAAAAACCATTTTCTTCCAACATTGCAGATAACATAGTTTTGGGATGAATTTAATATAAATACAGGTCTCTATGCCAGAAAAAAATCTTATTTCTTTATAATTATTAATTTAAATTAAAATTTTTTAACATTGGTCTTATAGAGTTAAAAAAAAATAATGAAAACAGTAGACTCAAGTGTCAAAGTGCAGAACAGGCCTATGTGTCCAAGGCCTAAACATGTAGTTTTGCATGGCAGCCAATTACTAAATTAGTAAATGGTACTATTTTATGATGAAAATAATCTATAATTTTTTAAATCGTACTTCATACTGCTGATTATGAATAAGAATAAAAGTAATGCAAAAGTATATAAAACAACAAATCAATTTGTAGAATTACATTTGAATTTAAAAACAAAAGCATTAGAAAGAATAAAGCAAACACCAGCTAACTAAATAATTAGAATCCACGTGTTACACATTCAACACGTGTTTTAACAAATATACACGAGACCCGTAGGCCTACATTGAAACAGTCTGAAAGCACAGAAAAAAGAAGCTGAAAGGCGAGTGAGTGGAGCGAACGAGCTCGTCTTGAACAAGAAATAAGCCTTTTTGCACCGGACTGTCTGTAAATGATATTACCATATTTTATCTATGATATTACTACAAAAAATATTACTGTTTAGGTTTACCGAGCTAATGCTTGGCCCCCAGGTGCTGAAAATTATAAACCTAATATCAAAGTATATCATGGTACGTTAATGTATATATTTTATTTGATGTCAATAAAACCATACAGCTAAAAGCCTGTAAAGATTGAGGAAAGATGAGTGAGGGTAGAGAACGAAATCACCCGAAGGGCAAGTTTGTATTAATATAAACTTAACATTTCTATTATTTTATAATAGAAATGTTTTAAATAGCAGAACACGTACATAAAATAACAATTAGTTGTTAAATACTTAAGGAATTGGGTACGTGGAAGTACTTTCGCGGGTGTAGGATTCCCGGTATAGCCCATTGGGGGTAGTTTTGCTGGGGATAGAATTCCGGGGGTAGTTTTCCGGGGGTAGTATTCCGGGTCTAGTCCATTGGGGGTAGTTTTGCTGGGGGTAGTTTTGCTGGGGGTAGTATTCCGGGGGTAGAATTCCGGGGGTAGAAATCCGGCTGGTGTTTGGTTTGCTATACTGTTAATTTAGAGCAACCAAATTAAATAATAATGTATTTATAAAACTGGGGGTACTTTTCCGGCCGCGAGCCAAAACTCCATGCCACTTTAAGCTCCGCCCCTCGTGACGTCAAAATGACGTAGCGTTTTTTCATGGGGGTACTTTTCCTGGGGGTAGAATTCCGCTACCCCTCCAACTTTACTGTCATCAATGGATGAACTATATCAGTTCATTCTAATTCAATTCAATCGAGTTTGGGAGTTAGGGAGCACAGATAAGAAGTTCGTGAAACTCAATAGGGGCCGTGAACTCTATGATACAATAATTCAAAAAGATAAATTTGAACTTATGGTTTAAATTTTGTTGTAGACTATCAATATTTCGTACCAAAGTGCAGTTCCCACAAATATCGTAAGCAAACCTCGATAGGTACTCTACTAGGCCTACGTGTCATTTTATAGTACCTTGGCCGTCAGTTTAAATACTGATTATCTCGATATTGTTTGCATATGCAGAAATGCAGGTAGGCCAAAGTATCGTAAGCATGTTATAATTTGGGTTATCCATTCCCAGCACTTAACAGCATTGTGCGCCAGCAAGCCTCGCCATTGCGCATCGCCTCAATGGCTTCTCAGATAACAAGGTTACTCATGCAATCCGGTTAGGAGAAATAACATTATGTTGCACAAGTAAAACAACTTGTTTTGGCCTATTTTTATTTGAATATTCGATACAAATCAGTTTTTAATCAAATCATAGGTCTTACATTCCGATAACTCCTACAAATTTGCTCATTGTATTTTTTGGAGAAAATGATCAAACACCAATTAGGAGTAAGTAATTCTATAAATTTTGTATCTCTCTCCTTGCTTGTGATGACGAGTGTACGCAAGAGACGCGGATGCTGGGCGGGTAGCGTCGCGTCGGCCGCTACGGGCGCCCACAAACCTGTCGTGCATAACGGGACGCTGGAAACCGGCACCGGCTGTGCCCAAACTGACACTGATGCTCGCCCTACCGCCCCTACCGCCCTCCCACGTGAAATATACACTCGGGGACCGCTACATCATGACAACTACGCCGTGGTTCGAGTCAAACGATTCCCCTTTGATTTCATTTACTTTAAATCGAAAACCAATTATTTTCTAGTCACCATTACTTTCCATTCAATATTACTTTCGTACATAACATTCGTCAACATTAATTTCCATTCCAAGTAATGTTTCAGATTTACCCTTTACAAAATAATGGTCAATCCTCTCAACAACTAATATAGCCGCCGAATTGAAGTAGATACCCTTGTAATGGACAGGCCTGCCTTGGCGTATCACAAAAATTAATTACTTAGCTGATAAAAATTTATTTTTTACTTTAAAGCTTTAAAAAATTAAATTTTAAGGTTTTGATTTTTTAGGTTAGCTAATGTAGTACAAATTTACAAATTTAGCCTTGTAGACGTAGACTGACTTACGGTTTCGTTTCAACAGACTTATTCTCCGTTACGTTTTCATAAGGTTGAATCAAGTAGGGCCTATACATAAAATAAAATTTACTAGGGATACTCGGCATCATTCTTACGAAAGTGGAATAGTATTACAGTAGAGAAGGTTTCTTACTTTTACCACAAACCCTCAAAACCCCAGGCCAGTGAAAATATATCGTCGTATTTTTAGTTACCAAAATGTAATGTAATAGAATGTAAATTCATAACAACAAGAGTAATTCTAAGAATAATTGTTGGGTCTTTATTTGCTTTCATTTTGGGCCCAATTTTGGGTCCTAAACTACCATTTTAGTGGAATTTTAGTGAATTGATAGTCGATGAAGTTTAGATTACTATACGGATTACCGATATTATCGTAGATTAATATTATAGATTGATATAGATATTACCGATCAATATAGAGAACTAGTGTGGATATCAGTATCGGATCGAATGTCGGTAAAGCAGTCACCAAACGATATAGCGAAGTAACTATCGAGAAACATGACTTATTTATGAGTACGAAATGCGAGTGCCTTTCCAAAGCTAACTCATGATTATAGACGATATAGGCTACCAACACCTTAGTGCCAGATTTATCTAATTCAAACATTATTATTGGACACTTGAGCCCTTTCTTGGAGTGCTTAAAAGGTTTAAGGAAGGGCCAAGTGTGACGTCAGAAATAAAATTTATTTATTTGTATTATATTATTTTTTATTCAAATTTATTTCCCGGATGAAGTGGATTAGTTTTCTATTATAACTTTATTAATGTTTTCAGGTTTTTTATATTTTATATTTTATTTGAATTCGTTGTTAGGTTATTTCTTTGTTATCGAAAAGTTCAAGAATTTGACTGGTATTATTCTATTCTATTCTATTCTATTCTATTCTTGGTAGTGCATTACCGGAGAAAATGACACGACACGAACTTTGTCCGACTTTTAAATATAGAGAAATATAAAATCGCCTCATAATAGGCGATATTAGACCTCATAATAGGCCTCATAATAGGCCTCATATTAGATTAGGTCCCACAAGTGTACTGGCATCAACACAAAAATAAATAAACAAAAAAATTCTCTTATCTGATCATCTTATAGAATATAAATAAACATCCTCGCAATAAAACGTTACCAGTCATAATGAGTCTTACCTTAATCATACCATTACTTTAAACGATTCGTTACATGCTGCACTTTGGAACACCCGGTAAATTGGTTTATTGGTCTATTCAGGTCCAGTAGCAGGATTGAGGTAGAATTCACATCTCAGCTGGACAAGATGTAGCAGGCGGAAAGTCCTTGAACTTTTCATCGGTTACCACCAGCGGTGAAGGCCGTCGACTGATCTTGTAGGATGATCTTTTTTTGTTACAATCCCAGGAACGAGCGTTCACGCCCCTGAAGGAACGTTTCATATCAAATCTTTTAAAAACTCACGGGTTAATGGAAAATTAATTTGTGTTCATAATAAGTTTGGATTTTATTTAGAAACCGTAGTTCAACACGGTGGATGTATATGCTGTCTATACTAAAACGAAATTGTCTTCATTCGATGTTATAGGGGAATCCATGGAATCATGCCTCTTAAAGTGGTGAATAATAATTCTTTGGGACGCAGCTACGTAATTGTCTCCCTTGCATTAAAATGTAATGTATTAAAACCACATTTGCTGAGCCGATATTTGATATAGAGTTAACGTCTATCAGGGTTTTCGAAGTTTTTCTTAGCTAAGTTGTCTTGATTAATGTGTTTTTTTTTTGTTTTTTTTTTTTTTTTAATCATGACACATAGTTGCCGTTGTCACCAGCAGATGTCTCTGTCGCAGGCCGAGCTGGTGGACGCCGTGCGTCGCCGCAGGGCGAGGGAGGAGACCAGCGATGACGAGGACCTCGGCCTGCCCAGGAGTCCCGCCTCCAGCTCCGCCGCCGCCACCCCCGACCATCTACATGTCATGACACATAGTTGCCGTTGTCACCAGCAGATGTCTCTGTCGCAGGCCGAGCTGGTGGACGCTGTGCGCCGCCGCAGGGCGAGGGAGGAGACCAGCGATGACGAGGACCTCGGCCTGCCCAGGAGTCCCGCCTCCAGCTCCGCCGCCGCCACCCCCGACCATCTACATGCCATGACACATAGTTGCCGTTGTCACCAGCAGGTGTCTCTGTCGCAGGCGGAGCTGGTGGACGCCGTGCGTCGCCGCAGGGCGAGGGAGGAGACCAGCGATGACGAGGACCTCGGCCTGCCCTGGAGTCCCGCGTCCAGCTCCGCCGCCGCCACCCCCGACCATCTACATGTCATGACACATAGTTGCCGTTGTCACCAGCAGATGTCTCTGTCGCAGGCGGAGCTGGTGGACGCTGTGCGCCGCCGCAGGGCGAGGGAGGAGACCAGCGATGACGAGGACCTCGGCCTGCCCAGGAGTCCCGCGTTCAGCTCCGCCGCCGCCACCCCTGACCATCTACATATCATGACACATAGTTGCCGTTGTCACCAGCAGATGTCTCTGTCGCAGGCGGAGCTGGTGGACGCTGTGCGCCGCCGCAGGGCGAGGGAGGAGACCAGCGATGACGAGGACCTCGGCCTGCCCAGGAGTCCCGCGTCCAGCTCCGCCGCCGCCACCCCCGACCATCTACATGTCATGACACATAGTTGCCGTTGTCACCAGCAGATGTCTCTGTCGCAGGCGGAGCTGGTGGACGCTGTGCGCCGCCGCAGGGCGAGGGAGGAGACCAGCGATGACGAGGACCTCGGCCTGCCCAGGAGTCCCGCGTCCAGCTCCGCCGCCGCCACCCCCGACCATCTACATGTCATGACACATAGTTGCCGTTGTCACCAGCAGATGTCTCTGTCGCAGGCGGAGCTGGTGGACGCTGTGCGCCGCCGCAGGGCGAGGGAGGAGACCAGCGATGACGAGGACCTCGGCCTGCCCAGGAGTCCCGCCTCCAGCTCCGCCGCCGCCACCCCTGACCATCTACATGTCATGACACATAGTTGCCGTTGTCACCAGCAGATGTCTCTGTCGCAGGCGGAGCTGGTGGACGCTGTGCGCCGCCGCAGGGCGAGGGAGGAGACCAGCGATGACGAGGACCTCGGCCTGCCCAGGAGTCCCGCCTCCAGCTCCGCCGCCGCCACCCCCGACCATCTACATGCCAACCTCAAGGTAACACCATTCACGTCTGGCACGTCAGGGATGCCCTTAGCTTGTATATACTTGCACACAAGATCTTGTCTCTATATTTATGAAGAGACGCTGTGTGTCCTATGATGCGTACGATGTTGGGACAACCCCTAATCTGGGATTGGATTCCCTTGGCGTTGACTTTGGCCCACTGCCGGCGCGGCGACGTCGCCGGTCGTCGCTCGGTCCCGTTACACGTAACTTGCAGATCCGGTCTCGCAGACCGTCTATAGACTGCGCTTTGTCTCTCCGGCTCACACCACATCTTGACCCACTTCCTCCCGATAAGAGGGGGTCTGTAACTGGCAGCCTACAACTCACATTGTCACTTAAAAGTATCATGTTACAAATAGTATCACTGATTCTAACTGAAACTAATCTCTTGACTCTTGACTTTATCCTGCACCCCGTAAGGCTGATTATTATCAATATACAGGGTGTCCAGCTTCCACCTTTACAAACTTTTCCAGGTTATTGCCCACGTCAAAATAAGCAAAAAAGTTCCTGTAAACATATGTCCTAAAATGCTTCGTTAACCCGCTAGCCGCCATTTTGTTTTTTACACTAAATAATTTTTATTTCCGTAACGGATTATTGTATTAAGTTAATATTTGGCATGAACCTTCACTATAACAATACCCATTTTCAATAATTTATTTTTTTCCAATGTGTATTTTCAAAATGGCGGCTATTTAAAAATTTTAAACTCAAATATCTCAAAAACGGTAAATTTTATAAAAATGTTACAAAAGACAAAAAAGTTGACAAATTAAATTATCTAAACATTGATACCAAGTTTGTAAGGATCCAACAACAAATAACGGAGTTATTGAGATTTTTCTCTTAAAATAACCTAAATTGGCATTAATCATAGTGCAAAATCAGTGTTTTTCTGCAGGAAAACCACAATAACTCCGTTATTTGTGGTCGGATCCTTACAAACTTGGTGTCGCTGTTTAGATAATTAAATTTGTCAACTATTTTGTCTCTTGTAACATTTTTATAAAATTTATCGTTTTTGAGATATTTGAGTTTAAAATGTTTAAATGGCCGCCATTTTGAAAATACACATTGTTTATAGGAAATTTTTAGCTTATTTTGGCGTGGGCAATAACCTGGAAAAGTTTGTAAAGGTGGAAGCTGGACACCCTGTATAATCAATCTACCTGTATCATTTTGAAAATGTTTAACCATGATTTGTGACATATTTACTTTACACCATTCTGATGTTCTTAAAAATATATATATCATCTTGAGTTGGAAAACAAATCAAAATATACCACATGCATTAAAAAATTAGTATTAGCATTTTAATCAATTTTAACAAATTTTAAGTTAAGATCACTAAGTTTTCTTTACTCAATAAAAAATATTAATTAAATTACTGATTATTAACAAACAATAATGATTTAAAAGCAGTTGGTACAGTATGTTATGCTGTAAGCGAAATGTTAATAGCCGTAGAATATTATCATTTTTTATTAGAATAAAAAACCAGCAATAAAATTTTACAAACGGAATGATATTCAACAGCGACTGATGGCATACTCAATGATGATACTCAATATTCTATGTCTTCCATGGTCTCCTTTGATCTTCTTTACCGACGCGAAAGTGGATGTTAGTTATAGCGCTCTCCACTAGAGACCAGCATGGTCTGGGGTTAGCCAAACATAACTTGGGTGCTTGTACCAATGTATGTATACATTGCTTGTACTATAGTAGGATTCATGAGAATAGTCCGATGAGAGTCGATAAATTGTTGCCAAATTTATTCTGAAACACATTTTTCTTCTATATTACACATGGTAAACATAAACACAAAAGACAACATTGAATGGCGCGAGGGGCTAAGGGAGGTCACAGCTGTTAAAATTTCCTTCGGACTATTTTCGTGCATCTTACTATAGAAATCGCCCACTCGTCGAAATTCGACCAAATTTTCAGTTGATCGGACACAATTAGTTTTCTTTATTTTGTATTTTTACGATTTTGAGAAGAGTTATGCTTGTCTTCTCATGGTTGCCTAACAATATAGATTTTATAATTGTTTTTAGTCTGAAATTTGCCCAAACTGTCCACTAACAGCAGACTTTCCAGCACGGGAGTAATGAGTAATGAGACTTCGGTCGGTCAATTAGTTAAATTGACATTGTTGAAGGTGAAATGAATGGATCTACATTTCAATCCAATATTAAATTAAACTAGTAGGATTCACGAAAATAGTCCGATGAGAGGTGATACATTGTTGCCAAATTTATTCTGAAACACGTTTTTATACTGTATTACACATGGTAAAAATAATCACAAATGGCAACATTGCAGGGCGAGAGGGGGTGAGGGGGGACACAGCTGTTTAAATTTCCATCGGACTATTTTCGTGCATCTTACTATAGTATAAACTATTAAACTAGTACTTTTAAACCACACTTAAGTATTAAAATTAAAACTGACTTTGAAATATAAAAAAAACCTTTACTAAAGCTGGGAAGAATTAAGCAGAAATTTCTATTTTAAAAACTCAACGAACGTAAGAGCTGTTCACAGCTAAAATGTTTCTGGTCAGGGGAAAAAATATTAATCAGTTTAGAATTAACTAGTATACGTGTTGCTCGAAATTGAGCAATGTATTTTAATACTGTACAAATTTTACTTTTTGCTGTATACATCAATGACATGCGACCAATATAATATTGTGAATATCTGTAATCACCAAAAACTACACAGCTGATTATTAACAGGTGTTTAAAATGCTTTATTCTATCCCAATGTTATTTTAATGGGAAATTTTTAGATTTCAATGGTGGTTAGCGCCTCTATTTTCAGTCCGATTCTCATCAGTTTTTGGCGGAAACAACTACAGACTAAGCCCTATCCAACGACACCAAAAAGTTGAAAATCGGTTGAAAATTGTAGGAGGAGTTCTCAACACAAAAAAAAGAAAGAAAACCCTTAGCGTATTAAATAAGTCTAAGTATAGATAGATGAGTACCTAATCGTCTTAGAATGTGCAATCACTCACTGCTGGTACAAAGGATAGTTGTGTTTCACACCAATTTGTCAATCGTTCTCTTATATAATATTAATTTTCGAATCACGTATGTCATCAAATCCTTTACATTAAGCCTTTATCACGCAACTCACCATTTTCTGAACCCATTTAATGATTTAGGAGTCAAAAATTCGTCTCATTTCGAAGTCTTGCAATATGTTATAGATTTAAAATATTTTCATTCTGAAGGACACGGTCAGCCCTTACAAGATCGGTTTCATCCACAAGATTCACAACATCTATGGACTCATTTAAAAAAAGAATAGGCGAACTACTTATCGAACTACTTAGATTTGATAACCCGGATTTTAAAATGCGGTGAGTCAGAGTCAGTAAAACGAGGAAAGCTGAGGGGGGCGTACACGGGAAAGTCTCGTAGGCAGGGCCTCCTGCTTCGTAAGGCGATGGTCGTAGGCCTCTGGCTTGCTCACCAAGAGCAAGTGTCCTGTGTCAATTTCTCCACCTTAGAAAATTCAAGGTGCAGAAAATGCCACGATGCTTGTGAAACCGAGCACACTAAAGCACAGTAGTTAGTTGGGTATAACATGGATCATAGCGGCAAAATGCCTATATTAAAAAAATTAGAGCTGTAATTTAGACAAATTTTAAAGCTGTAATTTTTCTGTTAGCTGTAAAAAGGCTAACACATTTCTCATCCGTGTCTTTCAAAGTTGTTGCGAAAGTTTCGATTTAACTTTCTCCATGTACGAGAACACCTAATATGGAGTGGTTGGATTTATTATTTACATACAATGTATGTACTATTATTAACAACATAATAACACAATCACACAACACAGCAAAATAACACAATGTAAAAAGTCGTGTTTAATTAGCTTCTTAAAATTAATGTTTTTGTACTGAAAATTTAGTTTCAAAACATCGTTTTCATCACTCTGTATTTGAAAGTAGCCACTTTCCGTACGGGGGCCACCATTTGACCTACATGATGTTTGGTCGTTTGACGAATTGGTCGACTTTTTTAAAATTAAATAATATATCTAAATAAAACTGGAAAATCAACTGATCGATATATCACTTGGTAGCACGACCATTTGCACGACTTTAAATAATTAATTAATAATAATAAAATAAGCCACTGAAACCAACTGATCGACATGATGTTTGGTAGAATAACCATTTGAATGATTTTATTGAATTATTAATACTTGTATAAAGTCATCCAAATGGTTATTCTACCTAACATCATGTCGATCAGTTGGTGTCAGTGGTTTATTTATTATTATTATTAATTATTCATTTAAAGTCGTGCAAATGGCCATGCTACCAAGTGACATATCGATCAGTTGGTTTCCCGGTTTTTTTAGATATATTATTTAATTTTTAAAAAGTCGACCAATTCGTCAAACGACCAAACATCATGTCGGTCAAATGGTAGCCCACCTTTCCGTACAGCTAAGGCCTTCGAAAGTCGACAATTTCCAAAGAGATTAAAACTAGTCACCGTCAGCTGTTTTTACCGTACATAAACATTACTTTCGGCCCAAGGAAAACAATTCTTTACCATACATCAACAAAATTGTCCCGTACAGTAATCCTATTCTCAATCAGCTGACTTCAAAACAAATTAAATTTTTAATTCTGGCTTTGTTTACTTTGTCTACTGACGAAAAAATTACGAATGATTCTTTTTTTAAACTTCCATATACAGTATTTTATTAATTGCATCGTGATGAAAAGTGTCATTCACAACTCGTCCGGATAGCCCATTTCGGACTAGTGGTGAAATACACTATTTTCATTTTATGAATTTTTTGTAGTTTTTGCCCTATTTTTCAATTTCCGAAGTATATTTGTTGTACAGGCGATTTCTTACACAAAATAAATGTACTTTTTCAAATGTATTGGCATGCTGCCAGGGGGTGTCGTTTGAATAAACTCAGTAATTATCAACAGAAATAGTTCCGTGACCGTAACGGCAGTACGGTATCACATATCACGTTTATCTGTGATCTCCGTTGCTGGCGGAGTCCCGGAGTGTTCTCAGGTCGCTGCCCAGTTACGAGTGGTCTGAAAACTTGTTTAGTCTTTTCTTACTAGGCCTAATTAATTACATAAATTTGACCAATTCTTTCAAACTTGTTACACAGTCTTTTACAACTAAGTTTAGAAGTTATCGAAGCCACAGTTCAAATTCATTACTGAATTGTGTTGATTGTGTGTTACATTATTAAATTAAACCCATGCTTTCCCCTGATTTATTTCAAGTATTTACTACGTATGTACAATTATTATCAACCTTTATAAGTGTTGTGCTACCGATCCAATGAAATTACAAGACCCCTTTGAAATTACAAGATCTTTGAATTAAAATTTAAGTAAGGATGCCATTTCTAAAGGTGAGAGCTTTACTAAACAGGCCTGCTTAAAATCGATCAATCGTCATAAGTGTAAGAATGAATTTATAAAATATTGGGTTGGATGAAATATTCTCCATTCCCCCACTCGTTTTTACACGGAACTGCTTCTAATCAAGACAAACAATGAGTTATGAAAAGAACTAAAATTCAAAGGTTTCGAGCCACCCTTGTTTAATCCATAACGCATCTTCACCAATGTCCCACCCTGACTCAGATGTTTTTTTTTGTTTTTTTTGTGACATGATTTGTTGGATTTTGAAATGTGATAGGGGGAAAGCCAGCTCGTAAAACGAAACCATCCAGTAAAGTGCGGTGGTAGAGGGGTGTCGAAATTAACATAGCACCACTTCTAGTGGAGGTTAACTTCCGGTTTCCGGCGATCCATTCGGCGGTTCCAGCTGGTGGGCCGGAAAATGGAGAAACCTCTTGGAGATCGGGTTCACTCTCCACCTTGGCGAACGTGGTAAAAACTACACCGCGCCGGGAAAGCCGGCCCGTTTTTGGCGGTTAGAAGTAAGCTAAGAGGGCGTCGGAGCAATCTTTAAAAATATAAGAACTATAATATTAAACAGTGCACGCAATGACTTCTTTTTTTGGAATAAGGGAATTATGGTATAGACGTCTAAACAGATGGTATCAAGGTGGATTTGGATTACGAGGGATATTCTTAATAGAGCTTCGAACACAGTCTATTCTGAATTAATCGGCCAAAAAATAAACTGGAACGGTAGCTTTCAGGTACTGTAGAGCTTCGCCAAGGGTCACAAGACAGCGGTCGGTCCCCGGTTCAATTCCGTCAACGACATAGGCTCCAACATAGCCAAGAGGTTATCTATGTAATTCAGAGACGTGACGACGACGCGTGACGGTACATTGTTGTCTTTATATCGCCTCAAACAGGCTTATCGGCCCATAGTGACAGCCAGTGGGGATTAAAAATACTTTAGGGTATGTGGCCGTGACAAGTTTTGGAAATTAATAATTAAACCCTATAAGGCACTTTATTAAAATTAAAGATCCAACCATAATAAATCATTGGAAACCAAAATGTTGTACCTTTATAAAGTTACATGACTTTTGGCTTTAAAAGTTGATTACCTGTAAAAGCTCGCCTTGACTGGTCACTCCCATCCCTACCAACTATATACCAACCCGGCGGCGCTTGTCTGACAACCGGCAGTTAGTTGCCAATGTCTGTCAGTGTCAGTTGCGAATGTTGCGTTGATGTAGGATGTAGCCGCCGTCGCCGACAGTGCGGGGTCGGGGTGTCTCTCGATGAAACATGTTTTTCAACAAATCCAAAATTAAATTTTGTGTCTGTTACTGACCTGTTTCAAAGTCTCAATTCCAATCATCCGGACCGAATACCAAAATTCCTCGCCCAATAGAGTTATCCAACCCGCGATGCTCCGTAACTATATATTATCATCATACTAATTATCCAGCGCCAATTACCGCCAGGAAGCTAGTTACAATTTATTGTCTAACGATTTCCTGACGGACGCCGCCGTGCGCTACGTCTGATCGCTCTCGCACACGCTGATTTGCCTCTCGCTGCTGATGCGCTGATGCTACTGCCACACTGACGGTCGCGCACCTGGCAAGAGGTACAGTAGCGGAATTAATTGGAATACTGATAAAACCGCTGCAAGTAGTGGGGAATGGGGGCTTCTGGGCCAGTTCAAGGTCACCCGAGCGATGACGTCATCGATGACGTCATCGAGGTCAATGACCTCATCGATGACGTCATCGATTGCATCATTGATGACGTCATCACAAATGACGTCACATCCATGACGTCACACCCATGACGTCACAGAAATGACGTGCTGATGACGTCATCACCCCTTACGTCACCAAGATGACGTCATCGATGTCACAAAAGGTCAAGGTCACGCTGAAACCTAAAATTTTTTGGCACTTTTGCTGTTTCTCGCACTACGCTCCGAGTTTCAGTCACAGTTACCATGACCTTGACGACTTGGAGCGAATTTGCGATGAGAAACAGCAAAAGTGCCGAGGAAATTTGAAGTTTGCAACGTTACTCTGCCTAAACCGTCATGTGACACCGCTCGTGTGACCTCGAACTGGCCCAGAAGCCCCCATTCGACCATTACTGCAACCGCGATGCGCACCCTACGACAGACACCGAGCGACTGACTGTCCGGCCCCGCGCACTCTAGGTATATGGGAAGTGGTGGGGGGAACTGCGAAGACCTCGGGAAACTTGAAAATGTCAAGCCGGGTAGCACCGTTTCGGTGCTACCTTAAAGTTACATGCTAAAGTGTGATGACCTTGAGTAAAAACATAGAAATACTACAAGTTGATACTGTCCCAGAGTTAAAGTGTGGTGACATTGAGTCAAAACACTGAAATACTATAAGTTGAAATCATCCCAGAGTTAAAGTGTGATGACCTTGAGTGAAAACACAGAAATACTACAAGTCGATCCCGTCCCAGAGTTAAAGTGTGGTGACCTTGAGTCAAAACACAGAAATACTACAAGTCGATCCCGCCCCAGAGTTAAAGTGTGAAGACCTTGAGTTAAAACACTGAAATGCTATAAGTCGAAATCATCCCAGAGTTAAAGTGTGATGACCTTGAGTCAAAACACAGAAATAGTACAAGTCGATATCGTCCCAGAGTTAAAGTGTATTGACCTAGATTCAAAACTTGTAAAAATACTTACATATAGAGAGTTAGAGAACAGCGAAACGCACCGCATGGAAGCTGGAGACATACTGGCGGAGCGGTGTTGTGCAGCCTAGGGACTCAGTTGTGGTGGGGGTATAGCCAACACTTAGAGTAGAAGTGTTGTGGGTGACCTTGACCCACTTACCCCCCCCCCTCCCCCCCTCCCCCTCCCCCACCCCCCCTCCCCCCCCTCCCCCCCTCGGCCCCACCCCCCCCGAACCCCCCCCCCCCGAACTTCTTTTTCGGAAAAATTTTTGACCTTGACCAAAAAGTTTTTTGCTCCGGACGAGAAGTGTATGTGCTTGTTCCAGCATTGACTACGTTGAGCTCAATTGTGTGTTGTAAGTGTGTTATATTTTCCTAAAGTGTATACGCTTGTTTTAGCAATCCCCCTTGAGCTTTTGCAATGCTCAAAGTAAATTGTAAAGACAGGGAACGGGAGTAGGCCCCCGTGTAAAGTTACTTTTGTATAATTGTTAGGCTCCTCTCATGCATGCTTCAATGCGGCTGAGAAATAGGAGTTGGTCCGTTTGTACGCCTATATGGGGGTAATGAGCCGATGGCCTCTGCACTCGGACCGAGGACGTAAGCCACTAGGGTGTCCTCAGTTAGTTTCCCTTCTGGAAACTCAAAATTATGTAAATGAAACTTTGTTAGCTATTTGTGTTTTTTGTCCCCAAGGCCCCCGAACATTCGTGGTTCGCCATGGATGTACGGGGGCCGAAATTTTTTAATGTTCGTATGGCCTTGACCTAGTAAGAACTTATATACATTTACTGCATTGCTGAACTTAAATATTAAAGATAGGGAACGGGAGTAGGCCCCCGTGTAAAGCCATTTTTTATAATTGTTAGGCTCCTCTCATGCATGCTTCAATGCGGCTGAGAAATTGGAGTTGGTCCGTTTGTACGCTTATACGGGGGTAATGAGCCGATGGCCTCTGCACTCGGACCGGGGGCATAAGCCACTAGGGCTGTCCTCAACCTCTTTCAAAATTACGTAAATGACTTTTTGTTAGCTATTGGAAAAGTTATTTGTTAGCAATGCAGTAAATGCTCAAGTCTTGCGTGGTGAAGGTTAGACAACAATGGATGTTGCCTGTTGTCATAGTTGGGTCTCTTTGGAGGCTACAGCGATGACAACCCAAGTGCCCCACACCCCCATAGGGGGGTGTGGGGCTTATTTTTTTAAAAGTTTCGCGTGACCTTGAACCAAATATTAAAGTTTTTCTTTGGATTTTAACTGGTAGGTATTACTAACACACAAGTCTGGAGTTCCCCATAGTTGTATCTTTTCGGAGACTATAGCGATGGCAACATAAGAACGTCCATAAGGGTTTATTTTTTTAAATAACCCCCCCCCCTCCCCCACCCCCTATCTTTACGTGACCTTGACCCACATAAACTTGCTCAAAAAGACATCTTTGAAAAAACTTGTACAAAGTAGTAGAATTAGACCAAACATTATTGGTTTATCAAGCCTGTTGAGAAATATATTGAAAATGGGTGTTTAAAAGCTAAATGTACTAAATAATTGATAAACCGGATGTATATGGCGTCACCTTCCCCCACCCTTCAACCTCGGGTATAAAGGGACCCGGTTAAGCGCGCTGCTCATTATTGCTTGGACATTCACCGAGTGCACACTCAAAGCCAAACTGTAAAAAATGGCTCTTTGCGATATTTGTGGTGAGTTTTTCCAAGATGAAGATATCTTTGTTTTACACCGAGAATTGCATCATGAAGAGGACAGAAAAGAAGAGATTGTTGTAAGTGAAGAAGACTTGGATGCGTTTGATCGGTTATTGGAAAACTACCAGAAGCAGATGGACGACTGTGATAGCTATCTACAGTTACACCGAGAATTGCATCGTGAAGAGGACAGAAAAGAAGAGATTGTAGTAAGTGAAGAAGACTTGGATGCGATTGATCGGTTTTTGGAAAAACCCCAGAAGCAGAAGGAGGACTGGGCTAGCTATCTACAGCTAATGCAGAGAAGAAGACCAAGTGTTATTCAATTTGCCGGAGCTGGACCATCTACAGCTGGAGGATTTATTCAAGAAGAGGAAATGGAAGATGTAAAACAACCGCGTACCCAAGAAGAGGATATGGAAGAAGAGGATACAGAAGAAGTGGAAGATATAAGACAACTGCGCACCACAGCCTTGCCAGGACCAGTTGTAACTCATTTCAAAATTAATAATGTGCAATTGGAATTGGAAAACTTTATAACCCAAGCTAAAAATCTAGTTGTAAAAACATTGATGGAAGAATTGGCAAGATTGAACTTTATTAAATTTGGATTGGTGTTGGAGGCTATGTTTACTAATACCGATGGTGAAAACTCACCGAGAGCATTCATTGTTAAAAACCGAACCCTTACGACCACATCTGATATCAACGAAATTCTAGAAGAATGTTTGAATGAACTGCTAATGAAACTCCAAGAACACGAAGGAAGAGGATCTGGCTGGACGCTATCATCGATTGAAGGTATGGATGTGAGGGTTCACAAGCATGGATATGGTATGAGAGGTAGCAGCTTTATCCCTCTACCAAAGGTGATCCAAGATACTAAATCATGTATCAATGTGAAAAATGAGGATAATGAATGTTTCCGGTATGCAATGTTAGCAAAATATGTGGAAGACCATCCCTGTAGACCTAGCGTAGCATACGAAACTGTTCAACACCGCTATAACTTCCAAGGTATGTCGTATCCTGTTAGTCTTAATGATGTTGCTAAATTCGAAAGAAAAAACCCAGGAGTTTCAGTTAATGTGTTTGGTTTAGACGAATCAAATAATGTATACCCGTTACGAGTTACAAAGACTGAACGTCAAAATCATACAGATTTGCTGCTATTGACCAAAGGTGAAATATCACATTATGTTTACATCAAGAACTTTGAAACTTTGGTTGGACGACAAGTGACTAAAAAGAAAATTAGAGTAACAGTGTGTAAGAGATGCTTTTGTTTCACAAATAAAGACTTGAGACGTGGAGGATCGGAGTGGTTGATGGAACATCAAAGACTTTGTAATGACAACTATGAAGTGAAGATTAGTCTGCCACCGCCATCTCGAGCTTTCATCCAATTCAACAAAACAGTTCACCAATATCGGATTCCAGTAGCCGTCTACGCAGATTTCGAATCCACGTTAGTACCACAGGAGCTTCCGAATGGTGAGGTGACTAGAAGAACCAAATATCAATTGCATCAACCTAACAGTTTTTGCTTATTGGTGAAATCCACTTTGCCTGAAGAACAGTTGCAAGACTATGGGTTAACATCCACTCCAATACTCTACCGTGGGGAAAAAGCCGCTAAGTATTTTGTAGACCAGTTGTATGATATTGCTGAAAAGGTGCAACGCTTATTCGGTAATGTTTTACCTATGGAACCTTTGAACCAAAATCAACAAGAAGAATACAATTCAGCAACAAGATGTTATTTATGCAAGAAGAGTTTCAGTGAAGAAAATCAAAAAGTAAGAGATCACGATCACCTGACAGGGTTATACAGAGGAGCTGCTTGTAATTCATGCAATATAAATTACAAACTACCAAACTATCCCTGTCGTGTTACACAATCTTAGCGGCTATGACTCCCACTTCATTATCCCAGAGTTAGGACGGGATGATGGAAAAATTGAAGTATTAGCTGAAACATTAGAGAAGTACATCAGTTTCTCAAAAACAGTAGGTAAAATTAAACTTCGCTTCGTAGACTCTTATAGATTTATGTCATCTAGTTTGAGCAAATTGTCTGAGAACCTAAGAAGAGAAGACTTAAAAGAAACCAGCAAAATTGTACCTGAAGATAAATTGGACTTAGTAATGCGTAAAGGAGTGTTCCCCTATGATTACATAACTTCTGCAGAAAAATTTGAAGAAACCAGTCTGCCACCGATTGAAGCCTTCAATAGCAAGTTAAATGAAAGTGCAATCACCGTTGAAGACTACAATCATGCTTGTAATGTTTGGAACCAACTTAACATTCAAACCTTAGGGGAATATTCTGACTTTTACATAAAATTGGACGTAACTCTGCTGTGCGATGTGATGGAAGAATTTCGAAACACCTGCTTCTCCGCCTATGGACTGGACCCTCTGCACTCGTACACATCTCCAGGATTAGCATGGCAAGCTATGCTGAAGTCAACCAACTGTCGATTGGAACTTCTAACAGATATTGATATGGTGCTTATGATAGAATCTGGTGTACGAGGTGGTTTGACACAAGCTGTAACACGTCATGTCAAAGCTAACAACAAGTACATCCCAGGATTCGACGAGGGACAACCATCACTCTACCTTGGCTACTTTGACGCAAACAACCTTTATGGTTGGGCAATGTCAAATCCGCTTCCTTACGCTGACTTCAAATGGATCGACCCGGCCACCATCGGCAACATCTCACAGATCCCAAAAAATGGTCAAAAAGGTTATATTTTGGACTGTGATTTTGAATATCCAGAGCACCTTCATGATCATCACTACGACTTGCCTCTCTTAGCCAAGACTGAAGTTTCACCAACAGGAAGATGGCCAAAATTGATGATGACCTTGGAGAATAAAGATCGGTATGTGGCTCACTACTGGGTAGTTCAACAAGCTCTTGAATTGGGTCTACGTTTAGTAAGAATTCATAGAGCAATTGAATTCACCCAGTCTTGTTGGTTGAAACCATATATTGATTCCAACACTACAAGAAGAGCAGCAGCAACATCAGCATTTGAAAAGGACTTTTACAAATTGATGAACAACGCCATCTTTGGGAAGACCTTAGAAAACAAAAGAAAACACAAGATTGTAAAATTAGTAAGTGATCCTAGGAAATTGGAAAAATTAGTGCAAAAACCAAATTTTGGAACATCCATGATTATAAACGAAGATCTAGTCGCCGTTAGTATGAAGAAAACAACAATAGTGATGGATCGTCCGTTATACATTGGAATGTCGATTTTGGATATAAGTAAAACTCTGATGTATGATTTCCATTACAACAAAATGGTTAAACACTACGGAAGAGACAACATTGGAGTTGCATACATGGATACCGACGCATTCATCTACTGGATAAAGACTTTGGACATGTATGAAGATCTAAGGAGTTTCCCATACAAAGACGACTTTGACTTCTCTGACTATCCAAAGAACCATCCAAATTATAATGAAAAGAATAAAAAAGTAATTGGAAAATTTAAAGATGAAGCAAATGGAATGCCTTTGGAGGAAATAGTTGCGCTGATGTCCAAATTATATTCCTTCAAGATGTATATGGAAAATGACATACCGACAGTGAAGAAAGCTAAAGGAGTCAAAACATCATACTTAAAGAAACATGTGACATTTGACCATTACAAGACCTGCTTGTTTGAAGATTCTACAATGTCTGCAACGTTCAACACTATCAGAAGCTTTAAACATGAGGTCTACAGTGTCACTGAAGTTAAAAGAGCACTATCAGCTCAAGATGATAAAAGGCATATTATGCCGGATAAAATCCATACTCTTCCTTTCGGCCACTACTCTCTAAACCCTATCAACTAGTAACCTATTCTTCGTCCTTATACAACTTCGACCTTATTCCTTTCTCCTTCCGTAAAAAAATGGGGAACACGGCAAGTCCAACGCCGTGTTCCCCATTTTTTTACACAAGTTTGGATGACCTTGACCTATATAAATCATGTGAGTATTTAAGACAACATTCATTGTGATTATACATGTGATACATGAAACATTCAAACCTGCAATATGAAGAACTTGAAGCAAGAAATTGTCAACGAGCTTCATAAACCTGCAAGAAGAAAGTTTCCGCGAAGAAATACAGTGATAAAAGGAATAAATGATTTATATCAAGCGGATTTAATCGAAATGATTCCTTACAGTAAACAAAATAGAGGATTTAAATACATATTGACTATTATTAATTGTTTTTCAAAAATGGCAGATGCTTTACCACTAAAAGATAAAAGTGGCAAAAGTGTTACAAAAGCAATGGAAACAGCTATACAAAGAGACAAACATACTATAAAACATTTACAAACTGATGATGGAAAAGAATATTTTAATAAGGAATTTGAAATTTAATGAAAAAACATAACATTAACCATTACTCAACTAATTCAGAGGTAAAAGCATCAATAATTGAAAGATTTAACAGAACTTTAAAAGGTGCCATGTATAAGATGTTTTCCAACAGAGGATCACACGTATGGATTGATATGTTACCAAAACTTATAAGCGATTACAATAACAAGTTTCATAGAACTATCGGTATGAAACCAAGCCAAGTGACTAATAAAAATGAAAAACTTGTATTAAAACGTATAAAAATGAATACTAAACCAAAAATTGAAAAACTGAAGCCTAAAAGGTTTAATGTTGGTGATAAAGTGCGAATAAGCAAATACAAAGGTGTATTTAGTAAAAGATATCTTCCAAACTGGACAAATGAGGTATTTACCGTATTTAAGGTGCAACCTACAATACCAGAAACTTACATTTTAAAAGATAATAAAGGACAATTGCTGGAAGGAGGGTTTTATGGACATGAAATGTTTAAGTCAACAGTAGGTGATGTATATTTAGTTGAAAAGGTGTTGCAACGGAAAAAAGATAAGGTTAAAGTACGATGGTTAGGATTTAATAAGACGGAAGATTCATGGATACCTAAAAAGGATCTAATATAACGATAGAGCATCATTTTGGGTTGAACCATTACAAAGGATGGAGATAATACCGCAAAAAGACAATTTTACTATTAATAATATAGATGAACTCACAGTGGATAATTCAGAATTCAATAGTGGGAAACATGGCAATTTGTTACCAAACACGGTTCGTTGTCTAGTTACCGGTCCTTCCAATTGTGGAAAAACAAATGTAGTATTCAATTTGATTACAAACCCTAAAGGCTTACGTTTTAATAATTTATATGTATTTTCAAAGTCACTACAACAACCAAAATATCAGTTATTGGAACAAATACTCAATAATGTGCCTGAAGTTAAATATTTTAGATTTAACGCAAGCGAGAGTGTCATGCAACCGCAAGAGGCTACACCATTCTCAGTATTCATATTTGACGATGTATCTTGTGAAAATCAAAATACAATAAGGAATTACTTCGCCATGGGTCGACATAACAACATAGATAGCATTTATATTGGTCAAACTTACAGCAAAATACCGAAACAGCTCATTAGAGACAATGCAAACATGTTAATTGTATTTAAACAGGATGAAACCAACCTAAAACACATATATTATGACCATGTAAGTGCGGATATGCCATTTGAACGATTTAAAGAGTTGTGTGGAAAGGCTTGGGGTGAAAAGTATGGGTTTTTAACAATTATAAAGGAACAACCGCTAAACAATGGTCGATACAGGATAGGATTTGATAAATTTATACTAATACACTGATCATGATGTAAAACATTCATTGTTGTACAACACGTCTTGCTACAAACATGGTTAACCAAGAAAAGTTAATAAAGGAAATAAAATCACTTAGTGATTCTATTCGGGATAAAAACAGAGCATTAAAATTAGGTATTAGCGAAAGGGAGAAATTTCTTGGATCTACTTTTAAACCTATTACTGAACCCTTGAAACAATTAAACAAAAAATTTGCTAAACCCGTTTTGGAAGGAGATGCAATTGCACCTATTACAAAGTTTGAAAGAGAAAATGTAAAATCAGAAGATTTTAGTGACGAAGACCCTGAATCCTCTACATATAGTGGTTTTACCGGCGGTGAACCCGAAAGAGAGCTAGAATCACCAGACTATAGTGGTATAAGAGAATTATATGAAGTAAAAGCTAAAAGAGGACATGAAGATGTATCAACTGCTAGTGAAGAGGAAAAAGAAGAAGAAGCAAGGGAAGGTCCGTCAAACATAAGCTTGTTGGGTGAAAACATTCATAACAAAGGACCTTTAGGAAGGAAATACATGGTAAAAATGTTACTCGGAACAATTCCTAATAAGAATTACCATAGTTATGGAGCGAGATTAACAAAAGATGGTTTAATGATAGGTAATAGCCCGTTAAACGTTGACGAACATGATAATATTGTCATTGGTGATCAAAGGTATAAGGGCACAAAAGGATTATTTGAATTATTATTTGAAAATAAGCCTTCAGTATCGTTAGTGAAAGAAAAAGACATGGAAGCATATAAAAATATTTTGGAACAGACAAATGCATATAGGAGAAAGTATTTACCTGACCAGCCTCCTTTTAGATCTAAGTCTTTAAAATATAAAGAATTTGTATCCAAGTTAATACCAACTAGAAGACAAACAATGCCGTTAACACAAAGAAAACCTGTAAAACGAAGATTTATGGCATCCACTTTGGATGTAAGTGCTCAGGAACGAAGAAAAAGAAGTAAGTCCGTTACAGGTACAGGTTTAATGAAGAAACTATATAACACAAATGTGATTTATTACAATAATATCAATAAATTGGTGGATAGAATGAAACTAATACATGAAGCTAAAGAAGCGGGTCATACTGGATTGGAAAACGAATGGGTGGCTTTAGTGGATGAACTCCGAAACCGTGGGGTAATCTCATAAAAATGCGGTACTCCCTAGAATACTATTCAGTTGCACCATGAGTGTCGACAAGTTCGGACGTTACTCCTCGGATGGATTATATTATGCGAATAGTTTAAAAAGAAGTGCTGGTTTACCACAAACACCTGATGGAGATTATGATATGAGTAATAAAAGGTTAAAAAACATAAAAGATCCTACGGATGAAAACGATGCAATAAATTTAAAAATATTAAAGGAAAGGATATCACCAACATTAAGACTACAAAATAACACATATGACGCAGAAGATCATAGAATTATCAACGTTGGTAAACCAAACCAAAACGGTGATGCAATAAACAAAGGTTATTTGTCATCTGAATTAAAAAATACGTTAAAGTTCAATGGGAAAACGTATAGTGCTAACAATAAACGTATATCCAACGTAGATGACCCAAAAGATGCAAAAGACAGCGTAAATAGACGCTATTTACATTCCTTGATACCTGAAAAGACAAAAGATGGATTTTCTTTTTATAAATTTGTTATTAACGATATAGGTTATCCAAAAAATGAAAATGATGCCGTAAATCTCAAATATATAAAAGATCATTGTGTCATACATGATGTGGGAGTTATCGATTGTCTTGGCAATTGTTTGGCGAATGTAAAAGATGGTTCAGCACCATCTGATGGTGCAACAGTGGGTCAAATGAAAGAGACTTTAAAACAAGAAACAACTGGATTTGCAAAACGAGATGAAGTATTATCAAAGCAAGGGGATGACTTTATTCAAGGTAATGAAAAATTTCATTTATTGACATACAAAAACGCTTATTGGGATTGCATGTATGGAAGGTTATCAAATGTGTCATGGGGTCATGCAGATAGAGACGCGGCTGCCTTAGGACAAACAGTACATCTAGATCCAAATAATTACCATGCGTTTTTTATATGTAGTAATAAAAAACTAACAAACATGGCGCAAGGAAGAGAAGCAAATGATGCTGCAACTGTAGGACAGGCTATCACATTATCACAAATGGATAGCAAAGTGTATACTTGTAATAATAAACGTATAACAGACCTTAAAGACCCTGAACATGTGGATAATGCCGTCACTGTTAATTTTCTTATTAAAGTTTTAGGAAATGCATTATTTGATATATACAATCTTATTGGAACCCGTACACATGGTAATTGGGTGTCTGAATCCGAGAGAGGTAATTGGATTAAACGGGAAATATTTAATAAATATTTTATTAACCCTAATACGCAAAAGTTTAGATCATCAGATTGGGGTGATATTGATATTTAATTAAATAACCCAATAAATGACTTCATTTATGTGCAACCCGTCATAGAGGTAACACATAGGTTACGCTTTTCGAATATAAAAGACAATCATGACATTTCATTACACCAGTCCATATCGAGACACTATACGGAAAGGAGGCGGTATCACGTCCACAGCGGTTTCTCTGTTAAGTAAAGCTTTAAATCGTATTCCAGTAGGATCTATCGTAAATAGAGCAATAGACGCTTTACCATACGAATTTCACATACCGGGAGGTTATCAATATTGCGGACCAGGAACTAAATTGCAAAAACGACTGGAAAGAGGTGATCCAGGCATAAATAAGTTAGATCAGGCTTGTAAAGAACACGATATCGCATATTCCACATTTACCGATTCAAAAAATAGGTCAATCGCTGATAAAAAGCTAGCAAATATAGCTTGGCAACGAGTTAAGTCTAGTGACGCCAGTATTGCGGAAAAAGCAGCAGCTTTAGCGGTAACAGCAGGTATGAAGGCTAAAACAGCGGTAGGAGGTGGAAAAAGGAGGGGTAGGAATAAAAAAGGATCAACCATGAAGAAACATGGTGGTAATATTAGACTAAAAAGACGTTCTACGAAGAAAAATAATAAAAAACCGACTATATGGTCAATGGTAAAAAACGGGGCAGGTCTATACCTAAGACCGTATCGTGCATATTAAATAAAAGAAATCAATTAGTTATACCACATAAAGCGTTGACCAATGTTGAATTATTTAGATATATTTCCTGTTTGAAAATACCATTTTTTCGCGGAGTATTCATGAAGGACAGTTTACCAAAGAAAATATGGAAAAATGAGACTGGAATCGTAAATTTGGATAATACTGAAGGGCCCGGCACCCATTGGGTGTGTTATAAGAAACTGAACAGCAATGTATATTATTTTGATAGTTTCGGTAACCTGCCACCACCAAAAGAACTTCAAAATTACTTTAAATCTGCTAAAAACATATATTATAACTATAAAAGAGAACAACCTGATAATACTTCAATATGCGGCCATTTATGTTTGGAATTTCTAGCTAAAAGTATCAGTCACTATTGAGATGTCTTCCTATACGGTATCATTAACAGGAAAATCGTCAACTTTACGAAGTATCCTTTTTCCAGCGTTACGCTTGCAAAAAGGAAGATTTTGGGAGGCGGCACTATTAGATTTTACTACTTACAACTCTATTCCCAATGTTACGGAAGGTAAAAATAACGTATTGCATTATTATAAGGGAAAAGATGCCAGTGGGAAGTTTACAGACTTACAAGAGTGCAGGTTACCCACAGGTTCTTATGAAATTGATCATATAAATGAATTTTTGCAAACTAAAATGGGAAAAGACAATATAACATTAAAAGGTAATAATAATACGATGAAAGCTGAAATTACTTCCAAATATTATATAGATTTTACTCAACCAAACTCAATTGGTGATTTATTGGGATTTTCCAAAGATGAGCCAATTTTAGGACCAGATGTAACACATTCCGGTAAAAAAACAGTAACAATATTAAAAGTCAATAGTATAGACATAACTTGTAACATTATACAAGGAGCTTACAGGGATGGGGCTAACACCCATATCATACATACTTTTTACCCAAGTGTACCACCTGGATTTAAAATTGTTGAAAAGCCACAAAACCTGGTATATCTACCGTTGAACACCACTTTCATTTCAGACATCGTGTTGAGCGTATTGGATCAAGACGGTAACTTGGTAGACTTCAGAGAAGAGCCTATTACGGTTAGATTACATTTAAAATCGACACTTTAATACAAAATCATGGGTTTAACATTTAAAAGCGAACAACCTACGGGAAACCGCATTAGTAGCTCTTCAGCTGTGGAGGAGTTAACACGCGAGAACATTCGTTTCTTAGAGAGAATTGGATTAAAATTAACCGATTATGGATATACTGGATATAGCGCAGGGTCCAACATTCGACGAAACCCTATGGGAAAAAGAATATCACACCCACAACCCTTACACTTCATCGAAATTAAACAATAACGATGAAATTCGTATCCCCATACAAAATCAAGACATTTACACACTACCATGTGAAAGTTACTTGTATATTGAAGGACAAGTTACTAAAAAGGACGGTACTACTGCTGGTACAACAGTTCCATTTATAAATAATCCTATGGCTTTCCTGTTTGATGAAATTAGATATGAAATATCAGGTGTAACAGTTGATTCTACTAAAAAAGTAGGTATTTCAACGACTTTAAAAGGACTAACATCTATAACACCCAATGAAACCAATTTACTTAAACCTGCCGGATGGGTATTACCTACAATTGACACGATCACTCCAAATTCAAATGGATATTTTGATTTTCATATTCCATTACGTTTGTTGCTTGGTTTTGCTGAAGATTATAGGAAAATAATATTAAACGTTAAACAAGAATTAGTTTTGTTGAGGTCTTCTAACGATAAAGACATTATTAAAGCTGCAGATAATACGACTGATGCAAACCTAGAATGGAAATTAAAATTAGACAAAATTGTATGGAGAGTTCCACATGTTAAATTAGCTGACGAGCATAGAATGCTACTTTTAAGAAAATTAAAAGCCGATCGTGATATTGTTATTCCATTTAGGAGTTGGGAATTCCATGAGCATCCCAGTTTACCTACTACGGATCGACACACTTGGACTGTTAAAACATCAAATTATGTAGAACGAGCCAGGTATATTATATTTGGTTTACAAACAGGTAGAAGAGACGACATCACTAAACATGCAGGACAATTTGATCATTGTGACTTGAAAAATATTAAAGTTTATTTAAATTCACAATTCTTTCCATACGACAATTTAAATGTGTCATTCACTAAGAAGAAATACAGTATATTGTACGATATGTACGCGAGATTCCAAAGTTCATATTACGGTAAAACAAATACACCTTTATTATCACCTGACAAATATTTCGATGCCTACCCAATAGTTGTAATCGATTGTTCTAAACAAAATGAATCAGTAAAGTCATCAAGTGTGGATATAAAAATAGAAATGGAATTCAACGATGCTATACCGGCTAATACAACTGCATACTGTTTAATTCTACATGATAAAATCGTAACATACACACCTTTAACTGGAATTGTTAAAAATGTATTGTAAGAACCGGTTTTGTTTCATTCCGCGAGTATAAAAGCAGAGCGTACAGACCGCTCCTCATCAGTTTGTTGCCTACTGTTGTATGGGTAGCATCGTATTCAATATGGCTTCTCCTAGTGGTACACCTGAAAATGTGGTAGATATTGAGAAGGAGATATCTGAGTTTTTAGATCCTCAAGGTCACCAGGAAGGAGGTGAACAAAACGTTTGCGGAAAACTTCACGCCAGTAATAATGTTGAAGAAAAAGGTAAAAGAAGAAAGACTATACAAAAGAGAAAAAGGGATATTGAAGATAATATTTCTCCAAACATATTGAGTGAGGTATTCTTGCGAATATTTTATCCAATTTCATCCAGTTTGGACAAAAGTGTTTTAATTGGTGTTATGAAATCGACGGATTATTCACCTACTGTAATTTTAACTCATGGGCCCAAAATGATTTTGTTTACGGACACTGCTTGGGAATCGTTTATGAAACACTTGCATCTGCTAGAATGCTATTTAAGTAGTAACATGTTTGGAAGAAAGACAAGAGTAGGCCTTTTGGATTCAAATGTGGAAATCGATATTGTTAAACATCGTGGTGATCATCAGTTGCGGTTTAGAGACACAACAAGACATGATAACAAGATTCAACTTAATCGAGAAGAGTTTTTTATTCTAACTTGTGCAACTGAACCAATAACAAGATACTTGAGACAACTGGTGTTTTCAAGTTCGATTATTAAAGATTATCTGGAAGACACTTTGGACAAACAACCGGACGCACCTATATTGTATGGGCCTGTGGATACTTCTATATTTAATAGGGTTCCTCATGAAGTACAAATGTGGAGACAATTGGAAAAGTACGCTCAACTACATAAGAAATCAGTAAAACGTGAAGAAGAGGAAGAAGAAGGAGGAGAAGAATCAAGTGTTAGTGATGAAAATGAAAACAAGGAAAATGTAAAGATGGAAACCTAAATGACAATCAACTACACAGCAATGGTTAATTTTTAAAACAATATCAAACACTTTGTGGGGTTAGGCCTACCGGGGACGGTGCCCACGTTAAATATACACCAACGCGCCAACAACTGTACGGCCAGGTATAAAAGTCGTACCTACCGTGGTGTGGAAATCAGTTGACCTTTGGACTTCGTCATGAGCAGACGAGTGATCTTCGCAATGGACAAGGAAGAAGAACAAGTAAAGTCCAAACCTGGTATAATTGAGTTCCAAGCGTTTCGGGGTAATGATGATAGGTTTATCATAAAAGAACTTGTGTTTTTCGACATCAATACAAGTGTTCCATATACATTTTTGTTCAAACCACCATGTTCTTATTCATCATTAACTAGCAAAGCCGCTACTACCAACAGGTGGATTTCAAAATATTTCCATCATATCGATTGGTATGATGGTTTTGCAAGTTACACGGACTTGTATCACATCATGCATCAGTTTTCAAACAGGTTTACCGATATTTACACAAAAGGACTGGAAAAGAAGAGATGGATCGAAGAATTTACTCATGTTCCGGTTAATGATGTGGAATTGGATAAAAATTACAAGTATACGATGGAAAATGTTTGTATTTGTACTAAAAGTCCAGAACATGAAAAAGATAGACATTGCGCTTTAAAAAACGCCTATAAACTCGCATCTTACCTTCAAAGTGGGGAAATGGGGAGTAGTGGGGGTAACAGGGGTTATATAAGTGAGGAGCAGACCGGGACCTGGCATGAGTATTACTCGAGATTCCGAGACGACAACATCTCCCAGCAAGGAGACGAAGAAGACGATCTATAACTCGACCATGGCATCTCACCAGTTCCTGCAAACTTTGGTTGAGCAGTTCAATGCTCACTCCAAATCTACCATACTACCCGTCAAGAAGTGTTCCGAACTTAAAGACGAGAAGCACTACATTATCCACGCCATGAAGAAGATGGAGACTACAGTTGGAGAGGCCATCTGCTGCAGTCTTAGCGAGGCACCATTCACTCCGGGGGATGAGCCCAAGTTCCAAGTCTACCTGCCGAAACGGTTCGTCCATCTCCTCCAGAACGAGGATCTGCGCTCCATCCAACCCGGCTGTCTCTACCTGGTTTCCCACGGTTGCACGGGTAGCAATTCCACCGAGTTAACCATCCACATCGCCGACAAGCAGCAGTGTTAGATTTAAGTTTTACTGTTGTACATATGTTATTGTAATGTTTTTATAAATAAATAAACCATAAAAGACAAAAAATACAAAAGACAAAAAATGCAACATATCAATATGTGATGTTTGTCACATATTGATATGTTGCATTTTTTTTAAACTTCGCGGGTGACCTTGACCTTTGACCTTTGCATTTCACAGTTACCCCCACCACCACGCTACAAGTCAAACCTGCTTGAATGCAAACACCCCCACCACTTTTTCATATACCTCCAAGCGCTGTGCCTCATCTTCATTTCAACTCCAGCAGCCATCCGAACAACATCATTATGTCTCTGAACGTAAGCTGTGCCAGCTATGAGGAGGTGGCGATCAAAACGCAACAGGAGCTGAACGACTTGTACAAGGAGTTGCAGCTGATGGTGGCACGAGGCTACCGTATAAACGTGCAAGTCTACGCTTGCAATATACGTAATCTTCGGCAGCCGAAGGAAGAGCCTGGACATTCCTCTTCAACGACTGCTTCCTCACCGGCGTCGATGAAGACCGAGCCAGACAACTTGGATTACTTCAGCTGACTAGCAGTTGTCTTCCTTGTCCTTACAATTGTAGAATATGTTTATTTCTTCATTATATTAAAGAAGTAAAAGAGCAAAACCACCTATCTTGTTACTGACATATATGCTCAGTAACAAGATAGGATTTTTTAAAACACAATTTGAATGACCTTGAAACTTCCCCTTCCACTGATTCGCTACCCCCACCACTTCACTGTTGATATACATGAGACAACACAATTAGATACCTCATTCCTTCTTCAACAGCCAAACCTACAACATCGACAATGGCTAACCTACCAACAGATGAAAGATGTCCTCACGCATGCTGTGACTTCGTACACAAGTTAGAGAAGAGGATGCAAGAGAGGGTGATAAGAAGAAAGCAGATCCACTCAGAAAATATCATGATAGTAAACGGCTATCTTTTGTTGCTCGGCCTTATTATGGTTGTACTGTTCATACTATACGGCATAGTTACATGTGTCGGCAAGGTTGCAGAAGAAAACGTCCGCCACCATCAGTTGGAAAATTTCAATGTTACTTTCTAGGTTTTCTTTTTTTTAAAACTCCGTTTGGATGACCTTGAAACTTCCCCCACTACTTCACCACGCCCCCACTACTTCACCATGTTCCTGCATGGGTCTCACATCAAGCGTCATTCCTTGTTCGGCAGGCAACCATGGCTGACAACACCATCACCCAGGCTGACTCCACTATTGATGTTGGAACAAGTACGGGTTGGACACTGTCGATCGACAGTGTGCACTATTTAGAAACAGTTTGTCAAAGAATGAAAGAAATACTCCGGGACAACCCTGGGATCATAATACAAATGAATTTCAACTATGATTGGTCGCAAGTTACATTGCGGCAGGAGGACAACAACGGTCAGCACTCACCGCAATACTCACCAATGTCACCGATTTACCCATACAGTGAATCTGATGCGGATGAAGATGTAGGAGACAACGACGAGGTTGATGGGGAGTGACCTTCATTCCTTTTTTAAAACTCAATTTGGGTGACCTTGAACTTTCCCCCTCCACTCCTTCCTTTTTTAAAACCCAATTTGAATGACCTTGAAATTTCCCCCTCTACTTTTCGATAATGTTACAATTGACTGCAGCTCACCTCATTCCTTGCTTAGCTACCATGGCGGACAGGACTCTTTCTCAAGTTGACTCCACTACGGACGAAGCATTTCCCTTGCGGTGGACAGTTCATTTACAAGATGCGACAGAAGTGGAAGTCTTGTATCAAAAGTTACTCTATGTATTCAACGGGAACCCTGGACCTCTTGAATGTAGAATGGATTTGAATTTTGATGCAACCAGGGTCGGCACAGAACCTTCAACTTCAAGCCAGCCTCAGCAACGAGATTTTACACATTTATACACTCCAATATCACCGGAAGATGTAACTGTCTGCGAGGCTGACTCAACTACACGTTATGTTCGGCCAAAGCCTTGGGTGTTGATTATTAACAATGTGTACGAAGTGCAATTGGTATGTAATAGATTAAAGGAGTTGATGGTACAAGATCCCGGCCTGCGCTTTCAAATAGACATACATTTCATCTGGGGAGCACCTGCGCGGGGCTCTTCTTCTGACAGCTCTCCAAGTACAACGGACGACGAGGAGGAGGACGACTAGTCATCTTTTTTTAAAACTCCGTCTGAATGACCTTGACCTTTCCCCTCCAATGAGTTTATTTAAGGTGCACTCTCACTGACTACAGCATCATTTCATTGCGCACCTTCACCGCAGCAACATGGAAAGTCAACTCAACTACTGTTGCGAACAGAAATGTTTTTCATGGTCGAATGACATTGATGTGGTGGATGGCTTGGCTTGTAGAACATGTGAAGCTTTTGGTCAGTGCATGTGTAAGTGCAAGTCTTGGAAGAAGCCGAAACCGAAGTTGAAGACATTCCATGTGTACAAATGAGAGGGCATAAGTACACTTGTTGCCCTGAACGTTGCATTGAATTTAAACTAAAACAGCTAACTGGCTGCAAATTGTGCAACAATCATTTTGCAGGTTTTTGCAAACATTATTTAGGAGCGTGTCAATACAGATCAACTTGGCATACCGAAGCACTCACTATCAATGAAATCGCTATAGACTCACAAGAGTAGTCTTTCTACTCTTTGACTTTTTTAAAACTCCGTTTGAATGACCTTGAAATTTCCCCCACCACTTCCCCATATATCTAGAGTACGCAGGGCCTGGAGGTCAGTCGCTCGGCGGCTGTCGTAGGGTGCACATCCGTGTTGTGCAGTCTGCTGTGCAGTTTTGATTTTAACCAGTTCAAGGTCACCACACTTGAACTCTGGCGAAAACGTCAAGCTGTTAAACACAATCCTAAGCCCCAGGTTCACAGTCAACCTCAAGGTCATCACACTTTAACATGTAAATTTAAGGTAGCACCGAAACGGTGCTACCTGGCTTGACATTTTCAAGTTTCCCGAGGTCTTCGCAGTCCCCCCCCCCCCCCCCACCACTTCCCATATACCTAGAGTCCGCGGGGCCGGACAGTCAGTCGCTCGGTGTCTGTCGTAGGGTGCGCATCGCGGTTGCAGTAATGGTCGAATGGGGGCTTCTGGGCCAGTTCGAGGTCACACGAGCGGTGTCACATGACGGTTTAGGCAGAGTAACGTTGCAAACTTCAAATTTCCTCGGCACTTTTGCTGTTTCTCATCGCAAATTCGCTCCAAGTCGTCAAGATCATGGTAACTGTGACTGAAACTCGGAGCGTAGTGCGAGAAACAGCAAAAGTGCCGAAAAATTTTAGGTTTCAGCGTGACCTTGACCTTTTGTGACATCGATGACGTCATCTTGGTGACGTAAGGGGTGATGACGTCATCAGCACGTCATTTCTGTGACGTCATGGGTGTGACGTCATGGATGTGACGTCATTGGTGATGACGTCATCAATGATGCAATCGATGACGTCATCGATGAGGTCATTGACCTCGATGACGTCATCGATGACGTCATCGCTCGGGTGACCTTGAACTGGCCCAGAAGCCCCCATTCCCCACTACTGCTGCATCTAGTCAAATGATTGTTTTCAGTAGCTATACAATACGATGGATTGCCTATATTTGCGAGCCATCAAATTAAACAAGTTGTAAAATCCTTGTAGTTTTATGAAGTTAGATTATTGATAAAAAAAATTTAGTTCATAAAATGGGCCTAGAGTCGACTTTCGAAATCGTTTATTTTACGACCTCATATGCACGAAACGTGATACTTTACACCCTAGTCATAAAATACATGATGTTAAAAAAAATTGTAAATTTCAGTATACTGATTATGACGGTATAACGAGCAAGCAAATTAAACCAATTAATCCACAAAAGACTAAAAGGCTATTTAATGTTTTGTTCCGCTTGTCTCTTTTAACGTTTGAAGAAATAACAAGACCGTATTCCGGAAACCATCGCCGGAGAATGAAAGGGAAAGGTGAAAATGCATTAAATGTGTCACGAAGCCCTAGAAAAGAGTTGAAATACTCTGACCACATCAACCAGTGACGACGTGTAGGTAAACATATTTATTCGAGACAAGTGTTCTGGCCGGATCATTTTGTCCGGTTGCGCCTCTCGTTGCGTAACAACTGTCACGGCGCGCGGCCTCTACCAGCACGCGCGTCCGTCGAGCGGGTCTGGTATTTGTCGCAACGGCTTATTTTCTCTGGTATGATTATCTCATGCCACTCGTGTGGCCAGTTTTTACTTTAAATACTGTCATCTTTGTATAGGAAGTGACTGTATTGTACACAGTTAGTTAGTTTCTCACTGCGACGTTTAGTTACTATACTGTACCGCTTGGACGGTTTACTTTTCCACTCGTGATAAACATTTTACATTCAGAGATACTTTTCATTCCGATTATCATAAACATTGCCGTGTCAATCTTTGTGCAGAAAGTCATTCCCAACAGTAAAGACTATAACTATAACCACTGTTGAGATAAAAATCACAATTTAATATTTGTAATTATTTTTGATAGTTGTAGTAAGAGGTTTACGTTTGATGATATGTGATATTGAATGAAAAAATTTATTTGATCTCAGCATGCCTTCATAAAGTAATCCAACTGAATAAGTTTTGACTCCGAACTATCATCGGAATGGGTTATTATTAAGAAGAATTTTGACACTTTTAAAAACTCGAGGTTCAGTATGTCTATAGATTCATCAGTTTCTACCGGTACAAGTTGTTTCTCCGTTCCATACTGTTTGTATTTTATGATCATTGTTCAAGTCGTGTGTAGTGCAGCGATGTATGTACACGTCGTTGGTGTAGTGCCAGAGCAAACATTGGACGCGCTTTGGTGAAATAACCAAAATTTGTATACTCCTATAAATTGTAAACCCTAATCGCAGTTCTAAGCTTTTGGTTGAAATTAAAAATACACAAGAATAGATTATGTCTTAAAATGACGTATTAAAACAATTCATTTGTCGGCCACATTGGCAAATGAGTTTTTTGATACGTAAATGAAATAAAGATACTATAATATGAGGAGTGCCTGTGGCGATGTATTTTCCACGATCTCGAAATCTAGCGGGTAGATTTCGCTTAAACTTAAAACTTAAGAGGTTTTTGGCCCAAAAATAAGTTTAGAAACCGTCTCAACCCCTTGAAATATATATCTTTGTCTAAAATTGAGTTCAAATTTTGTTATTTTTAACTTCGGTCCCATATGGGTTGCTATTTTATTAACGAAATAACAACAAAAATAAAAAATAAATAAAAATAATCCGTTAACTGTGAAGAGGTATTGTTGGTTGTTGGTGTAAACTTAATTGACTATACCATGATATTATAACAAAATTTACCTAAGGTAATCAAAATTTTAAGAAATTATCTATATGCCATTTAAGGATTTTAATTTCTAAATCTTTGTAACCTAATCTTCTCTTTATTTGTACACATCATATTCTTTGGCATCCTATAACAGGGTGTCTACTGATACTGGAAATACTTGAAATACTGGAATTATACTGGAATTTTATTTTCATACTGGAAATACTGGAATTATACTGGAATTTCAAAATAGATACTGGAATTTTTGAATTTTATTAAAACGCGTATTTTTTTAGATGCATAATATATATAGATTTTTTTCATTTGATCCGTACATAATAATGTAAAAATATTTTAAAAGTCATTTTTGCTGTTTAAGTATGTTTGCAAACGAAAATCAGAAAACTTGTAGTTCTCTTCAAATAGTTAATCAAGTAATGTAAACATTTGTGTAATGATGGAGCCTAGAAATGTTTGATTTTATACTCAAAATTTATTTTTCTTACTTAAATTTTAATCATATTCTTCTTCTTTTTTACTCTTAAGTATTAACATATTTCATAATTTTTTGTAGTTAAATGTTCTTTATGATTATTTTTCATATTAAATAAACGCAAAACAAAGCGGAAGGAACAGAGGGCTGTAGAGTGAATTAAGAGCCTTCACAAAAAATTGTCAAAAAATATTAAACAAATGTTATTGTTGGAAAGTACTTATTAATCATAATCAAAAGGTTTTTATCTTTATACAAAAATCTATTTCAATATTGATTATATGAATGGATTGCCATTATTGTTACTCCATGTTTGAAATTATAGTTCGCGAGTGATACTGGAATTTTTTAAAAAATATACTGGAAATACTGGAAATATACTGGAATTCTAAAATCAGATTTCAGTAGACACCCTGTATAAGTTGAGGAAGTTTTTTTTATATAAATATGGCATTATATTTCTCAGATATATTAATATGTAACTTTATAAAGGGTTGCCCATAAGAATAACACAAGAAACTTTGAATTGAATTTTCTCCATAACCAAATAAGCTATTTTAATGATTCAAAATACTAAATTGTTTGTTTTTAAAATAATTTTAAATTGTTTAAGTTAAAATTGTCAGATATGTAAAATTAAGGGCAAGAATGCCAAAACTCTTTTTAGGCGCTTTTGGAACCCCATAAAGCCTCTTTCCCATAGTTCGATGATGTTGGTTTTCGAACTAACGGGTTGAATGCTGTCCTACACCTCTATACCAAATTTCATAAAAATCGGAGGTTTCCTTCAGAAGTTATCGCGTTAACGGACAAATATACCGTGTATATCAATTTGAACGAACGGTGTTTTTAGCCTCTGGGTAACTCAAAACGAAAAGTAACATGGTCCCAAGCTCAGGGCTTAGGTGACTTCTACCGCAATAGCGTGTTCCCTATAGGGAAATTTATTAGGTCTTTATATTATGCATACAATCCAAAATTGTCCAAAATTTGGGGTTTACTATTTAAAAATTACTACGGGCACATCCAAAAAGAGCTAATCCTTCAGGTCATTTTCGGGGCGTTGTAAAATCTCCCCCTTCCGACTGGTAGGAAGCGCTAGCTCCAGCCAGCCGTGTTAATTGTGTAATCAGGCAGACATAATAGGATTATCCCAGTGCACCTGAGGAGGATTCGTTGTCGCCAGCACAGGCCACCAAGTTAGGCCTACATGGATATACAGTACTGCTCAACCCAAACCATTCTTTGTAGTCATAGTAATGTCGGTCACAGACTGTGCGCTAAAATGCCAAGCCCGAAAGGCTCTTTTCTATAAGAAGAGCTCATTCGCTCCACTCACTCGCCTCCTCGACAAGCTCGTGCATTTATTATTTTGTTCAGCGACAGTTAATGGATGTTGTGGAAACTTTAACCATTCATTAGTCTAATCTGGACAACTTTAAAATACGACAAAATAAACGGTATCAGATAACTGACCCATACTTTCAGCTTTATCTATAGGCCTATACACTAAGGTGAATTCTCATAGTATAGGCGAGTTTTAAACCTATTGCCTAATTATTATGGTCTAATTTATTGTTTCTGAAATACAATTAACTATTTATTCAAATTTAATTTATTAATATGAAATTTAACTTGAGTTCCGATATAAAAATGATCAATTTGAATTTAAAACTTTGTTTTCTGAATTACAATCCTAAAATATAAATGGTGTTTTCTGGAACCGTTATGATTGTTTCCGAAATAATATCAGAAAAGTTAGACCTAACATGAAATGTGCAAACATAGAAATTTGTAATCAATTTGGTATCTGCCATAAATGAATTCACAATAAATTTACTATTTAATTGATTAAATTTTTTGTTACGTTCCAAATATAGTCCATAATGGGGAAAACGTTCTCTTTCGTGTGGATGTTATTATCAGCCTCTAAAAAGTTTCACTTGGCTGATATTTGCGGGCTATGGCAGCAAGGCGTTCTCGCCGCCCTTTGTTATGGAATGCGGTGCAACCCGTCACCCTAAAATACCGTAAGATGTCGCTGACCTGGTAAACCCGTGGTTTTTGAATTCACCCCCACCACCTTACATACTTGGCGGGTCCGAAAACCCCTTCAGTCCTGCAAAAATACCGAAGCAGACCAGTTCGTGATTAGGTGTTAGTGCTGAGTGGTGATGGAACGTATTTTGAGTAACAAAGGTTTGCCGTTGATTGTGAGGGGCGGATTCACCTACCGATTAGTGAATAAATTGAAAAGTACGGAAGAGGAGCGGTGGCGGTGCACTGTCAGGGCGTGTACTGCATCGATCTACACATTAGAGGATGGAAACCTTCTATCGCGCAGCGGTGGCGAGCATCTCCATGCAGGTTTGAGTGAAGAGAAGGTAAATGTGAAGAAAATAAGCAATTCAGTGAAAAGAAAAGCAGTTGAGTGTATTGATCAAAGACCGACAAAGCTGATTAACTCTGAACTTTTAGTTCACAAATCGGCAATAAACACATTAACACGCAACGATGTGACAAAAATTAGGAAAAATCTAAACAACGCTAGACTAAAACAATTTCCGAAGCTTCCAACGTCTGCAGAGGAGGTACACATAGCAATAGAAAATTTTGAAATAAGCAGCATCAGAAAAGAGAACATGCTTCTGAGGAATGAGAAGGACAAAGGGATAGTTGTGTTCGCTTGTGAAGAAAACTTAAATCACCTTTCGCTCAGTGAAATAATCTTGGTGGACGGTACATTTGAATATGCTCCAAAATACTTCACCCAGATGTTCACTGTACATGGATACATCAACGGCGTATACATTCCCCTTGTGTTCTGTTTACTTCGAAATAAGAAAACACAAACTTATAGAGATGCACTCAAAATAATTAGTGAAGAATGCTACAAGAGATCGCTACCCCTTCGACCTACGCATGTTGTCATGGACTTCGAACAATCTATCCACATTGCAGTCGCTGCGGAGTTTCCACGGTTGTGTCCCAATTGCGGTCAGTCCCAATTCCGGTCAGGGGTAAAATTGTCCAGATTGCGGTCACCCCAAAAATGCCATGGGCTAATGGAATGGCATTTGTCCAGATTGCGGTCACATTTTTGAACTCCATATATTGAGTAGCACAACGAGCAAGCCAGGTAGGCTATGCACAACGACGGACCCATACAGCAGATATGTCACCTGTAGGGGATGCTAACCAGGAACCATGTCCCGCAAAATAAGAGGGCTATGTAAATGTGCAATTGCAAGATGCATATTTTGAAGCGTTTTTATTATTTCATCCATTCGAAATGTGCATTCGAAAGCACCGTTAACATATTGTTTGGGTAATCAATGAAAATTAATGAATTTTTATTTAAAAAAGAGTTTTTGCAAATACAGTAAATCAATGTACATATCTATATATTAAAAAAATTGGGTTTTTCTTTTCCGGTAATGTTTGGCTCTTCTACCCGACCGATTTTCATGATTTTAGTCTTAAATTAAAGGTGTGCATTCACAGATGAGCCATCAAGCATCGGAATCCACTTTCCCATCATATTACTCGATTTACACACAAATTAAATTTCCTCCCTGTGTATTTCTTATAAAATTAAATTTTAATTGTCTTTTCCGGATTTGTTTGGCTATTCTAACCGACCGATTTTGATAATTTTGGTCTTAAATTAAAGGTAATAATGCACAGATTTGCCATCAAACATTCGTATTCAGTTATCTACTATATTACTCAACCTAAAAACATAAATGTGATTTTTTCCGGATTTTTCAATTGAATAAAAGATAATATTCTCCATTTATAGATATTTTATGCTATATGTTTTGGACAAAGAACCATCTCTGGAATACCAGCTTTCATATGAGCCTTTGAATATAAAAATCGGACGAAACTGAAGCTCGCTATAGCATTCCAAATAACATAATTTATTTTAATTTTTATGACTTATCTGCAATTAATGATACATAACTCCATTTCTATTTAAGATATTATATATGTTTTGGTCTTCAAATAATCCTTGAAATCTTAGCTTTCTTTTGAGACAGTGATCGTTAAAATCGGTATTTATTTATCGATTGTATTACTCGATCTAAAAACATAAATTTGATAATTTCCAGAATTTGTAATTGAATTAAGGATAAAATTTTCCAGTTATAGATTTGTTATGCTATATGGTTTGGTCTAAGAACCATCTCTGGAATACCAGCTTTCATATGATCTTTTGAATATAAAAATCGGATGAAACTGAAGCTGGCTACAGTATACCAAATAACATAATTTATTTTAATTTTTATGATTTATCTTCAATTAACGATACATAACTCCATTTATATTTAAGACATTTTATATGTTTTGGTTTTCAAATAATCCTTGAAATCTTGGCTTTCTTTTGAGATATCGATTGTTAAAATTGGTATTTATTTATCTACTGTATTACTCGACCTAAAATCATAAATTTGATAATTTACAGAATCTGGAATTGAATTAAAGGATAAATGTTTACAGTTATAATTAAGTAAAGCTATGTGTTTTGGTCCAAGAACTATCTCTGGAATACAAGCTTTCATATGAGTCATTGAGTATAAAAATCGGACGAAATTGAAGCTTGCTACTGCATTTTAAGCAACCCAAGTTGTAATTCTTTTATGACTTATCTGCAATCGATGATTCATAACTCCATTTATATTTTAGATATTTTGAATGTTTTGGTCATGAAATAATCCTTGAAATTTTGGTTTTCTTTTGATATATTGATCGTTAGAATCGGTTAATTTTGAGACGGTATAATATGTTTCTAAAATTGTATTAGGCCTACATTTAAGTGCAATACATTTAATTATAGGTTAGAAATTCTGTTTATTTTGGTTGTGGATCATTCAGCTTCCACTAAGCTCATGATGATAATAAAAATCGGGCAAGCATAATGCGCTATATAATTTTATACAACATAATTTTAATCATGGTTTTCTGAAATTTGAATTTAATTGCAGACATTTTTATGCAGTTCTAATTAGTTTGTGGTATTATTTTTGGGCTAATAATCTTAAATAAATTGTTGACTTCCAATCACAATTTCGTTTGATAAACGCAAGAAGAACTACCATTGTAAATTTTCTGAATAATATATACCCTTTTATTAATTGAAACTTATTTATTAGCTCCATTTTCAAAAGGTTTGTAAACTTCTCTAAATTATACGATTAGCTTTAAGCTATTGTTTATATTTGATGAACATTTACTTTTTCCATAATTATCAAGTTTATACTGGGTAAACACGTGCGAATTTGCACAAAAATCAACAGTACGCTTTTCTAAAAATAAATAAATAAATAAATAAATAAATAAAACTTCATCGTGGTGCAACCTCCAGTTATAGGGTAGGTAAATATCATCCTTGGTTTTGCCATAAGTCTGTGTGTTAGATACTCCTGTCAACTGGTATTCTGTAAATTTCTATTCCAATGTAAAAACCTATCACCTGGGCTTTTGATTTTCAATTTAAAATTTATATTTAAAATAGACAAATCAGTTGTTCATGTCTTTTTAAGTAATAGTGTCTTGATTAAAAATCTAAAGCCAGTTTGCAACTCTGCATCTGCATACTCACACGCGCATTTTAATGTTAAAAAATCTTTTATGTTTACAAATTTTCGTGTAGCGTATTACCTTTGACTATATACACTAACATGAATAGACTTCTCATAGCATAGGTGTGTTTGAAACCTATTGACGGTGGTGCGATCTTCTGCAGCGTACATGAAGTTCAAGTGTCATATTATTGATGAATCAGTATTACCCACTCTTCTCGATCAAGAATGGAATGTTTTATAACTGAGGGTTATTTTTATATTGTGGTGAAGTGTTTTGGCAGCACTGTAAACCCAGATGGATAATAACAACATCGATGGCAGGGACTCTGACGCCGCGTACACGAAATTTCCAAATTTTTGCCTCGAACCAAATGCATTGGATGAGAGGTCTATCCATGTTAGTGTACATACTATTACTAAATATAGATTCCACATATCCTTTTAATTTTGCAACATATCTCTCCCTTTCATAAATTATTTTACCATGTCCAAAAAACATATGTAAAACATATGTTTAAATAAAAGAAACAATAGTATATGTTTGTTGTATTCATGTTATTTAATGTGTCATACCTAAGTTGTTTTTTTCTTTTACCTTTCATTGCAACATCGCATGTCTGGCATAAACGATTGGCTCTAAAATTTAAATTTAACAAACTTAATTGGCTCTTGAATAGAAAATCAAAACTGTCAATAACAAATAAATTACTAATTTATAAAGTCATCCTCAAGCCAATCTGGACTTACGGAATCCAACTGGGGCACCACCAGTAATTGAAACATTAACATAATCCAAAGATTTCAATCAAAGTGCCTAAGAAGCATCTTGGACGCCCCTTGGTATGTCAATAACGAAATTCTGCATCGTGACACTAGAACTGTTACAGTAAGAGAAGAAATCGCAAACTTTAGTTTCCGATATCAAGAAAAATTGAACAAGCATCCAAACCACTTGGCAAAGAATCTCATGGACAACAGTGCTTCAGTGTACCGTCTAAAAAAACATTCTATGTGGGACCTTCCCTGCCGTTTTTTATAACATGTTCTACTTTTGTTTAGCTCAGTTGTTGAATAGGGACTAATTCATGTTATTATTCTTTCATCTAATTTACTTATTGTTATGTTCTTACCCTGAACAGATTGTAAATAAATGTTTGTCAAAAAAACCTTTCACTGTTTCATATTTTGGATTTATTGATGCATACTAAAACATGTTCACATAAAAGCGCTAATTATTTTTGTTTATTACCACGTCTACAAAAATATCTGCTTAATTTAAATCGTATAACTGTAGATTGACTAAATGAGATGGTTTTCATTGTTTGTTTGTTTGTTTGTTTTTTATTGTTGTGTTCTTTTTTATGTTCTCAAACTTAGTTTCATATACGGTACTGTGGTTCTTGGTAGGCACACTAAAACTGAGAATTATTAATTTCATTGTTAGTATAATTAAATTATCACTATCTGTATCTAATGTCAATGCTGCGGAGCAGCACGGGTGCTCTAGTATTAATTGACAAATCAATCTGTACATGTATACATTTATTAATGGCTTTTTGAACAAGGAACTCCTCCTACATTTTTAAACCGATTTTATGATTTTTGTGTCATTGGATTGAGCTCGGCGTGAAGTTGTTCCTAAAGTAAATTGGTAAATATTCATTTTAGGGGAAGGGCCCTACGTCCTCTCAAAAGTTCACCATTTTCCCATTTGATTAACAATGGTTAAGGAAATTGATTGATAAAAAAGTGAACAGCTGTGAATCGTAAACTCATCATAGAAACCTATCCACCCAAGGATGTTATATCCTAATACCGGAGATAACACTGCTCTAAATATAACTAGACTCGATTTGTGATTATGGTCAAATCATTCTGTTATATAAGTGGCAAGGTATTCTAAGAACGCGACGAAGGGGTCTCTCAAAATGTGACCGCAATCTGGACACCCTTACACCACCTGAACCTCGACCAGCCCCCATAAAACTAGACTTGACCGCAATTGGGACTGACCGGAATTGGGACTGACCGCAATTGGGAAGACACCGTTTCCACGGGCAGTAATTATTGGGTGCCGCTTCCATCTTGGACAAGCGTGGTGAGTACCATTACTTATTTATACCATTACTTATTTTATACGTGAAATTTTAATTTACGGAGTTATGAAATAGTACATCATTTGTGTATTTAATGTAAATCCACAACTCAGTAAAATATTGGAATTAAAATAACGCTTATTTATTGAAACATTAATGGAATGTAAAGTAATGTTAATGAATCTATAATAAATACATAAACAATTAACTGTGTTAAAATTTGATAAAATTTGCCGGTTTGACGACATTTGTGGTATTACAAAGGTCCATGCCAAATCAATATTAAGTGGAAAAAAACAAAATGGCCAATATTTAAGTAAATATGTATATTAGGACACGCCCTCATATGCACGATTTTCTTATTTAGATCCAGTTAGCGATTTTATGAAGTTTGGTGACGGACTCATAATACAACAGACTGCAAATAATAATAATAATAATAATAATGGTAATAAAACTATTGTGACACTTGCATTTTATTTAAATTTAGGTAACTTCATTAAAATTAAACTACACGTGTAAAACATCGAGCACTTTATTTTAATACAATATAAAAGTTACATTTTAGTTCTAAATCCATGACATCCGACCAATCAAATATTTTGAAAATTAGTGATCACCAAAAACTACAGCTGTACGATAACAGAATACTCAAAGCAATCTCAATGTTATTCTAATGTGAAAAATGTAATTTCAATTTATAAATAGCGCCCTTGTTTTAAGTTCGTTTCTCATCAATTTTTGGCGGAAACAACTACAGATCAACCCCTATACAATGACACAACAAATTTGATAATCGGTTGAGAATTGTAGTAGGAGTTCTCTATACAAAAAAACCTTAGCGTATTAAAAAGTACCAGAAATCGCCTCCTGATCGAAATTCGATCACAATTTCAGTTTATCTGGACCCACACAGCTTAAAACATTTTAGAACTAAAACATCTGTTCTTCCTATTATTCTAGCAGTTGTTTTTACAACAGCTGTCTAATGATTCATTAAATTCTCCTGACTCAATAAGATTAACATTGGAACTTTGGAAGCCTGTGGGGGATAGCCCTGGAGTCCGATGTGAATTAGAATGTGATTCTGCTCATCTACAGGACTGTACCTTTCTAACGGTATGCTCGGATTTATCCTACGATGCACACGAGATGAGAAAAAAGGAGGAAATGAAACATGCTTGCGTATTAATATACAGGGTGTTTCCAAACAACCTGGAAATATTTTGTGTGTATATTCCTTAGGTCAAGACAATCACAAAACATCATACAAACATGGGTCTAAAATTCTTTGTTAAGCCGCTAGCCGCCATTTTGTATTTTACACATAATAATTTTTATTTAAGTAACGGATAGTTGTATCAACTTCATATTTGGCACGAACCTTTATCCTAACCATGTTCATTTCCAGGAAAAAAATAAATTTTTTCCGCTTTGTATTTTCAAAATGGCGGCCATTTTAAATTTTCAAACTCGAATATCTCAGAAACGGCAACTTTTATAAAAATTTTACAAGAGACATAAAAGTTGACAAATTTAATTATCTAACCAATGGTACCAAGTTTGTAAGGATCTGACAACAAACAACGGAGTTATTGCGATTTTTCTTCATAAAAACATTGATTTTGCATTGAATTTAATGCAAATAAGGCCATTTTAACAGCAAAATCAATGTTTTTATGAAGAAAAATCGCAATAACTTGTCAGATCCTTACAAACTTGGTACCATTGGTTAGATAATTAAATTTGTCAACTTTTATGTCTCTTGTAAAATTTTTATAAAAGTTGCCGTTTCTGAGATATTCGAGTTTGAAAATTTAAAATGGCCGCCATTTTGAAAATACAAAGCGGAAAAAATTTATTTTTTTCCTGGAAATGAACATGGTTAGGATAAAGGTTCGTGCCAAATATGAAGTTGATACAACTATCCGTTACTTAAATAAAAATTATTATGTGTAAAATACAAAATGGCGGCTAGCGGCTTAACAAAGAATTTTAGACCCATGTTTGTATGATGTTTTGTGATTGTCTTGACCTAAGGAATATACACACAAAATATTTCCAGGTTGTTTGGAAACACCCTGTATAGATAGATGATATAAAATTATGAGAATAGCTGCATGTTTTCATCTCTAGGACGGAAAGTGACCGTTTCCTGCGCGCAAGCTCAGAAAAGTGATTAAACACAGAAAAAGTACTTTGCGTTAATTAATGAACAACTTTTTTCATCATACTTAAAAATATAAAAATACAGTGACTAATTAAAATATGAAATAACAAACATTTTTTTTCTGTTTAAGTTCAACAGTTAATACAGTAAATAGTGATCTTCTGTCGTCATTTAAGTTTTTTGTGCGATGAACCATCTAGATCTTACATCTGTGAATTTATTATAAATTTTATAGGAGTTTTTAGGCTGAGGCTCTAAGACAAATCGGCATAAAACCATAATTTAATTGTAGTTAATTTGGATCTAAAAGAACAACCACAAAAGCTTAAAACTATCACATTGGGAAGTTAGAGAATTATTGATGAAGATCTATGGATGAAATACCAATATGATGTAATCTGATTTTCACTAAAATTTAATTTTCATTCAAATTAACTTGGTAATTTACTATGGAGCAAGGTTTGATAAATGCAGCGCATTGCGCTATGCGGGCCCCCTAGTCAATTAAATTAAGCGAAGTGTATAAAAAAACCGTTAAATTGCTTATTCATTAAGGGTTGACCGGGGTAGTTGTGAACGGCTTTTCTTCTATTGACAAAAACCTTTTTTCAAGTGTTTTTGTTACAAATATATTGGTATGTATTGTTAATTCTATATTATTTAGGATACACCATTCACATTTTGAGTGAACTCATAAAACCTAAAAAAAACCCACGACCAAGCGCAACACTGAAGCGGTAACCTCCGCGTAGCGCCCGTAAAATTGTTAATAGAGAGTTTTTGCAACATACGGTAAATTTTACTGTAAACGCTAAACACTATTTTTAATTTGGCAAATTAAAAAATATTAAGTTGCAAAGGATAGTTCAACTGTATGAATAGTGTCTAATAGTTACTATTGATCACCTTTTCAACGAGTTTTTGTACCTTCAAGCAGCAAAAGTACCTAAAATCGCCATTATTTAAATAGCGTTTAGCGTTTACCGTATTCATTTACCGTACATGCAAAAACTCTCCAATATCTCCTCCACATACTGGCATTATGAATTATTGTAATTTTAAGAATTTTGTGATGACTGGGGACTGCGTTATTCATTGGTTCAAAACAAAAATGTTGATTTCCAGCAGCGGAATCAAGTTTTAATTTATTTTTTCCAAAAAATTTCCTTATTAGGCCTAAATTAATTTTTATGTTTATATTTTTCTAGGTGGAGAAAAATTCAAAAACTTGGTCTTGCCACAATCTACCAAGATAGTGCGTCTGAGAAGGGCAGATGGCTTAAATATTGCTTCGGGATGTCATATCTCAAACCAGGGAATGTTGATGAAGTATTCTGTGACCTCGTCAGCATTCAACCTCCCGATGATAAGCTTAGTGCTTTTGCCGACTACCTGCTGGAAACATACGTTGATCCTGAGACGGCCATCTTTCCACCCCAAATCTGGGCATGTGATACAGGCAACTTGTGGAGAACAACTAATGCGTGCGAAAGCTTCCACGCTCGTTTCAACGGCGCGTGCCCGTCAAATCACCCGAACATTTTTGTCTTCGCTTCGACTCTTGTACAGACACAAACCGACATATATATAAGAATGAACAGTGCTCGACAGGGTCAGGTCGTCAGAAGTGACAAGAAAACGCGCGAAAAAGTTTTGTTCATTGAAAAAAAGTTGGAACAAGTAAAAGCGAAAGAAATCAGTGAGCTAACATTCGTAAAGTGCATCGGATTTAAAGTATCTGCTTAAGTGTTTTTGTTCCTTAATGGGAAAATGACGGCTAATTAAGTGCTATTTTAACTAGCCTATTTTGAATTGCTTTAAAATTACCATTTCGTATATTTTTTTTAATTGTTTGGATCTGACTTGTCTATATGAATTTTGTATTTTTTGCATGTTTTCATATTTTGTTAACCAATTATATAGGCGTTATTTGTGTTTTTATATGTTTTGCATCAGATTTAAAGTATCATCGTAAGCGTTTTTTCCCAAACTTCAATCATAAATAAACACCAGATACTTTAGTGAAATGTTATTTTGATCATGTTTCATTTGTTCATTTGTTTTAGTTTCATTTGTCTTTTTTATTAATAATTAATAATTTAAATTACCATTTCGTATATTATTTTTACTTGTCTTTCTTATGTATTTTACTTTTTATGTTTACGGTTACCTTTATGTTTTTATTTTATTTTTTACTAGTCAATTATTTTGTCTCCGTGTGTATATGTTAAAGTTTACCATTTTGTGTTTTATTTTTACTTGAATGAATTTTACTTTTATGTTTTATGTATTTATTTTTTTCAATTTTACGTTATATACATTTTTTATTTTTGCTAGTCAATAATTTTGTCTCTGTATGTTTGTGTTTATGTATTAAAGTGATAATGGCAACAGCGAAATCAAGTTTTAATTTATTTGTTCCTTGAAATTTAATTTTTATGGATTTTTTAAGATATTTTTTTACTTTTTAAAGTTTGGTATAGAAACGCCTAATTTGCCTTTAGTGTATTGAAATGTTCAACATATTCCGTATTATTCTTATTATATTGGCTACTCATCACTACTACTACTATTGGTACTAAAAATTAGTCAAATTTTTTAAATCCTGAATATTTCAACTTATTGTCTATTCAGAATATTGTTAAAATATAGTTCTCAATATTATTATTAATAGTGCAACATTAGATTCGTTATATTAGTGACGATAACATTCAATATAAAATCAAACACAGTAAATGTGGAATAGGCTTGTAAACTTCTGCTTCAGTGATTTCAAGGGTTGAATAGCTAGCGCTTTTTGGATGTGGTCCGGGGGGCCAGTCTTAAGCCTCTAGCTCATTTTGGATGTGTTTGGAATGCGGCGCAGGTGGAGTAGCGCATTTTGGCAGAGCCCATTACTACTTACCCCCCCCCCCCCCACACAAACCCAATTTTGAGAGAGGGGTTTGAAAATTTGGACACATCTAAAGTTTTCTCTTTTTGTCACTAAGACTTCCTTAGAGGATAATCCCGTCAGCGGAAGGTGTTAAAAATAGCATGGGAGACAGTCTTTAGGGATATTCAGTATTTGAATTTAATCCTATAAAAATTTTCCCTCAAGTATCAGGGTAGAATTTTCTGCTGCACCACAGACCAGCGGTTCTCCGGGGCGCCCCTGTTATAGACCCCTGGTCCCTGGTCGTTGTTGATTCTGATTGCCCTTGCAGAATTATCCTCCGAGCTTCCCCTTGAACCTGAGCCGAACCCCTCCCCCTCTCGTAGTCCAGTTCACAGGCAGAACAATGCGCCGTTTTCTCCTCTCTTCACATCATTATGTCGCGCGCAGTCCGCCTGTGAACCTACCACCGGTTCTTCGCTCTTGTGAAGTGCGTATTTTGGATATTTTGTTGTGCTTTTTGTATCCGTATTTAGTTGCAATAGTGGTTTTAAATTCTTATATATTTGCTAGATTACATGTGTACTAGCCTCTTTTTCGCGTACAGGTCTAAATAGCGAATAAATCTTCTAAACTTTTGATGAAGGTATTTTTAACTAGCTTGTTTAAAAACTCAAGTTTCACAACTATTACTTTATTATTTCACTAAATATTTTTTTTTTTATTGCGCCAAAAAACCTTTGGGTAACTTTTTAGATGTTGTCTGTCTCCTGCTCTGTAACCGCGACATAAATGGCCTCATAATAATCTTCTTTTTTCTAAAAATCCCTGATATTGTGCAGTAATTAATCATGTTATATTTAGTTTATATTGCCTCTTAAAACGTACATAGTACTTTTGAAAAACCACACAAGAAAATTTCATTTATTTTATTTTATCGTATTTTACTTATTGTTTTCAAATGTAGTTCTTTTACAATTTTGTATTTTCGTTGCAAATTTAACTTTATTTTTTACAAACGTTCTCAAACAACTTGTTTTCCTCCTTAACAGAAATTTCTGGTTTTCTAAACCATCTGCACCTGGACACATATTTTAACAAGATTTCAGATACCGGTGTAGATAATATCGCGCAAGTGTTGCAATACAACACGGTTTTGCATTAATGCACGTGTCCACTGTTGAGCCTTTAAGCTTCAGCCGTCGCTTATCACACCACTTAAACATTATCAGGACTTAAGTTATCAAAACTTTAGTTGTCAAAACAGGACATAATCTTTAACATGCACGACTTTTATACTGTAATCAATAACGCAGTGAGACAGTTTCATCGCTCCATTAACACAAATTAATTATTTACTTTAGGTTCAAAATCCATTTTTATAATATGAAATTTTGAAACAAATCAAAGTTGTCTACAATTAGTTTGAATTTTCCTTTATAAAATTTTTATAGATAAAACTCATTTCATCACGAAGACTGCTAACTGGCATGCCGGATTGCGTTATCGTACGTGTATTGTGAGTGAACGGATGCGTCGAAACACGTACGGAGATGATCCGGTGACGTAGTTTGAATTGCGGTTGTGGTAGTGGTACTACTGTGTCCGGTGCTTCAGTTGCGCGGTGGTGGCAGCGGTGTCTGTACTTTACCGTCCAGTGTCCAGCAGTGCGCGACCGTGTGATATGGTGGCACTCAGGGACACTTACTTGGACGACGATATTTTACAGGTAAAGTTTGTTACAAGTTTTAGAGTAGAATAATAATATATAGGTTTTATAAACTCAATTTTAATGGCTATGGGGAAATTCTTGAATTGGACTTAGGATATAGGCCTAAATTTGTTTCTTTAGACTGTGTCAGGTCTAGATTTGAGAGAAGGTTTTATTTAAATTAAAGTCAATAAATCATGATTAAAACAACTTTTAATTAGCACTATAAAGTTCACACACATACAGCCAAGAGCCATTTTTTTAGAGAGAGATAAAATATTAGTGAACGGTAAAGTGGACACTCGCAGGTGAACCAACCTTACAAATTAACTACAAATTTGTAACTGTTTTCAAATACTATAATACATTCACAACACTTCCCCTCTGAGAAGAAAAAAATATTTTTTAGTTAGGCCTATACATTTACATTATTTTTAATCAATGGTTTCATTAACTTAATTGTTAAAAGCAGTTAATCTCAACATTTTATAAAGGTATCATTTTACACCATTTTTTCTTTTTTTTTTACTATTAACTATCCAACATCTTAGCTGTGAGGATAGTTTACTGTTACTTAGTCAACATACCAGTGCTACAAGAAATTCATTCAAACTCACAAGTTTTCATTTTAAGCCTAACTTAATATTACTTCTTTTACATAGGCTAGTTCAATTATCTTTTTTTTTTATGTTATTACTTTTATTACCTCTTCCATCTTAATGTGAAAGTTTTCATCTTAACGTGAAGACGTTAAATCTTACACCATATTTTCTAGCTCTTTCAATAACCTGACTTACAATATGGTCATGTTCTTCCTCAGACTCAGCCGAGATCAGTAAATCATCAAAATAGACTGTGACATTTTTCAAATCTGAAAATATCTGGGAGTTTAGCTTTTGGAAGAGCTCAGGGGCTACTTTTATGCCAAAAGGCAATCTTAGAAATCTATAGCATCCAAACGGGGAGCTAAATGTACAGAGATGACTCGATTCATAATCTAAAGCTACATGCCAAAACCCATCCTTTAGATCAAAAACACTGAATAACTTTTTACCACTTAGTTTGGCTTTGATTTCTTCCACAGTAGGAATCATAAAGGGCTGAGACACAAGTGCTGAATTTAAAGCCTGAGGGTCTAGACAGAGCCTTAAGGACTTGTCACCCTTCTCCACTATGACTAAATTGCTAACCCAATTATGAGGGACATCTACTTTCTGAATAACATTTATTTCCTGTAACTGTTCAAGTGTTGATTTCAACTTAGGCAACAAGGCCGAGGGTACCCGCCGAGGGGGTTTTACTACAGGTTCGATATCCGGGTTTACCTTAAGGGTATGTTTACCTGGAAAACATCCTAAGCCCTGAAATAATTCTACATTAGATTCAATAAAGCCATCTGTCGATACATCACTAACAGTGTTTACTCTTTGAATTAAGCCTAGCTTTACACAAGTACTTAACCCTAAGATTGGTATGCATTTTGGGTGATTCACAACAACAAAATCTTCCTTAGTTGACAAAGTTTTGAATTTACAATTGAGTGTTATCAAACCCTCTGTTCTCAATTTGAAACCACCATAGGACTCTAGCCTAATGTTAGACTTAACAATGAATTCACCTAACTGGGAATCAATTTTACTGACAACTTGTCTTGGTATAATGTTAATCTCTGCACCACTGTCTAGTTTGAATTTTACTTTGTGTCCATTAATGTTAAGAGTTTCATACCAGGCAAGTGAGTCTTTGTTAGATTCAATGTTATTAATTTGAAAATCATTTTCATCAGAAAACAAAGCAAGATCATTAACATGCTTAGACTTAGAGGCTACAGGTTTGTTTTTCAAACATCCAGAAGAAAAATGGTTCATTTTGTCACAAACAAAACACTTTTTCCCATAGGCTGGACACTTAGCCGGTAGATGAACTGTGTTGCATTTCTTACATAAATAAGTTTTAGGACTACTCTGAACAGGTTTAGAAGACCTACCTTCCGACTTGTTTCCACTAGGCCTATTCTTAAAACTTTTTGCATCGGACTTAAACGTAGAATTGTTCATGGGCCTATTCTCCGTAGGCCTATAGTAGTTAGGCTTAGAAACTTGGTGTACTACTTCCTCCGACTTCACAAGAGGTCTTGAACGTTGAAGTTGATAAGAATACGGATCACTAACTGAGGCTTGGCCTACAACATTTTTGTCTCTAACCATTGAGGTAATTTGTTCACGGCTAGATTCAACTAGACGGCAGTACTTAATTGCATCATCCAATTTAATATTGGTCTCCCTTAGCAATCTTTCTTGAGTGGATTCGTCTGCAATCCCCATCACTATGCGGTCTCTTATTAGATGATCCTCTTGATCACCAAAATCACATGATATAGCTAGTTTTCGCAAGTCTGTTAAAAAGTTATTAAAGGGCTCGCCTTGAGCTTGGGAACGCTTAAAAAATAAATAGCGTTGGTAAACAACATTTTCCTTCGGGGTGAAATGTTTGTCAAAAGCTTCGATCACTGTTTTTAATTCTAGGTCTTTAATGTCTCCAAGTTTGAACGTATAATAGATTGACAAAGCTTCCTCCCCAATGACATTAAGCAATTGGGCTATTTTAACATCTTCACTTTTACTCTCGGCTTCAGTAGCCTTGAGAAACAGCAGAAATTGGTTTTTAAAAAGTGTCCATTCACTGGAAACATTATCACCCAAGGTTAAAGGCTTAGGTGGCTTAAAACTCATTTCGAAAGTTTAAGTAAATTGTTTATGTTAATACTCAAACGAGTTATTAAAGTCCTACATCTTAAAGTTGGGCGTAACCAAGAACTTAACGATGTATACCTGAAAGCTCGTACTTCTCATAATGGTCTCTGGCTTTCTCACTATTAATTACACTTTTACCACTTCTTACTTCTCTCATTTTTACTTCAATACGCAGCGCCATGTCAGGTCTAGATTTGAGAGAAGGTTTTATTTAAATTAAAGTCAATAAATCATGATTAAAACAACTTTTAATTAGCACTAGGCTATAAAGTTCACACACATACAGCCAAGAGCCATTTTTTTAGAGAGAGATAAAATATTAGTGAACGGTAAAGTGGACACTCGCAGGTGAACCAACCTTACAAATTAACTACAAATTTGTAACTGTTTTCAAATACTATAATACATTCACAACAGACTGTACAATGAATGTCGTATTTATTCAGTAGTTCGGGACTTACTGTAATAATAACTGTTAAGACGCATTTCGGAATATTAGTTCTTTTTTATGTATTGATTATTTTAATATAGCAAATTGGCCTATTTCACTTCGCGTCAATTTTGAAGTGTTTACATCCTGCGGGTAAACAACTTGCATTGCCAGATTAGTGAATCCAAATAAGGGAAATTCGTTCGATCACATTAAAAACATATGGTGCCTCTACCTGGCATATAGTTGTTGATTCACACTATTATACCTGTAGCTTTTCGCGCGAGTGTTAATCTGAGTCAAAATAAAATACAATAAAGTACTGGATTAGGATGTGATGCGTTTATCACTTTATAATAGTGCAACATACCATTTACTTCCACCATGCCTAAAATTCATCATTTATTTTGTTTGGAAGGTGGCCTAAATTGTAACTCACATTTAGTTTCTATCGTTGACAGTAATGGAAGAAAATGTTTCAGTGTCATTGAAACATCGCGTGTTAACATTTCAATATTTTAACACCCCCATGTTTGAATAACGAAAAAGGCGATTTAATCTTAACATGAACGTTGAAAGAAAAGTTATTTGTTCTACTATTGTGTACCCAATTCCGATGTGCTCGGCATGTCAGCTGGTTCCTGATGTGATATGCGAGTGCGTAGCGCCCGTGTCGTGCAGTGTTTGAATTGAATTTCGAACTCAAAGTGTTTACAGTGAAAAGTGCGTATCGTGCGTCTGCGTGGGCTGTCACATGCGCCGCCGCCTCTTAAAGCTTCCAAGTAAAACGGGGATATCGCAACTGTGCTGAATTATTCATCATTGTGATGCGAAATGATAATAAGTGAGGTACTTTGTGTAGATTTAGCATAGTTTTTAATTCTGACATCCATGAATAAAATATGTCGTTTACTGAATCGAATAATTGATTACCATATTTCTTACTATGAATTGAGAGATCGAAAATAAAAATTTAAGTCAGGTACTCCATTTAACGCCTTTCAAATTCGGATTAAAAAGCCAAGAGAAATATAAAATAGATGGTTATTTTTCGACGAGTTTATTGCACCATTTGATGAGCTTGCAAATTTCGTCTAAATTTAAATCACTGTTTCATTAAAGGTGCAATAATGTCAACTTTTTCTTGTCAGATTCTTTCAACCAAGGTCTGTAAAAATCTTTCCGCAACGGAAACGGGGAGAGTGCAAGCCTTTGACGATCCCATCTTGAGTCAGCCTCTCATCCAGTTACGCGTTTCGGGGTAGTTGTGACTGGTATGTACCTTTAAGCCAATAACGATCACAATTAACTCTCACTAGTGTACCTGATGCTCGAAATCTAGCGGTTTCGTTTGACTGATAAAATAATTTATCTTTACACATAAACTTTTCAATTTATGCTTGTAAAAGCTGTTCTTTAAGCAGTATATCATCCATATTTTAACACAGTCCCTTTTGTTATGATTAGACAGATAATCGTGCTGGTGTACTGTGTTTACTCGTTAAAGCTGTCCTTAAAAACCATTTAAGTTTCTCGCCAATGTTAATCAAATGAGGAAATAACTAGCTTTAAGGACATTCAGGGCCCTTCCGTTTTGATGGATATATACCAATTTACATTAGGAAAAACTTCAAGGTCAAGCTCTTTCCAATTACATCACAATGATTAAAATCTGTTGGAACATGTAGGTGTCAATTTACACTAAAACCATGTTGCGTAATAAATATTATAGATATCGTCGGTACGCATTTCCGCCACTGTGTCCAAGCCACCGCCGCCTGCCTCCTCACCCTCCACGCCCGGACCCCCGCGGGCCGTCCCCGTGGTCGGCGCCGCGGGGCGCGGGCGAAGGCCCGGAAGCCTCCGCGGGTGTAACGGACCCGGCCCGCGCGATTTGCATGGTCCCGACGCCATGTCATCCTACAATGCCGCATCACTGACACACTAACTGTGCCGACTACGGCACCGGTTACTGGATTACAAAGTAGGGTCTACACGTGGCTTCTAGTGTCTCGGTAAGGCCTCGGTTGGGCCACTGATTTTTATGTTTTTTTTTTTTTTTTTTTTTTTTTTTTTTTTTTTTGGGGAAAGTAGACGAGGGTATTTCCATAGGCGGTTCTACTCATAAATCTACGGTTTCACAAAGTGTACGATGTAAATAATAGAACGCTTATATAGAAATCGGAACCACAATCAAGTTTTTTTTATGTATAGGCCTACATCTTGGCGAGGAACCGTTAGAAGGTGTGCCACAACATTATATTATCTGAGTTGAAATATATAAATTCCCTTTGAATGTACACTATTTACGAAGGATTGTCCAAAAATCGGAGAAGTTAAGTAAACGCAATTCTTGTAAGGTCTATAATTAATTATTTATTTTGGGCATAACAGTATTTCAATACTTGTGTTGATTTGTTTTCTATAGAGACAATAACATTCATGTGTGATATATGACACAAAAAACCTTCTTATTTTCAACACGACATGACTTTAAAGTCTGATTCTGACTTCCTCGTTCCTCACCCCTCAAGTAATGCCCAGTCTATTTACGTGTGCGCGTACGCTGGCCACTATTTTATTCAATTCAATTCAATTCAAATATCTTTATTCAAAACTGTAAATACATACATGAATAGAGTCAACAATATCATATAATCAAATTGTCCAACAGTATAGAATAAAAATAAAATACTGTAAATAAAAAATCACAATATTCTTCTTATGTAAAATATGCATTTTGGAAATTAAAACAGCAATAAATGAATCATTAAAATTTATCAAAATTTATTAGATCCAGAGTGACTTGAGCATCTCAAATATTATCTTGAAGAGAAAAATTCTTCCAATGAATAACTACATTTTGTTAACAAAAAATCCTTAACCAAATTTCTAAACCCCTTTTCATTAATCATAGATTTTAAATTTAGTGGGAAATGGTTTAAAAATTTAGCACCCATATAGGTTCCCTTTTTTGTAAAGAAGCTGAGATTGTGTTTGCTTAAGTCAATGTCATTCCTACGTCTAGTGCTATAAGAATGGACATTACTTCTGAGTTCTATTTTATTTATTTGATTTTTCACGCACATGACACATTCAAGAATGTATTGGTCATATACTGTTAATATACCTAATTGACAAAACTTATCTTTAACTGATATTTGGTGTTCCAAATTTAATATGATTCTTAAGGCTTTTTTTGGAGTTTTAAAACCGAATCTAAATTTTTTTTAGACGTTCCCCCATAAATGGCTAATATCTTCTATGTTTACTTATTATATTCTATGTTTACTCATATACTTCAACTCCATCAAACACTTAAGACACTCCTTAAGGCCCGGTTCACACGAGCGTCAAAATACACTGCGTGCAAGCTGCGTCGACGCGGCGTCCCCGGTGCACACGAGCGTTTACGTGTGTACCACTCCATTTGAGTACATGCACTGCTCAAACGCCGCTGCAAAATAAATCTGCATCAACGCAAACGCAAAACGCTCGTGTGCACCGGGCCTTAGCCTTTTCCTGAAAATGTTGTACTCTCGGCACATTTCTCTAGACGTGTCTTCAGTGCCTGCGGTTCCACTGGCACTTTCCTCGTCCGCGGTGACGCCACCGCCGGCCGGTAGAGCGCACGGAGGATACACAAGTGGAGCGCTCTAGCGTTGGGTAACCGCGGCCGGTGAATAGCCGCTAACTAACCGACCGGTGACGTAACGCCGTGGCGCTTACGTACCTTGCACCGCCACAAAGTAAACACGCTGCGTCACACGCCTACGCCTCTTCAATTAAAGTACATTGTTGGTTGATTTCTGATACAAAAAAAATCTAAATATTAAAGACGTATTAACGATCCGTAAAAAACTACTTTCAAATGAAGTCGAGAGATAATGAGGTTATAGTTTAAAAAAAAGTTGCGAATTTGTTCACCATTGATTAGTGAAACAAAAATTCAAGACGTTCTGACATAAATGGTCCTCTCTTCAGATAACATCTTCCAGTTGAAGTTCAGGCTCCATATTACAAACGTATTGCTCTTGGTCTCACTAATCACTTTATCAGTGATTGAAAATGTCCATTAAATATTTTTTGACATTAAACACTAACACGTGGACCATATTGGGAGGTTGTGCCTTGGCAGTCGCTCAGTCGCTGGGTCTTTCAACTTCCAACGAAGTCTGATGATTATAAGAAAAGAGGGTCTGAGAACTAAATCGAGGAGAAAAAAATCTTGTGGGAAAGAAAAGAAACGGCGATTCTAAAGTTGTATGGATACGGGGAGAAGATTAATGAGAGATGATGATTTTGTTGATAAAGTTATTTTTATAGAGTTGTAAACAGATATCTAAAAACAATGAGTGGTCCTGGTATACTGTTAAGTCTAGCTGAACTTTTGTTGCAACAGTGTAGTTTAAAATTTATCTGGCGCATTAGGAGGTTGTCAGGAACGCCGTCATTCGAGACGATACACGGATCCCGACCATCCGGACCTTCGTCGGTCTGGTGAAGTTCCAGGACGCTACTGGAGACTCCAGTGGGACTACTCCGACAACTAGTGGCACAGGAAGTCCCGAGGATGCGGCCCGAGATCCCAGATTGAAAACGGGACGGGGGTTGGGAAACTACTGACGGGTAGCAAGAGGTACTATGGCACTGGTCCCTCATTGGCCATCAGCCAGAACTTTGAAGTTGATGCTGAAAAGAGAAGTGGCTCAACAAACAGCCACACAGTCATCCATACACCCGCCGCCGCCGCACAATTTTATAAGTTGGATTTTCGTTTTATAGTGACCTTGCAGTGATACCTATAATCTACGAAAAGCACTGCCGTATACCTATAGAATTTATTTGACTCCTTGTCATCGCAAATTTACGATTTAATTTATTATTTTGGACGGAATCATATGCAGATACAAAAGTATTTCACATAATTTAATGAGCGTAGGCCTGAACATAATTTATGGTCTTCTTCATACACCTTTAGACCAACGAATGTAATAATTGCTGTGTTTCTAGATAAACTCAATATTAGTAGTAACTCAATAGTTTTAAGTTTAAGTTTCTCACTGAATAAGTTACGTCTCTTATAATTAGGCGATGTCTAATTTAGGATACTTTTGAATTATTCATGAAAATATTTAGATCAGTTTAGTGTCTGCTTCATATTCTAAAGTTTTAGCCGACATTCGAATGAAACGCACAGCAATTCCATCAATGTATCACATTGTTTCTCTGATCAAACTAAATCTCAAAATTCTTCTGGAGAACGATTCCCTCTAAATTGTGGGGAGATCGAGGTGAAACTTTCATGTGGCGACGCTGATAGAGTAAAATGCCGTAAGAGCCGTTTTAAATTAGGCTACATAATCTATCGCACTGTATACCGTCCGCTCCAGTAACAAATAAATCTCAAATCACTTTCGGAGTCCCCGTCGCCACTGAATACACGCTGATCGTGATCTTGAAGCACAATAGAGATGTAAAAGTGAGATGATGAATAGACCTAACCCAAGAGGCGGGGTGAAAGGCCATCCGATTCTGTTCGGGATGACCGCGTGTGTGCCCGCGGTTGCGCGTGTGTGAGTGTGTTTGTGAGGTTCACAGGACAATTGCCGTGAAAGCTTCACTAATGCCCCTGCCCCCACTTTCGGCCCTCCCGACCACGCCGCTCCGCTACCATTTGTCATGGTCCGGGCTCGAAATCGAAAGTACTTTCACGGCGAATTGATTGATGAAATGACGGCTGTTTGTTGCGGGATGTATGGCGGACGTGGTTTGACACGGTGGTGTAAATTGTTTAAAATTATCGTGTCGTCCAGTTTCACCTGTAACAAGGTTGGGCGACTCAAACTATAAAATATCTATCTGTTTTAAAGCTTGTTGAATTTTCATATGCTGTTATTTGAATCATTTATAGGTTATTTCTGAAGTACTCCAAATAAATATTTCAAACGAAATCTCTGTCTTTGATGAATAACACAGCCAAACTTTACTTTTAAACATTGAATCCTACCGAAGAACAGATTATTTTAAATTAAGGTCGGTCAGACTAGTAAGGCACAGTTTCCCCCACAAGCGCCTCATCGAAACTTCTGTACATCTCCAAACTCCAATACCGATTGATTGTCGCGTCGGGTGACGGACAACGCGGCGCGCCGGTCGCGGTGACGGGCGGCGGTTTTGGCTAGAAGATAAGCGCAATCAGCTTTTAGGCCACGTGACGCGCTGCGATTTTGTCTAGAGGTGAGAGTGATCATTGATGCCGCACGGTGGGAAGGGAACTGTCTATTCAAGGGGCCCGCTCTCTTCGGTGCCATTGTGGAGGCAGTCATGCACCCGCGTTGGTGTGCCCCAGGGAACCAACTTGGGACTGCCATACATCAGTGGAAACGCACTGTGATCACTGAATAAATTAATTATTTGCTAGTTGGCATTATCTTTATTACTTCAATTTAAATTACGTTCAACACCTTTCAAAACTGTATATTGTTTGTTCTTATCGCTCTTTTAGTTCGGGAAAACTTTATGTGATTGAAATCATAAATAGATGAAAAAGTAGGCTAACTAGGAAAGATGGGATATTGTCAATTATAATATATTGTATTTCGATTATGATACTAATTTACTTTGGCATTTTAACCAAGCACACTCTTTTCGGGACTGTTCTTAAAAAGGGGTATGTATAGGTCTAAAAACTATAAATCAGAAAGAACCAATACTATTTGATCCACTCACTGTTACAAGTGGCGTGTCCAGTATCTATTTTGGGAATGACGGGGCATTTAAATTTACTAATAACCTAGCATAGCTGAACTACTTATTAACAGGTACAAAAATTTTAAGTTAGCTCTAAGAAATACTGTCGGCTACAATTAATTAAGTGGCAATTTAATTGGAGTTCAGGTAAAAAAAAAATAACGTCCCGTTTTCAAATGGAATGAAAATATTTCTTTATTGAGCCATTTCTTGGTTAGCCATCGTCTAATTAACCATTGCAGGTACTTAAATTGAAACTAAATTTTTATAGTAAAATGTAAAATCCCCATTTTAAAATAATAAAAATGTTGAAATGCAAAGAAAATTTAAAAGTTGTGTCATCCAAGCCACGTGGAGCTTGATGGAGTGACATAAAAAATGGCGGACGAATAGAATGGCCTGTCAATAAAGATGTTATGGTTATGGTTTCCTGACAGTAAAAGTCCATTTGTGCAAGAGTCGTGGTGAACAAGCTATCGTTTCGTGACAGCTCTTGTATATTCGGCATTCGGGTCCCACTTATTCCGTCCCCTTTATATCACCACATAAACAGCGAACAGGCTCTTCCGGACGCCGAAAGTGTCGGGTATGAGACATTGACAAGCGCATGGTGCAATACATCGGAAAACCAACAAACAAGGGGTTAAGAGCTAGGGTTTGTACAATACTGATATTGTATATAAGTGGTTGTTGTAAACCGTTCTTATCCTTAGTGTAATGTTTAGTTAAAATAAGTATACTAAGTAATTTTGATTTCGGCTGTTGGTCAAAGATGACTTGTGGGAAAATATCTTATTATTGTCGTTGTCCAGATAATAAAGTTAAAGTTGTAATACGCTGTAATTTTGTTTAAACAATTCCAAAGCGCATTAAGATCACTAGCTATTTTGAGAAGATGGAATCTACAAATAGCTTTGCTAAACTGGACATAAAAGCAGTAAATTGCCAGTATGTTCTAGTGGTTCAGCACGTTGCGTGAGTTGGTTAAAAGGGCCAATGTTCATTTCTACTGAATGAGAATAATAATAATAATAATTATTATTATTATTATTATTATTATTAATTATTATTATTATTACAGCATGAGAAAGAGACAGAACATTGAAAAGCCCTGTACCTACTGCCGGAAGGACAGTTTCTCATGATGTTTGTCTCATGTTTGTCAAAGGCATGATTGGCCTTCCTGCTAACTTGAGAGAACTGGAGCCCCACAGGTTTAGGCAGAGTTTGGATGTCTAGCTAAGGAAAATCCTCTCTAGTAGATCAGAAAATATTTTGAGGCGATTAAGGACGACATGAGCCGTCCTGCCATTACTGTACTATTAATGTACCTTTCAAATTTATGTAAATATTTAGGTACTCTATTCGTAGTATGTCCAAGCCGACCGGATAATTGTACTGCAATATATAAGTGCTATCTCCCCAACTGAAACTGATGGAAGATCACACATACACATCACTTGTCTGATCATACCAAACTAAAACTGTTTGTTATTGTTATGGGCTATTCGTCTGTATACCTAGGTAAGGAAGGGGCATTTTAAAAATCGAATGAATAACATCACTTTTTATTTATTTTAGCAAATTTATCATGAAGGGAAGATGTTATTCTGGTAGCCTCTAATGGTCAAATATAAGCCCATTATACTATTATACAGTATTCTGAGGTCCTCAATAGCTATATCCTCAGTGAACTCCTCAGTGTGAGGTTACACAGTTATCTCAAACTCATGATGTATATGTGCATATACATAAGTCTTAAAATAATTGTTTGTACAAAAACTTGTACTTGGGAAGAATTTTGATCAGATTTGGTATATAGAGGTGCAGCGGTGCAGGTGCACCTCATATACAGGTTCTCATTTTGCAGGTTAAGTTCTTAAACCTAGGGTGGCCTGACTATGGGTTTTAAAGCTCAAAAATGTTGTTTGCCTGTAATTGCTAAAATCAGAATTTCACTAATATTCTTATGGGGAGTCAACACACTTTAGTCATGCCTTCCCTCTTTTTAAACATAACTTGGTCCAATTTTGTTATTTGTATCTTCATGATGAGGGATTCACTAGTATACTCTTTCAACACCCCATGGCAGGAATCCTACTTACCCAATGGTGTTTATGAGGACAATACAAAAATAACAAGTTTGTGCTGAAACTTGCTTATTATGCAGGTTTTTTGCAATGAGGGTTATTAGCCTTTATTGAATGTTTCTATTCAGTCCTGTGAATATTTTTGAGTATATGGTGAAGTTAAATTACAAGTAATCAAAATTCGCTTTTTGCTCAATACCAAACTCCTGAGTGAGGTCACATTGTGATCGCTAGCACTCCCGTCGCTCTGACCTCTCTTGTGTTTGTTCCAGGAGACGGTGAGCAAGTCCAACCACAGCACCTGCAGCGATGGATCGCTGCTCAGCATGGGCAGCTCCGAGATGGACGAGGTGAGATGAAAACTTTTCACACCACGTTGCTTAAAACAAAAAATTTGAGAAAATGTCGGATCGCATCTGATACATCCATTAGATTGTACCCTTTGATTTTGATTACAGTATTACTTCTCTGTCATCACAAGAAGGTAGAACATGAAAGTTATCAGTAAGTTAATACTCTTGTCATTAGACATGTAACGGACATCTGGTTACTATCCGGTATCCGGCCTATCCGGCCTTTTTTTTAATATCCGGTATCCGGCCGGATACTTGCTACTATTCGGTCAGATACCGGGTACTTAAATCTATTGTTTGGCACTGCTTGATCACTACTTGTAACGGTCTTCTTTTTGGTCAAGACAAACATTAAAAAAATAAAAACAACAAAACACAGTAAAACTTACAGACTGACTGATAACGAATGAAAAATTTGTGCCTCCTACACGGTCCCAGGGTCAGAGGGACAAGTTCTTACTTGTCTTTTCGTAAATTATCCTTAAACTAAAAGCTAAAACATGAGCCGGATATTCGGCGCTCCGGCCTAGAACCTTGCCGGATATCTGGTATCCGGTATCCGGCCAAAAGAACTATCCGTTACATCTCTACTTGTCATCTCAATCTTACTTTATTAACTGTTTCAAAATATGCTGCCTCAAGTGTGTGTGTGTGTGTGTGTGTGTGTGTGTGTTTTATTATTTTTTTTTGCTATAAAATTTACATTGTTCTTTTATTTTTAAAGAAAGTGCACTATTCAATTGTAGATAATGAGGACCAATTTCTTGACTCAGACCAGAGTATTTCTTTAATTTCTTTTATGCAATGGCATTCTATGGAATACAGTATTTTATGGAAAAAAGTAAGCTATGTTCTAATAATGATTTTATTAGATATTTCTGTATAATATATGGCGCTTGTTCCACAAAGAGGTCGCTATTTTGTAATTAATATACTAGACGTGTTGATTATGCTACAAACTTTAAACACTACAGATATAATAAAAACATAAGTTAATCAAACACCCCCAAGTTTTATTTGATTCTGATTATTCAAAACAAAATGGCGGAACAACAAAATTAGCAAGCAAAATAATTTTTTCAAACACGCTTATGATTCATTTCTGTTTTGTTGCCATCAGTGCAAAAACAAGAATCAATTTTGAATTGTTTTGTAAATAAAACTGCTTTAACAAAAATGCATTGTTTTGACGTTTTGCCATTTTGTTATAAATTATCAGAATCAATTGGAGCTCAGAAGTATTTCTATTACTTTGTATTTATTATAACAGTAGAATTTCAAGTTTGTTTTGTGTTCGATACGTGTTATATATTAATAAAAAAATAGCGACCTCTTCATGGGACACCCGGTATATATAATTGTGTATACAATTGAAAATTGACATAAAAATGGTGGGTTAAAATTTAAAAAAATGTTGACTTATCCCCAAACCCCGATTTTAGGAGAGGAGATTGAAAATGTTGATATCAAAAGTTACCTATTTTGGTCTCTAAGACTTCTTCAGAACATCATTTCGCTATCTGTAGCTGTTAAAAAAAATTGCAGGGTGTGACAGACCCTGAACGATTTGTGACACCGGGTATGATCCACTCAACCCATACTCCCCTTCTGTTTTTGAGGATCACTAAAAATTAAGATATGTGCCTCATATTTTCTATATTCAAAATTATTTAAAAAAAATCTTAATTTAAACAGAACACAAAATTATAAAAGCAGATAAAATTTTTTGGCTTTAGCTCGGGCAGTGAAGTGTATATTTTTAATGAAAGTGAAGTCAGCATGATAATTAATCCCCAAGTTTGAGGGTGTTGACAGCCTCTCCATTGCACTGCCATCACTAGCTGTCTCTCTCTTGAGTGATCCAGTATTGTTGTGATGCCACTGTCACCTTACCACCTGCTGTTCAATTAGTCACGGTTTACCCCACCAGTTATCATAAATTGAAAGTGTCATGGAGAAATTCAACTTTTCAAGTACTTATAGCACAGCATTTTTTCCTCAGATGAACATATTTTACAGCCTCAATAATTATGTTGGAACTCATAAAAAATGTAAAACAAATATAATTCCTACTCATATTAGCAATAGAAATTATTCGACCTTTTGTATAATATTTTGTAACTATTTTTGTTGTTTAAAATCATGTAAAAGCTATTTATTATGGTTGTGATTGCAAAATGTCATTGTAAGTGTAATTTTTTTACATTAAATTTTAGTTAAGTGTAAGTGGCATTACTTTCTTAACCACGAGGAAAATATAATACTTTGAAGGTCAGCAAGTCTGTAATTTTGATTGGTCAAGAGGATCGAGTATTTATGTAGAAAGAATGTAGTAGAAGATAGCAGAATGTTAAGGTTATTGGGGTTCATTGTCCAATAATCAAATAGCTAATTTTTCAATTCAATTCTACACACTTATGTGTTTTTATGTATGGCTATTATCACATTTTCAATTTAACAGTACAGTTTTAGATCAATGTCATTTTAAATAAAACCATTTAGATGGTAAAAAATGGGGTCCGTCTAGAACAGAATCATTCTCAGTTCAGCTTGAGGATGAGGCTAGAAGAATGCAATCATGATAACTAGCTAGTCTAGCCTGAGACTCTCACCGCATACCTTAACCTTTCCAGGAGTTGGCAGGAGTCTCGTTGAAGCAATTGCTCTTGCATAACATAACAGTAGGATCCTGAATAGTAATGGAATGCATTTGTCTCACTAGAGAGAAACACTCAACTAGCCAGGTCATTCTGGTGACAATATAGTATAGTCTGGAGGACCCAAGCTCATTGAGAAAATCCATATTATAGATTTACATTGAATATCTACACATACACAATTCATTAATTTGGAATGAAATGAATTCTCCCCGTCATGAAATCTTCAGTCATAAAGAAAGGTTAACCACTCAACCAGTTGGGGATTTCAGTTTAGAATGTGAAACCTGTACGTTTGAGTCCTAATTATGCAACGGGTTTGAATTTGGTTAAATAATGCACCTCTTTATGATGTTACTTGGTGCTTATTGCAACGGTTGTATATAAAAGGTTTTATAGCATAAATCAAATTTTAGTTATGAAAGTCCAATTTTCAGTTTTAATATTATATGTTTAATCTTTGTTTACCTGTTGCAGGATTCGTTTGCCCAGAGTTCAGGACACGGGTCAAAAGTTTCACTCCATGAAAAGAAACCTGGTATAAATTCTATATTTACTTTAATGAATAATGAATTAGTTGGTAGTAAACCGAAAAAGTAAAACAACTTTTAAAGGGTTTTTGTTATGATTATGTATCAATAATGAGTTAGTATTTCATATATATATATATATATATATATATATATATATATATATATATATATATATATATATATATATATATATATTTACATTCACAATACAAACTTTGTAAAGTCCTTTTTTTAACTCACATCACTGAATAAATAAATTAAAAAAAGTTGTTTTAAATTATTAATGTAAATACACACTAGACCATAAATTGAAAGTGATTATACATAGTGATTATACGTTCTGATTATACTATACTTATGTTTACATTTAATTGATATTGTGTTTTGAACATGCCAATTTTTAGCCCAATTTTATTTTATTAGAGTTTTGTAACATAAGTATGTAACCTAAAAACCCTCTAATTAAGCTTTTTCTTTATCTCTTTCTATTATTTATATGCAAGTCTATGGTACACTATCACATAGTTCAGGTGTCGTGCTAAATCGGTACAATGCAAAATTGGTACATGCGACAAATCAGTACAGCTTGGGGTGACAGATGTTTAATGACGGTTTGACGATGGTTTGATGCAAAGGCGATAAACGGGAGGTGTGCGAAATCGGTACACTGACTGCCTCGGCCGGGGCGGCAGGCGCGGCGGCTTACCGCCTCACACATTGCCGAGAGGAGTTAAGAATTCTTCTTGTGTTGATGTGATATAATAATCTCTTAAAATTCATAAAATTCGTTGGTTATTTTTATGCCTTCAATTTACAGTTTTCTTCCAATTAATGTATTCAAGTGATAAAAATATTTTAAGGTAGACATGTCTGACACTGTCTCCTACCCGCCCTGCGTGGTTAATCACTCCAGTTATCTCAACAGTGAGATATGGCGCTACACCACGGTCCGGCTGGGATAAACTGTGTGGGCCATCTACAGTAGACTCCCTCTTAACCGGCCACCTCGGGACCAGGCCGCGGCCAGATAATGAATTGGCCGGTTAAACCGATGTTCATTTAAGAACGGCATTTAAGAACATTTAACCTACAATTTTATATAGCCTAAATATAATAATCACTTGAAAAACAACCTTAAATACATTACGCCTACTGTATATGATTTATAGCTAAAATCCCGCACCCATGAAATCCACAACAAACCTAAACTACCCACTGAGCACAAGATTTCCCCAGGATATCCCAAACGAGTCCCAAATATCCTATTCAGATCCCGGGATATGGAGGATATTCTAGGACATTCTAAGCATATCCCAAAAGGACTTTAATAGAAATACAAAAACGTTTTACGTAAATAGGACAAAATTAAACAAATTCAAACAAAACAGATTTAAAATGGATTTGTTTTACTTTTTTGGCTATAAGACACCCGTCAAACAAAATTTCAAAGGATATTCCAGAGATATCCCAAGGATGTGTCAAGCCTCCGTAAACGGCCATATTCCAAGGATATCCCTAGGATATGTGCGCTTTTTTCAATTTAGTTCAAACATTCAAAATAGGGGTTTTGCTAAAAGTCTAAAACCATCAAGTCATTCAACCATTTTTCTTTGAGGCCTCTTTTCGAAAACTTCTGAAAAGAGCTCCTGGGGAAGTCCCTGGAATATGTCCGTAAGCATAGTTTTAATTAAATTCTATAAAATCGTTCACATCGTTAGGATATTCTCAGGATTTCCCAAGTAAATATCTGTTGACACAGTGTAAATTATTGAAATACTAAATAAACTTGTATCATTTAGGTCCAGAAAAATTAATTAAACAATCTAATAACATTAGATAATAACATTGTTTTCAAGCCAAATAGATTTGTTTGAATTCAAACATCATAGTTGAAAGGATCTACAAAGAACATCCATAGGAAGTGTCAGTGATTAAAGCTATAATGCAAAATAGTGTATAGGTCATTCACTATAAACTAAAGTTTTAATAAATAATTTTCTTTAATGAAAACCTCTGAAAATAACTCTTAGTAAAAAGTATGGGAAATTTTCATAAGCAATGCCATGGCTGCCTCTCTTCATGACAGGAGTTCCAGATGGGTCTCGAAGGATATCTCTTAAAAATATTCAATGTCCTGGGGATATCGTGAAAGGATATCCCAAAATGTATGATTTGCAATATCCCTAGGATATCCTTGGAATGACTTAGAAAATATTGGGGATATTTGGGTTTACGCTGGGATATCTCGATTTACCATTACACACCATAACGTACACAGGATAGGTATCTATTTTACATCAAATACACTTTCAAAAGGTCAAAATACATCAAATAAAATGTAGTGATTTTACTCAAATTAAAATATATCAAGTATAATTAATAATCTTTTTGTGTTAAAATATACAATCCAAATTACATATAACAGTTCACATTCAAAAGGTTTTGCTATTTTATTTCAAAAATTTTAAATATGTGAAAATAGTCAATTTGTAAAGTTACTTCAAATTTAGGCTAACTTTTTTACTTTGACTCGCAAAACTTCCAAGTGCACCAATGAAGGTCAAGTTTCAATACTTAATAGTAAATGAGAACACCTCAGAGCACAGGTCAGTTGGCTCAATAGGTTAGAGCGTCAGGTCATTGAGTGTGAGGTCACAGGTTCAAATCCTGGCATGGGCTTATACTTTTTGCTCCAAATTATTTTCATTTTTGTAATTTGTTCGTTAGCAGAAATGCATTTATTTATAAACTTTGATGAAAATAGTTACAATTTACAAGTTTTAGACCAGTTTTTAACGACATCCCATAGGGATATTTGAATATCCTAAGGATATCCCGAAAGGATATCCCAAAACGCGGGATATGCGCGGACATTCAATATCCCCAGGAGATCCCTGGGATGACTTTTTGAGAATATTGGGGATATTAAGGATTTCCCCGGGATATTCCAATATCCCATAAGGATATGTTTAGGAAATCCTGGGGATGTACTTGTGCTGTGTGGGTAATAATAATTTGTTTCTTTATTGTGATCAACTGGATAGTAGGTCCAAACACATTGGCTTCCGGTGGCATTTACTTCCTTCCAGGATGTTACATTTGAATTAGATTGAGAACGTAAATATGAAATAATGTTGAATTGAATGATACAGTAGAATAAAAAACTACGTTTCCGCCGAAACACGGCCGGTTAAACTGACGTTGAGATAAAACATAACCGGTTAAAAAGATGTTATTTTTGTGTCAGGGTAGGCCGGTTAAAGCGGAGACCTGTTAGAAGGTGGCCGGTTAAGAGGGAGTCTACTGTACCACAGAGTTTGTAACAAAGAAATATGTAAATATTAATACTGTAGATACGTATTAAGTTTGTAATATTTTAATTTCAAATCGTGGGTTGTGTTTGAAAAGAAAGCCCTGTACTAGGTCTACTCTTTCTCTGATCCAGACTAGCCGACAGTATATACAAATAATTATTTGTAGCATTACTTAAAGAACATCACTCAAGAAGGCGGTGACTTCAGCTGTTTAAGCTATTAGCTCACCTAGCAATCCTGCCGAGGCTGTTTAATAGTAAAAATCACTCCCTATCCAATTCAGAATAGATTAAGAAACTAATATTTTGCTGCAAGTCTTGAACTTCATATCCTGTACTATAATACAAGCAGTGTCGGAAGGGATGTATTTTCCATGATTTCAAAATCTGGAGGATATATGTTGCTTAAAATTTGCATTTGAGAGTGTTTTGATCCAAAAATAAGTTTTGAAACAGCCCCAACCCCAGAAAAAATAGTTTTTTTTCCTTAAACTAACTCTAAAATTTGCAATTTTTTAACATTTGGCTTATGGGTCGCCATCAAGGCAAGGAGATAACAGCTAGAGGTAGGGTCAAGTGGGGTAAGTGTACGCCCGGGGCAAGTGGACTCCCAGCTAATAAAAATTCGGTTTATTATCCAAAAAAATTTCAAAACTTAGCCAAAGGTATTTCAAACTATGCTCTTTCAAATTATAATCACAAAAAAATTACCTGATTATTATTTCTGTGTGTTTTGATGAGTTTAAAAACATCTTGAGTTTCTACTCTAAACGCAAGTGACGCTCGGAAAATTTAAGAAATTACTAAAAATTCAAAAATTAAGGTAATTTTTTTTTAAATTGGTAATCTGACTCATTTTTTTAAGAGAAATTCAAAAATAATATTTTTAATGCCCTACAGAGTCAATTTGGGGGAGTTATGGGGGGGGCGTACACTTACCCTGTGTTACATCGCTGTTGGGGCAAGTGTACTTTTACCAATGGGGCAAGTGTACGCCCCCCTTAAATAATGGATAAATTAGCTGATGATAAGGCAAACTGTTATCTCATGTATGAATGGCAAGATAAAAATTGCTCTTTGTAAAATTAAGATTTATTTTTTATTCCAGCAGTAAAATAAAATCAAAATAACTTACTAAGGTTTCAAGTTACTTTACCAAGCGGACGTTTACAAGAAATTTCCTAACTACCGTATTTTTCAAGATATTTTGATGGATAAAAAATCAAATTGAAGATTATTTTCTGTTCTTTAAGACCTATTGGTTGTCAATTAATTGAAACAGTGTTATCTCTATGTTTTCATCTACTTTACAATTTCTTAAAAAACTGGGTTTTCCGTTTTACCGTGCGGAGGTTCACAAAAAAGTTCATAACTCCTGAACCGTTTGAGATATTTTGATAAATAAAAAATCAAAAGAAAGCTCATTTTCTTCTCTATAATCCACTTGCCCCAACATCAACATATATGCAGTGCAAAGCTACATTGAGGGGGGGTGTACACTTACCCCAGATTCAAGGGCAAGTGTACCCCCCAAACATCACTTTACAAAAAAAAAATTCTAAAAAATAAAAAATTGAGATTTTTAACAAAATAAAAATTTTACATATACAAAACATTCCAAAGAATAATCATACAAAATTTTACTTTTGTATCACTTACATGTGTTTTTTAATCTGCAGTCAAAGTGGTACTATGTGATTTGGGGGGTACACTTACCCCACTTGACCCTAAACAAAAATTAAACTACTTTTAAGCATTGGTTTCAAAACAGCTGTTGCCTGTGAAATGATATAACTGTCGTACTTCAAAGCCAGATTACTATGATACTATAACAAAAGTAACTTAATTAACGAGCAAGGCTTGGTTAGCCCGGTACTATAGATAATTGAGACTTAAAGGTTTAAACCATTACTTTTTAACACAAATTAAAATTTATGAACTATTATTATTGCCAGATATCAAGAATCCCATATTCAATCATAAAGATGCAGATAAATTATGTTTACATTTTGATATATGATTCATTAAGGGGGCTCTACTTCTTGCCTGAAAATATAATATCAATGTTTTAAATTAACCATTCTTAAATGGTTAATATAATTACTGTCCACACAGCCTAAAGTACTCAGTGTCGGAATAATTGTTTCAAAACGTCATATTTTTAGCAATAGTTAGAAATTATTATATTTCACCTATTTGTAGCAAAAGAATTATAAAAATTGAATTAACTATACCTAATTAAAATGGGGTAGCCGGTTATTTTGCTACCAATAAAAATTCACATTTCTTATTCATCAAAGGCATCCTCATTTAAGTTTTCTACTTTGTTTCACCATATAGTAAACCCTCTGAGCGGCCATATACCAGGTGTCCCACACCACCCGTACTTTTAAAATTACTCGTATAGTCAAAAAATGTTATAAAAACTGGGGGTTGTTTTAATATTACAAAAATAGTAACATCCAGTCTGGATATGTTACTTTTGATACAATCTGTACATTGAAAGAGATGTTAATTGATAAAGTGTAAATGGTTTACCTATAACAGCACAACTTGTTTTTGTGAAAAAGTAATCCTGTAAATTTTAAAAGGGTTGTACGGTGTATGGTTGGTCTGGGACACCCGGTATTGATTTTAATTTAAAATCGAGTTTAGATTTATATCGTCAATTAGTAACAGCTTAGTTTAATTTTAAGAGTTCACTGATGACAAGTTGAGTTTTGTTACTTGAAATCAAGACGAGAGTCTTTTTGCAGATACAGAAAAACACAGCTTCATCCTTCTGCGCTTAGCCGGTATTGTTTTTCTCCGCTAGGGGTATTTGAGTGCGGCACGGAATTTCCAACTGTTGTTTCCTGTTATGAAATTTATAGAATTTAAAACTAGTAAAATTTCCATCTGAAATGGTATCTGAGGTAGGGGTGGCGCTTTGGTTTCTCATGTAGCTTTTGATGATTGAGTGGTCAGGACCAACTTCTAGTGAGTTACTTTTATGGTGGAGAGTGTTCGATTCACGATCGTGATATGGAAGTGGTCGAAACTAATCCCAAAAGGAAGACCATGTCAGACACATCTACCTTAAACTATTTTTTAACTCCTCTCGGCAATGTGTGAGGCGGTAAGCCGCCGCGCCTGCCGATTTTCGCATGTACCGATTTTGCACTGTACCGATTTAGTATGCATTCCATAGTTCAGACACAGTTGTAAATAATTTTTGTTGTAAATAATTACATCAACTACATTTTTGTTGCTATGGAATTGCACTTGTTTTTCTCTAATGTCAAAATTAAGGCGCCAAGTTCATTTAAGCAGGTGGTAGGTAGGGAAGGTTATAAATTAATTGTTGAATTTATTTTGAAACAGGAAAATTTAGTATCCCCAAGTAATGTTCAATATTATGAAAGGTTAGCTACATTCTAACAATTTTCAATAAACCCAAAAATTTAAATTGTTATTCTGTACAAGTAACATTTAAAGTCAATGTTTAAATGGAAAAGTAGTATTCAAAATAAGTGTTTGTACTCCCTTCAAGCAGTACTGTTTTTCAATGCATTGTAGAAATAAAACATTAAATGGAATTTATTCATTGCCGCTACCAAGCAACCAAAAACAATATTGCCGTGATGCAGTGTTTTCACATATTATAACAATAATCTCGACAATTTGTTTTATAGGTTATGAAATATAGTTTACATCTCTTAGCTTTCTATATTTTAAAATTTTCTTTGTTGTATTAGTACAGTGGAATACTTCTGTGTACCGGAGAGTGTGTGAAGAGATGGGGAATAGAGTCAGCAGTACCGGCTGCTCTTTTTATCCCCATAAAATTAATATTAAATGTTAAAACATCCACTACGCCTTTAATACTGATTGAAAAAGATCCATGTTTATGCCATTTTAAAGGAAATTTTAATACATAAGACGCTGTGAAATTTAAAGTTTTATATTATTGATTGTTTGATTAAAAAACAAAGTATTCTCAACATTTTTGGTTTGAAAATGCTGAGAATACTTTATTTTTTGAATAATCAAACAATGAATAGTATGAAACTTTTAGTTTCAAAGGGTCCTAGGTATTAAAATTTTCTTTAAATTGACATGAAGATTAATCTTTTTCGATCAATATTAAAGGCGTAGTGGATGTTTGAAATTTAACATTAGATCATATTTAAATTTAAAATGAGGCGAATAATTTAATTATGCTATGAGGCATCATTATTTAGATTGAAATTGAACATGAGGATCAAAATAGAAGGCGGTCAGTACTTAAAACTCTTAAGGATGCAATATTACCTGCCAACATAAGAATTAGTGCTAAAGCTGTCTTACTTTATAAACAAGTAATAGGTTTTCTCAGTTAGAAGACTTGAAAATGGTCTTTGTCATATTTAAAGGTGGTGATTTAGCAGTATTTCTAGTCCAACGTACTTGATCAGAAAATTTTGTTGCAAACCAATAATAATAAAGTTTGATTGTCAACACTAGACCTACTAATTTTCTCACTTCATAATGTTGGTAGAAAATATCCGGTGAAGGATGTCATTTGTCTTGGTAGTTTACATAGTTGGATGACTATGGAGCTGTCAATGGTGGTCTTAAAATATACCTCATATGTTGTTGTTATTGGTAAATAAGGAGACCCCGCCGAACCGTTGAGCACGTCTGCCTCTAATGGGCATTTTGCGCAAGCCCCCGGAAGGATGGGATATTGAAGGAAGAGAAAGGGTATTCACGGGACTGTCCACTCATGTTCCAGTTAGGGGGGAACCTCATATGGTACACACTATTCTTAGATTACATGTGGCTGAATACATGAGGCAATTAGCTGCAAAAAATGATGATGCTTACAAAAACCACTTTGACAACAATAGTTATCAACAACACAATTTAACAATTTACTTTTATACCTAAGACACATGAAATTCAATAAATGCCTAAGTTTACTGCAATTAAATTTTTCTACACCATATTGACTTTTTCCTGAATATTGTAACAAGCATATAGATTCCTATCATTAATCAGTTTGGCCTACACTGGATGAACCACGATTGCCACGTCATCGGTGCTGTGCTTGTGTTCTGCATCGCTCGACTGTCTGTGTATTGTTTCAGATGCGACCGAGGTGGAGGTGACGTCGGCCCCGCTGAGTCACTCAGCCGCGCGACACAAGATGTCCGTCAAGCCGAAACGGACGCACGGCGTGCCACGCAAACGCCGGTCCACGCAGGTGAACTGTTTTTTGTCAGAAATGTCAACTGATAGAAGATATTCATTATAACAGAATAACTCATTCCCCCCGACTTCCCATTGTACTAGATTTTTAAAACTTGGTCTAATGGTTTTAATGCTGGTTTGTCACTAGAGTTTTGCCCACTTTTTTCTAAATATTGCTATTACAATTATATTTTTCCCATTTTACTCTGTCTGTCAAAGCATGATCATTCAGATAGTTTTGTTTAATCTGCTGGTTTCACTTAATATCATTGCACCTCTGAAATGACTAAATATGGCAGTTCAATAATAATGGTATTGAAAACTACCACTGGTTGAGATATTTATTTGCAACACATTGTGACACTATTGAAAGCAAGGTTTTAAGTTTATTTTACTTGCTGGCTACTTCCATTATTTACATTGTGTACATTAGTTTTTGTGACATTTCGTATGCCGTAATATTTTGTTGAATATCATGAAATATGAATCATCAGGGTGTCTACTGGTCACCGAAGTCACCAAAAGTCACCGAAAGTCACTGATTTTAGTTAATGGTCACCGAAGTCACCAAAAAGTCACTGATTTTTCTTTAAAATGGAAGAAAAGTCACACATTTTTAGTGTAAATTGCGAAAATAATGTGATTGCGAGCAAAAGTTTTGCGACTTTAACAATTTCCCCCCCAACATTTTCTATCTTAGAGACGGAAAAGTCACAGATTTTTTAACAATTTTCACCCCCAAAAGTCACCAAAAAGTCACTGATTTTTATATCTCTTTGGCAGTAGACACCCTGATCATTTGTATTTCTATATATCCAACCTCCTTGACTAGATTTCTTGTACGCAGCTTGGCGAGGTAACGACTCTACCTTCGACACCCGAGGTGGTTGAGGAGTCTCCACCTGCAACGCTTGCACCCGAGGACCGATGTGTCACCCCCGAACCTGACCTATCTCAACTTCCTGTCTCCGGTAAGCCCACTTGGACACTCCGGATAAGTGTAAATGTATCATTCATCCATAACAGTTGTCAGTGAATACAGAGAAATAAATAAGGTCACTCTTCATGTTTAACTGCTGCTCTTGCTGCGCCTTGGGCATTCGAGCAAGGGAAGAGATAATAACAGTAGCACAACTCAATAGGCTTCTCATCTATTGCATACTTTCGGCATCTCGCTGGCCTAACGGTTAGCGTCTTGGACTATAGTTCAAGAGGTCACGGGTTCGATTTCCGGATTATCCACAGACTTTGGTGGGTTTACACTGCTTTCCCTTAAAAGTGTTTATTGTACATTGTACAATCTCTTAACAAAATGCCTCTGGCGTAGCCAGAAAAAAAATGATAATACTGGAAATAGAAAGGTTTTGAGTTAAGAAAATCCTGCTATTCCAAAAATTGGCTACTAAAAAAAGTTCATTAAGAAAATACAAATTTTTTCTTTAGTAACAGGTCCATACTATATTCAATTTCTTTTGTTTTGCAATTCATAGCACACAAAGCATTATGACTTTAAACAATTATTCTCTTAACAAATATGGTATCACTGAAAAGGCTTTTAAACTAGTATTTTTGATCTTTGAAGGATGCTAAATACAGTGAGGGGGGGAGGATAGTGATTGAAGGTTTTTAAATGGCAACAACTTGTAGGTTTGTAAGCATTTTAAAGTGTTCTATTTTATTACGAATGATAAGAGAAGGTAAAAGAACAACACAGTGTAAAGTACATATTTGGAAAGTTTATTTTGTTTCTCTAATTAGTTTTGTAAATCAAAAATTACCAACAATGTAGTTCTTTATATTTTTATGTTGATATCTGATTTTGGCAACGCCGATTATAATTTTGTTATTGTTTAGAGACAATAAAGAGATCTTATTTTTATTGTCCTTATTCTTATAATTATTTCATAATAAAAGGCTTCTTGTGTACTTTACGCTGGATATTAATTAATTGCCTGTCTAGCACGATACTTGTAAGTACCACATTGGATGAAACTTCCTATAAAATTTTGTCTTTAAGGAGTGACCTTGATATTTCTCTAACCCTTGCAACTGTATTACCATACATTAAATTATTAAACTCTCCTGATAGGTAGTTCAAGTATAATCGTGCGTAGGTTAACAATAGGAAATTATTACATTTTTTAATGAATTATTCTAATCATATACCTTGAATAAGACAAAACAGAATTGCTTGGTCGTCAGTCTAAATATACTAAACGGTTAAAATATGTAGATTGTATCACTCTAACAACTGAATGTTAAAAAAATTTGATTAAAAATTGTTTCATTTCAATCAAATCATATAAATATGTAGATTACTAATAAAGCGTATCAAACCCTCATGAATTTACCATCAACTTTGAGAGTAGATCCATTCATCATGCAACACAACATGACGATCACTTAGTCTAGAAAATGGCTTATGTCACAGCTTCGCTTAGCTTTTGCTTGTGTCGCTTTTGAAATGAGACTGACAAATCATCTTGTTGCATTTTAATCATCGACCTATTGGATTATACATATATAATGCACTAATTTGAGCTATTGATAAATTTGCAAATTTACCATCATAGGCAAAAATAAGGATTGTTCAGATGGGGTTAACTGAAAAATCTTTTGAAAACACACAAAATCCTAACTTTTATCACAAAACATCCATTTAGTTGTAATGTGATGATGTAATTGAAATAATAATAAGAAATATTTACTTTTCGTATTGATACTGGATGCTATTGACAAGTCATATTTGCAGAGGAAAACCCAGTCACAAATTTTGCAGTACAAAATACAGAAATAACATTTTTACAGGCTAAAACAAGTTTATCATAATTAGTGATCATGGAATTAACTTTCATTCCAATGCGTTATTAACGCTTCACTCCAAAAGGAAGATTAATTTATTTCTGTTGTATCCAAAAGTTGAACCTCGTTTTAACAATAAGAAACTACCTAACGTGTTACATATTACTTATGGTACACCAAAAAATTAGCCCAATTACATTAGAGAACTGAAAGTGTTATCGTTGGGCATTCCCCATTATAATCTTATGGACAAAAAACTAACATTTAGGGCTTCCCGTGCCCTTTAGAATAAAAATATCAAAAATCTAAAACCTTATTGCAAAACTACGAACTGAGACCATTCTTTTGACACCTCAAACGTTAAAATTGGTCCAGAAATAAGGGAGGAGTAGTGTTCACAAAAAATCGGCTTCATATATATAGATTTTATCCATCAGGATGTGGGTAAAAAAATATAATAATAAAACTGGTGTTATTTTTATATGAACTCAAGAAGCTCTTTTTCCTTTTTTTTTAAATATGCAAACAAATGAATATTTTTTTCAAATTTTCATGTTGGTTGTGACGATAAGTCACTATTTTCCAACTTTCACTAAATTATATATAAAACTAGCTGTTGCCCGTCACGGCTTCGCCCGTGATTGAATTTATTTTATAGATAATACAATCGTTTTGAAGAGCAACGAAATCTACTTCCTTGAGAATGAGATTGGAACAATGAAGTAGTGTGAGTGGAGCTCTGAAGGAATTTCGCAAAACCTGTTCTTAGAGAGAAAAAGGTTTCTTAAATAGAAAAGGTCCTAACCTATGAGCAAATAGGAACGACCATGTCAAATTTCAACCCCGTAGGCTCTACAGTCATATTGAAGACATGTGGGTCGGAGCCCTAAAGAACATTAAACAGTACTTTTGCAAAACTGTTTCTTAGTGAACACCTATTAGCAAACCGGAACCTTTAAGTTAAATTTCAACCCGTAGGATCTACAGTAAATTTGAGAATTTGTGGGGAGGAGCCCTAAAAAAAATTTGCAAAATTGTTTCTTATTGATCACCTATGAACAAAAAGGAACGTCCATGTCAAATTTAAAACACGTTGGCCCTTGATTAATTTTGAAGTCAGGTGAGGGTGGAGCCCTAAAGAACTACAAAAACTATATTTACAAAACCATTTCGTAGTGAGCACCTGTTAGCAAAACGGAACATCCACGTTAAATTTATACCCCCTAGAATCCATGGTAATCTTGAGGTTCTATAGGGTGGAGCCCTAAACGAAATTTTTCAAAATTATTTCTTAGTAAGTAACTATGAGCAAAGTGGAACGTCCGATTCAAATTTAAACCCCGGAGGCCCAACAGTAATTTTGAAGTCCTGTGGGGCGGAGCCCTAAAGAACTTGGAAAACTGTATTTGAAAAAACTGTTTCTTAGTGAGCGAGCACCCGTGAGCAAAGAGAAACGTCCATGTCAAATAACGACCCCGGAAGCCCTAAAGTAATTTAAAGTCCTGTAGGGCGGAGTCCTAAAGAACTTCGAAAACTGTCATTTGAAAACCGTTTTTTAGTGAGCACCCATGAGCAAAGAGAAACTTCCATGTCAAATATCGACCCCGGAGGCCCTAAAGTAATTCTGAAGTCCTGTGGGGCGGAGCCCTAAAAGGGATGTTTAAAGCACTCTTTTGAGCACCTAAGAAAAAAGAGATCACTCCAAATTTCAACCGTGCAGGTTTCCTAATTCGTATTTAAAATTGGCCATGCGGATAGCGTTATATTAAAATTTCGAAGACCTGTGGGGCGGAGCCCTGAAGGAATTTTGTTAAATCATTTCTTAGTGAGCACCTAAGAGGCAAGACGAACCTGTGTTTAATGTTTCAAGTAAATACGTTTGGTAGTTCCTGAGATTTCATGATGAGTCAGTCAGTAATCACTCCCCGTCAGGTTTAGCTTGGTCGCTAAGCTCACTCGCCGCAACTATCCTCTAGTTTCTTATTACCAATCTCCCCTCAATAATTTGAATCAGAACAGCTGTTTACAAAATTAATATTCCTTAATGTAATCATATGTTCCAATACAAAAATGTTGCTTCCATAAGAATAACATGGTAACTTTGAAGACGTGTAGGGCGGAGCCCTGAAGGAATTTTCAAAAACCGTTTCTTAGTGGATGCCTACACCCTAAAAGGAACGTCCATACAAAATTTCAAGGTTCTAGGTCTAGTAGTTTAGGCTGTGCGTTGATACGTGAGTCAGTGGTATTTGACAAATATATAGTAGATTAAAGCCTTCCTCTCTCAATATGTAGAAACATTTACAAAATTGGAATTTTATATATAATTTAGTGAAAGTTGGAAAATAGTGGCTTATCGTCACAAGGTTTTGATTCTGTATTTGTAATTACTAAAATTTTATTATGAGACTTTGCACTTGGTTGAATTTACAATTTATTTAGTTGTTTTCAGGTTTCATTTAAATGAAATACAAAATCTTTCTTATTTCTCACATTATGTGTACTCATAATTTGTTCACTCAGTCTGAAATAATGCACATCTTATAATACCTACCCAATAATGTTTCATTTATGTGATTTTAGTTAGAGACATCAGCCCTTATTCAGAGAATTTGTAGACTATTTTTACGTTTTTGCCCTGTTTGGATGATTTCTAATAGTATTCTTAACTAGTTGTGACACTAAGGCCGGTTCCTACGTGGGCGACAGATGTGACGCGACAAGAGCGACAGAAGCGATGCCAGCGACAAGCTTGCATCGCCATAATGTTATACATTGTAAATTGTTGTCGCTCCTGTCGCCCACTAAGAACGCACCAATGCTTATACATTTGTTTGAAATTTTGTCGCTCTCGTCGCGTCGCATCTGTCGCCCACGTAGGAACCGGCCTAAGGGTATATTTAATGTTCAGTTTTTGTAAGACCTATGTTGTTTTAAAGTGGAATAATATTTTTTCTCTCCCTTTAAACTATAATGTTCAAGTATTCACTGTTTATGTTTAATAATTTACATAAATCATTAAACATCTGATTTTAATTCTGAATTATATAACCTTTAACTCATTAATATTTACTTTATTTTATCTGCAAAACACAATCAATCATAGTACTCTATTTATGAGATTAATGTAAAACTGGTTATTTCTCAGAAAACAACTTGTTTAAAATTTACACCTAATAAAAAATCAGGGTGTAGTCACTACCCTATAATGTCATGACTGAAAAATCACTATATATATTTTGTAAATGGTGTCAGTAAGCTCAGTAAAAGCTGTTAGAATCTTGAGATAAACTCTACCTGTGACTACTGCATCTGCACCAGAATCTTGTTTATTTCTTGCCAAATGCACTCCTTAAAAATCTTCTGTTTTTCTTGGCGGATTTTCCTGGAAGACATTGTATTGAGATGGCCCCAAATAGAGAAGTCAGGAGCTCGCAAATAACCCAGAAAGCCATCGCCATTGGGATAGTGCAGTTTCTATTCAAAATCAATTTCTTTAAAAATGATTGTTTTCATATAAAATATTAATTTCCATTCACGTACTTAAAGTTAATGTTAAAATAAAACCTTTTTATGAAAATTGTTTGTGCCATTTCACTTCCCCACACTGCATTAAAATTAATCTGTTTCAAAAGTTTCCTTCACCCTTAACCAGTGTGTACGATGTGCAGTGCGGTTTGCAAGGTTGGCATGACTGACGCGCATGGCTTGTTGCAGGCACCGCCTCAGTCGCATCTGTGTCACAGCTCAAGTCGGCATCCCTCCCTCACGGCGCTGCGCCAGCGTGGGACACTAGTTCCGTCAAACTAACCCGAAGCAAATCTAGTGCGACCAACAAGCAGCTCGACTCGACTTCTGAACAGGATGAGCCTGAATCACTGAAGAAAGAAGACACAACGTTCTTCGGCCGACTGCTCTCTCGTCGCAGTGGCAAGAAGAAGAAAACCGTTGAAGAACCTTCATTGGATTTACCACAAAAACGCATGGACGAAAAGGGTCGATATGTTCACGAAGTTACAAAACTGGGCCGGCACCACCCGGCGTCGCGGCAGCGAGTGGAACCAATCAATCTTTCACAGGATCGGTCGGTGTCGAGAATGCGGGTGTTTTATCCTCCGTCACCACCTCCGCCTGATTCCCCTCCGAGAAGGCGAAAGGAAGAAACGTTCAATGACGAAAGCATTCTTGAAGGAAGGTCCCCTCTCAGGAAAATAATCCCATTAGAAGTGGATGCTTCCATTCCTAAACGGACTTTTGTCAAAAAGTCACAAAGTTTCAGAAGAGATGAAGCTCTGCCATTTGTTTCGCTAGATACTCCTAGTCTTCCCATTGGACTTGGAACGGACCTGCAGAAAGATGAAGAAGTCGAGGACTTAAACGAGTTGACGACTATGGAAGTGGTGGATCATCATCTCAAAAGTGATGAAGCTGAAAATGAGATGAAAGAAGTTGCGACCACTGTTACTATAAATAGTTCAGAAGAAGTCGACTCTTGTGAAGTAACAGTCACAAGAAATGATCCTCCTATTGAGGTTTTGGATGCAAATGTGAAAAAGAGTTTGTCATCAAGTAGCATTAACAGTTGCGAAATTGAATCGGCGAATAGGAAATCTGACTCTTCTGATAGTTACGAAATTACAATTCCAGTCGGTTCAAGTGTTGTGAACATTTCTCAGACTGTTAGTGAACCTCAGAGTCCACTTAATGCTCCAAATATCAAACCTGAGCCCCGTAAAAGTTTGAAAGAGGGAAATAAAGAAGTTCCTAATTTTTATCCAGTACCTGCTCCACGACTTTCCAAGCGTGAAAGTTTGGAATCAAAACCTCCTCGAGTGCCAGAATTTTTGCGAGTACAGCTGAATCATGTAGACAGAGAACCTTTAATAAATGTGGTTTTGTCCACAACATCTGGTTTAATATCTGATGAAAGAAGTTCTGAGGAAAAATCATTTGACAATCAAGATTTTGAGAAGGATTCTCTACAAATAGACGACAGTCTGACGGAAAATGTTAAAAAGCCTTCCAGGCCAGAGGATTTAAACCTCAGAGTTGAAATTGAAAGGAATGAGAAACTGGAGAATACTCCAAAGCAAAGTAATAATACTCCAGAATTAGTTTTAGCTAGAGAATCTATAGATCCAAATCAAGTCAAATTCATCCACAATGTCAAACAGTGGTCTCCCTCTCCTTATTTGGTGACAAACCCTAACTATTCAATTGTTTCAATAGCTCCAAGAAATATGGATCCAAAGAAGTCTCCAGAAAAACCCAATGTGCTTTCTCACCAAAATGTACATAAAACAGTAATAATTAAAGAACTTAAAGAAAAGGCGCCTCCAGTACTACCTGAAAAAAATCAAGATTCATCCCCTGTAAAACCTGTATTGAGACAAAGATCTTTCGTAAGTGACGACAAACCTGTAAACATATTGAATTGCGATAAGTCTTTAAAGGCAGAAGATGTTAAGTTTATTCCTCGCAAAAAATCACTAACAAAAGAAGTATTTATTTCAGACATGGATAAATCTAGAAAGTTAAGTTTAGAAAAACTAGACTCTAGAAACCACGAAAATGTTAATGATTTTGGTAAGAGAAAATCTCGAGAAATATCCAGTAGTGAAGACAATATTGTGGATCGTAACTCGTATGGAAGTTCGGATACTTTGGCATCTCAAGACAGTGGAGATGTTGTTCTGAGGAGAAAATCGCTATCAAGAGAGATTATAAAACAAAAAGAAGAAGAACCAGAACTTCTCAAAGTATTTGCAAGAAGGTCTCTCAAAGTCAAAGACTCGGATATTCCAGATGATTTAGATACGTTGAACTATCAGCCAATGAAATCGAGAGATAGCGATAAAGAAAACGAGTGCGGCGACTCTCCTCCTGAGGAACGTAAGAAGCTTAAAGATCATATTGTAGAATCAAAAATATCGGAAAAGACTGTTACTAGTGTAGCTGTTAAATACCAAAGGAGTATTAGTGCAAACAATGAAGAAACACACACCCAAAGTGTTCTAGCCACATCCAAGAAGGATAACAATGCTTTTGAAAAACGACAGAGAAGTCGAACAATACCTGATCCGAAAATAATAGATCCACCTACTTCAATCGTTACCCATAAAGTAATAGCTAATATATTCAAGGAAAAAGAAGTGGAAGTAATCAGTTTGGAAAAGCCAGAAGATAACATTTCAGAAAATGAAGAAAATGTTCCCAGATTCAAGAGAATTCAACAACGCAAAGAAGAATGGGAAAAGAGGGCTCAGATGGCGATGAAGAAAACACACCCCTGATCTAATCTGGCTGGCACGCATTGTATAGGACTTTTGTATTGATGTTCATTTCGTAAATATCTTTTTATGTGCACTTTTATACACATTTTTTAACTGCTGTGAATTTTGCTTGCTCATTTCTTGATGTTATCCAGAGAATTGTGTACGTATTTGTGTTCAAATAATTTTTTACTGTCGGGATGGTCTGAAGAGAACCAAAAGATTGTTTATGTGTGGTTATTGCAGGGTGGCACTGTGCCTTATGATACAACTATCCAAAGTTGAAAATTCGGATTCAAAATCCATTTTATTTCATGAAAATTTATATGGTTCTTAAACCTTGGGAAAATATTTTGAATTGTATGTTACTATATGTACTTAAATGCCTAAGAGTATTAGTCTAAATATGTTGTATATTTCCTAAAGGATATATTTGGAACAGTAGTTAAAATTTACATCCTCGTATTGAATATAGTTTTGTTATAAAAGTATTTTTACAAATTTATTCAATGGTAACTATTTTTATTATCCATTAAACATAGATAGCATTTATACTACCATTATTTTACTTCACAGATATAGACTATTTATTGGATTTTTTTATTGTATATTTTTAACTGTTTTATTTATTTATTATTTTCTCCCTGAACTAGAGCATTTATACATATTTAGTTTTCTCTACTTACATTCCATTCAAACTTTTTTTTAGATTTAAAGTAAAAATGTTTTACTCATTGGTTTGCTTTGCTGTGTCATCAATTCTACATTTTCAAAATGTTCAAAAATCTCTCCAATAGATCAATCTTAATATTTTTGGATGAAAAGATTTCTGAAATGTTGATGTCCAAACTCTCTTTTCATAAATTAAGAAAATATGTTCAAAGTTACTTACATTTGAGGGTTTTGTTTAAAAATACATTTATGATAAAATTAAATTCATTTCAAAAGTTTATTAGGGATAAAATTGTTATGTCGTCAGTTCCGTGCCACGAGGGGCAGTTCAGGATGGCCAAAGCTGTGATGGATCAGTATGCCTTTGTATTATCCTAGATATATTACCTTCATACCTCTTTACTCAAATTAGAGATATATTTTACTGTAAAATCGGTCCTATTTCATATACATAATATTTTAACTGTAAATAAGTGTTATTAAAATGAAATATGTACGTATGTTGAATTTTGTATGTTTAACCGATGTTAGTTATTCATGACAATATTTTGTGTGATTTCAACTATACTCAAATAAATTGTATATTTTATTGTGTTCTTGATATGTATATTAGACGAGTAATATAGATATTTTCAATACTGTCTCTGACTTTTTTCTTCCTCTAATGGACATAATATATGTTTTAAAGTATTTTCCATAAAATAAATTATATTAATACAACTTGCTTTTAGCACCCACTAGTATTTTTCTTTTAAAAAAAGGGGGAAAAAATTGTAATTTAACATCATTATTGTTTATTGCCTTTGAAAAGCAGCCTACTTTACTCGCTCATGTTAAAAATACCCTATTTATTTGAAGTCATTGAAAGGGCCAGCTGATTACTAAAGGCTTTTTTGGCTTAAAATTAAGTAATGCTTACATTGTCAATGAAAAGCTTGAATGGGACCGTTGCTATCCCTCCCCCAACCCCAAGCCAGAAATGATGAGTCACCTCCTTTTTAGTCAGGTGCTCGGCTCTCAAAAACTTAATGAGCCTTGAAAAAAAATATTTTTTGAAGTTTCTAAAATGTCCGGATTTTTTTAGACGTTTTTTGTTATTTGTTTTCTATGTTACAAGAAAATTTAACAAAAAGAAAGAAAATCGACATGAAAATGTATTTTTATCATTCTGCACGAAATCAGCCTGTTTTTTGTTCTCTCAATTGTACCAAAACCGTTTCTTTATTGTCCTAGGACTGAAAAATCAGGTGGAGAATTTTTTAGGTCCTAGTACTGAAAAGTCAGCTGTTTTCTAAGTATATTACTATTTCATTTATTAATGTTGAGGAGCAGAATTTTGAAATACCAACGTTATAAGGAGTATTGTTTGTAAATAACAGAAATGTAAACATGCATAATACTAACTTTGTAAATATAACCTCGAAAACACAACTTTAATATTTTTTACGATCAAAAGTATAATTTTGCATTATGATAAAAAACGTTGTTCATCACTCGGAGCAAAAGTGTCTTTTTGAAGCTTAATCGTTTTTAAAAACTTGGCTGCGCCTCGTTTTTAAAACACAATTGCGCACCAAAAAGACTCACTTTTGCTCCTAGTGATGAAAACTACTATTGTGTTGTTTTTAATAGATATGACAAGGCTCATGAACTCCCCTTTCCAAAGCATCAACATAAACATATATTTGGGTAGGGCCCAAAATAAGATTTTAAATATTTTTTACTTCACCTAAAACATGTCTTTAAAGAAAAGAAAAAACAACTAAGTTGCCTTGCCAAATAAAACACATTTATTAGAACTTAAATCATCATATTGTATAAAATGTGTAAATATTTGTGATAATTCCAATTCCTTTATTAATTATGATGGCTGATGATATTTTATTGAAACTTTACCTCCTAATGCAAATCGTAATGAGGCAACAAAGATGAATATAATCTAAAGTGCAGATAGTGAAGGAATTCTCACATACATATCCAATAGACGCCACCGAGGTCTGTTATCATTTCTCTAACTCTAGTGTTGTTGTTGCTATGCATTGAATCACATTTGTTATAATTATTGATTTTTTTAAAAGTTTTTTGTTAACTTAAACAGAAAGGATGTAATATATTAACTGCAACAGACTAAGACTAACTCTAATTAGCTTTTATATGTTGCAAACTATAGTCCTGGAAAGGCTTATTGGCGGATGGCCGATCAGCTGTTACAATCTATTTTCTTAATAAACTGTTTCTAGAAGGTAACTGTAGCTTCTTCAACCAGAATCAAAAAGTAACGGTTACAAACATGTTATTGAATTTTAATGTCAGATGTTACGTACGGAAACACAACCTTCTTTCTAACGTGTTGTTAAACCATTAAATATTTTTTCATAAATTTTTTACAAGCAATATCTTTTAAAGTTATAGTTTATCAAACACATTTAACTATACAAACGTATTTTAGTTAGTTAATCTTTAATGTTGCACCTTACGTACACATCGAGCGGTATAAGAGGAAGACACCGCGTGTAGGCTCGACGAGAAGTGTGAACAAGCCTCATAATTTTTCTATAATATTTACAATTTGCCTACCAATAACATTTATTATGATTTATAGAAGAGCTACTAAAAATTACACTGGCATGAGAAATATACTGTATTTGAAAACCAGAGTTGAGTTTGGATAATGCTTTGGGAAAACGTTTTTTACAGTGATACAATGTAAATCCTTAGCGTATACCTAGTTCTCTTTCACGCCACGCACTTAAACTATATAGGCTAGTCTTGTTTTCGTTGTGGTCTAATGTTGTCAGTTTTAGTGAAAAATTAAAATTACATAATGTTTTATACGTTACCTTCATTTATACAACTCATCACACGTTTCCTCATGATTTTACAATTCCCATAGGCTAAATTAATAATTTCCCGGACCGTTTGTTTGCGGTAAGAATCTGCCCTTATATAATCATAGATCCCTCCATCTGTTTCACTTGATAAAAAAGAAATAATTTATCAAATTGATGACCATTAGGCACAAATATGTACAAGAAAAATATACAAGCTAACGGTAAAATGAATGTTACAAACAGTTACGTTATGATTCCAATTTAATACAGTTACTATTTATTACCTTCTGGAAATGGTTTACTAAGGTAAGAGGTTGCAACAGCTGATCACCCACCCGCCAATAAGCCTGACAACGACTATAGTTTTGTGTTATTTAATTGCATGTTACAGCTGATTTCGCTCTTCACTGCCAAAATGTTATGCTACCACCAGAATATTCTCCCAAAACCAAAAATATTAGCATGCAAAATGTCTGCTTTGTTTATGTTTGAATGTATGATTCTACCATCAGTGTTGCATCCGTGTTTTGTGAAAAAAAGATAAGCTCTCAGAATATCCTAGTTGTTTCTTGAACATCTTTAGAATTAAGTTGTTAAATTTAACACTGTAAAACGACATTATATGTTCCAGTTTTTAGCTTCGAAATGGTGCGTTTACAGAGGTTCTGTTAACAGAGTGCTACAGAGGTGCTGTTAATTCTGGAGACGGCTTAGTATCCCTATTACTACTTTAGCTAAAATATTAAATTTTTGCAAATTGAATAGGGAGTTGAAAAACTTTTAAACATTATTATTGATGTTTGTTAAAGTCTAAAATTTTGCAAATCTATTTGTTATTTAATAGTTTACTTGAATGGCAATCTTGAAAAGGATCAGCTGACGTCGACTGCTATATAGGAATCTTGTGTCAAGTGTGTTTGGTCAAAAATTCCACAAATTGTATTTTTACTGAATTAAATAGAAAATTAGAAGTTTTAATGTATGGTTTATAAGTGATTCTTAAAAAAAAAAAAAAAATTGGGAGCTACGGTTGTTGAAAGTGAACTGCCTTTGGTCAATAGGCTATGAATCAATGATCCTGACAAATGAATCAGCTGCTGTTTGTCAGTAACAAAGCTAAACCTCATCTGATCCATCAGGTTGGTTATATTGGTATTTAACAGTTTTTCAGAGATGGTTTAAAATTTTTTGTTAAGGAACAGTTTTTCCGCACACCCTTTAGTCATACCAGTGGTTTTACTCACCTTAAAATACTTGTCATGTCAATGTGATGTATCAAGAAATGAAAAGCAATGAAAAAATTAACATTTTGTCAAATATTGGTACAATGATTCAGAGCAAACTCTTAACCCAACAGTTAGTTATGAATTTTGCAGTTATATCTTATAAATTATGCTTAAGAACTACATTATATTTTCATTTAATAAATACATAACTAAGGGCCGCTTTCCCAAAATAAGTTAAAAAACGTTTACGTAGTTTAATTTAATAATTAGCATGTGGTCAAATTTGATTTAAACTCAGTTTAAGCTCAAACTGACTTTGGGAAAGCACCCCTAAGTACCTGGCCACACGGGCGTTTTTTCATGCGGTAAATACTATCTTATTTTCACACTGCTGGAATTTCTGCCGTGTAGGCCACATGTGCGTTTTTTTCTCGCGATAAAATGTAGCTTATTTTTCTGCCTGAAGTCGAGGAGCTGCTCAATGTAGTGGGAACCCACAGTTCATGGCCGGTTTTCTTATGAGTAGTAAACATAAACATGAATCCATTCAAACCAATTTTTAACAAAATTGCTTTGTGCGCAGTGTTGGTTGTTGGCCGCCGTCGCCGTCGACGCAGGAGGAAATATTGGACTCACCAAATTTAATGTGAAAGATTAACGAAAGGGAAATTTGTACAGTTACATAATACCCTCAAGAAGTACCCAGACATGATTTTTTAAATATTATAGAATACAAAACCTTCTGATTATTTATTGACATAATGTAGGGATTATTGACATGTACATTCACTATCGAGGGTTTTGACTTATGTTTGCTTTCAAAGCCCATATGAGGACAAAATACATGGTTTTATGGGATAATAAAAAATATTAAGAAATTAAATTGAAAATTCTATGAGGATGTAGGTCTGCTGCAAAGTGGGTATTTATAAATTTTTTCAGTAAGTTTCAAATAAATACTTTTTTTCTACGTGTTCCCTCCGGCTCGTGTGGCCAGGGTATGAGTGTGAAAACAAGCTTCAAACAATACTAAAATACACCACCGCTCATTCTCCAGCGCGACCGCAGCGGACGACCTTGAAAATGCGCCCGATTCGCGGGAAAAACACTTCGTGTGGCATACCCCATTAAATTTAATGTTGTTCATATTTGTAGCGTGCTTTCATGCTGCAATCGTGCGTGAAAAAAACGCCTGTGTGGCCGTGCACTAAGAAATTATTTGTTTCTTTAAAAAAATGTGTAAAAAACAAATGGTAGTAGCTTTGACAAAGTAAACTTGCATGACTAATCAAAATTATAAGTTATCATCGATCTACATGTTGCAATTTTTTCCAATTCGCTATCTTATTTAATTTGGCCTAAATTGTTGTACCTTTATTTTTGGAAAATGCTTTCCATGGTCGAGTAGGCCACTTCACTTCACCTAATTATAAAAGTGCATGTGTATCACGCCTCTGGCAGCGCGTTGAGGGAGCTACTGCTTCCGCCACCAGACTAGGTTTGCTGCCTAACACCCTTAACTGTTTTATATTGTCGCCAAGCATGGCGTTGGCGTTATGGTAGTGGGGAAGGACCCCGTAGCCCGGTCTTTAGCCAGACTCGAGCAGCTCTCCTCCTAAATGCTGAGCTAGAACATGGTAGTAAAAAAAAATGGTGACGACTTTAAATAATTCATTATACAGCTATTGTTCAAATTATTACCGGGTTCTGTAGTTTTAAGTTATCGATAATGTTTTTAATATTGCAGTATTTTTTTTTTAGAATTTGTTAAAATAATTTAAGTATTATAAATCAGAGGAAGTTTTTTTTTATATTTATTTTTATTTAATCCCAATTTTATGATTATGGAACATAGTTTTCAAGATATTTTATTTACATTTTCAGATCATGTGTGCAAACCCATGAAGAAGAGCTGGAAGAAAAGTATGCTGATGTGTGCAAGTTGCTTGGTTCGGCGGCATCGCAAATCTTATAAGACAGTCTCATGAGCCAACATGCTTTATTTTTTCAACTTTCAAAATTTTTCATAAAACTCATTAAATATCCCAATATATACAATCAATTTGGAGTACGAACAAAAAAGTGCTTAAACTCTAAAAGGCTGGCAGAAACGGATAATAAGCAACAATATTATGTAAATTAATGTGTGTGTATGCATTAATTTACATACCACCGCACTGGTTGTTAACCATCCAAATAGCTGTTAAAAAGAAAGAGTTGGTTTAAAATAAAATATATTTTCCATTGCTTTTAAGTTGGAATCGTTGGAATCATCATAAAACTATCTATGATAATAAATTGTTATACAGTCGATAATATATGTATATAAATTATATACAGTCGTTTTCCGATAATCTGAACTCCATAATCCGAAAGTCCACTTAATCCGAAACCAAAATTAGGATTAAAAAATAAAATAAAACTAATAAAGATTATAACAGTTTTAACACACAATTCGTGGCTGGATTTAGGAAAATATTATGTGTATGCCAAAAATAAACCAGGAAATAGTTCAAAAGGATATTTGTATTCTATGAAATTCCAATATTTTTTACTTCTGGCACTCGATTGTCTCCCTTTTGAGAAAATACAACCATATATTCTCGAACTTAATTGACAACTTATTATTATTGCTGAGCTATCTGTTGTTTTACTTCCGGTAGAGGGTAACGGTAACAGTAATTTATTCCAGAGATAAGAAAACCGTTCCATATTATAGGTTGGTAAAATGCATACCAAATGTCGAATACAGGTGATGCCAGGCCCGGATTGACACTTTTTGATGCCCTAAGCCAAAGGTAACAATTACGCCCCCCACTTCCCCCCCCCCCTCACCCAAAAAACCAGACAATTTATAGGCTTACTTTAATTCTAATTACTTTGGCTGTTGTATAAAACCATAGAACTATTAACAAATGTGATGATCAGCATTTTCGTCACTTTAATCCATAGACGTAATCCTATTGCATAATTTAATATACAATTTTACCACCATATTAATTTTAGGTCTGAAATCAAATATTATATAATTGTAATACAGAAATAAATTTAATTCCCGGGGAAAGGAACAAGGTCAAGGCAAAGGGGCGCTGTTTATTGTCAATTAGGGGCATGTTACCACTGGTCGGGGGCGCTCTTTACCGCTGATCACAGGTGCTATTTACTCATAATTGGGGACCCTCTTTTCTCTGTTGATTGGGGTGCCCTTTACCGCCGGTCGGAGACTATGTTCACTACCAGTCAGGGGCGTGATTTAACTCTGATCAATGGTGCTATTTACCGTCAATGAGAGGGCGATGTTTACTGCCGGTCGGGGGTGATGCTCTTGACCGCTAATCAGGGACACTGTTTACGGCAGATCAGGGGCGCTCGTCGCCGCCGCGAAGGAGCCCCTCAGGTCCTGGCACATTAGGGGGTCACCTAATTTGCCTAAATAGATCTTCCTTCTTCACCTTTTGCTGAATATTCTACAGTATTAACTCTTGTTATTAAATAATTAAATAAAAAATCGTGAAAAAACTAGAATTAAATTATATTTGCGGTTAAATATTTATTCCTGAAACGTAATATAAAAAAGGCCCTGGCTGACGCCCTAGGCCATGGCCTAGGTTGGCCTAGTGGATAATCTGGGCCTGGGTGATGCGCACTTTTTGTCAGATATCCATGAATTAAATAAAACATTAGCCAAAAATCAGTTGTGCGATATTCTTTTCATGAACTATAAAGTAAGAAGTAATCCTATGAAAAGAATAGAAAGAACTATCTTGTATAAACGTCTCGACTGATGACTCTCACAGCGTAATGAGATATTCGTCATCTGACCACTGAGCACGCATTTCAGACTGTTTATTGTCAACAACTGGAAGCAACTTATGTTATTCCCTACCAGTTTATTTCATTCCACACTATAATAAATATTACGTTTTGATTAGTGTAGTAGTTGCCAAAATTAGAGAGACTGGAGGCAGGTAGTCCCGACCCGTCCTAATCCTTTGTTGACAAAACATCCCCTATTGTAGCGCGGCTGACCGGTCAGGCATCGGAAGGCCGCCCGGGTCCCGGGGAATTCTCAGAATTTTGACGACTGCCTAAATTATTCAATAATTGAACCAATGCACGTACAATAGAAATTTATGAATTATGTATTGTGTGTTGACTAGATGATTAAAACAAAATTTTAAACATAGTTCTGCTATGCTTAATAACCATTCTTAAAAGGGATAAACCTCAGACAAAGAGGAGGTACACCTTTTAATACCTCTTTTGTGATATTTTTCGACGTCAATTTTTATTAATACTAAAAAGCTGAAATCAGTTGAAATACAAGATAAATAATAACAGTGTAAGATTGCGATATATAGGTCAACATTTATTAACTATTATCCAAACTGTATATATACTAATGGTGGTATGCTGAAAAGAGTTCGTAACTCGTCCGAAAGTATTATACTCAGTGTTGTAGTGGCAAATTTTCCAATGTGGGAACGCTTAATACATTTGTCAAATTTTCTGAAAATTAAGAAAAAATTTTCCTGAATGCGTACGATAGCAATAGCTTTGCATATAAGGCTATGTATTTTAAGCTAACTGAATTTCCTGAGGACTCAAGAAAAGTATTTAATAATTTAGATGTTTTTGAGAAAAGCAAAATAAAAAACCAGTATATCCAAACCTATGATATATTTTGATATATACCTTTGTTTTTTATACTTAACTAAATTAAAGGTTATTAATTTATTTATTACTACTTTTATTTTAAACCCCCAAAATAGCAAAATACATAACCTAATTTTTAAATGACATATTATATACAAGTTTAAAAGCAGAGAACTACAATAAATTAAATCCATAAGACAGAGGAAAACAGAATAATTAATTACAATGAAAGTTCATTGACAGATTGACAAAATCATGTTTACAAGTTGTCGGCAAATGCATCCTCTTCTGTAGATGTGGAAGGGTTGTGAAGGGGCGGGAAAGTGATGCCCGCCACTGTATACCGTACTTTGTACACAATAATACAAAGTTCAAGCGAGAGTGAGGTTACCTTTGGAGTAAAATCGTGTTTACAAAATTTTTGCATTTTATTATTTGAATAGAAATATTTTTTTAATATTTTTAAACTGCTTAGTTATTATTTGTATTTTAGAAACATATTAGCTATTTTCTTGGATTTTCCCTGAACGGGGCACTGGGATACTGGGATTTTCCCGGGTTCTTAAAAACCAGTGTGGGAACGCCGTTCCCACGCGTTCCCGCACCACTACACCACTGATTATACTGGTGCTTGATCTAATTCAAGTACTCAGCTTCGCCTCTTACTTGAAACTCGATCTTGCACCAATGACGACCACTTTCCGGACTCATAATGAAATATACTATATTAGACATCCAAGGATATATCATATGATTCTTATAAATAATATTATTATTATTTTATTTTAATCAAGGCATTGACTAACATGCTTCACAAAATAGTTTGTTATGGAATGAAGCGGTTTTGGATGTTGTTAGACACCCAGCTCCTACTGCAGTAGCACAAGGGAAACACTAAACACTCTTTACTCAACTACCAAATATGATCAATAAATGTTAAATGTAAACGTTTTAGTGCAGCTCATACTAATTTTAAGAAACTTTGCTTAAAGTTTGATCCTAGCCCTACAACAAAAAACTCTCGCTTGATATATGCCACTTTTTCCAAAATCTTTGTTATAATAATTTAATTTCTAAACCTAAAAAAATCAAATGTCTTTAGAATTAACAATTAATTTAGGTTAAAAATATATCAGGGGATGGATTTTAATTTTAAATTCAATTCTCAATCTTCAACTGTGGTTGATATAGGCTCTCTAGACTTGAGTCTCTTAAGTTGGAGTGTCTAATCAAATAAAATACCAAAAAATTACTATTTATACTAGGCCGAACAAAATTGCATTGTTCAATTTAAACTGCAAGCAGCTAAGCAATGTTGCCGGTTTTGATTTGTTTTTCACTCACATTTGCAGTGGTCAATAATATACCAACAACTGGAGAATTGGCATAAATCAGCAACATGGTTGTAAATCCAGACTTTCAATTTTGTGATGCCTACCATAACTTGGTGTCTACTGGTCGGGAAGTCAGGGAAAATTTGGGAATTTGTGTGGTCAGGCAAAGTAATGAAAAATTTAGGAATTAAAGTTTTGGTTGAGAAAAATAATTATTTTATAAAATAATACTATATTTTTTCAATATTCTACAAAACTTCATAATTTATTTTGGATAATAATCCAAAAATACGGGTCGTGAGGATGATTTTTTCGTTTTGGAATTTTCTGAAAAATAGCCTGGAAAGTCTGGAAAAGTCAATAATTTAATTTTTTTAATTTGTAGATGCCTTATAAAACTGTTTTTTTGTTGACTTACAGTCTGCAGATGCCGTGATTCAGTCCCTGCTCAGTCATGTAGAAGTTTCTTTTCATTATTCACTACACTATTTTATTAAATCACATAATTAAGAAATTACTAGGGGGCCCGTGCAGCGCAATGCGCTGCATTTATTATAGAGTATTAAATCTTACTCCATGGTAATGGCCAGAGTTACTTTGAATAAAAATTAAACTATAGTGAAAATCAGATAAAACATAATGGTGTTTCATCAATCGATCTTCATTACTAATTCTCCAACTTGCCAATGTGACATACTGTTGAGATTTGGTGGTTGTTCTTTTAGTTCAAAATTAGCTAAGATTACGTAGTTGTTCTATTGCCAATTTGTCTTAGGGTCTCTGTCTAAACACTGGCTAGAAAGAAACAGAAGAACTTTATTTACACTGGAGCTTGAAGATAAAATAAAAGAGATGGAAGAAAGCAATGAATCAAATAAAAAGTTCTTTCGAGAAAGAAGAGGAACTATTAAATAAAATTAAATCACTTGAGAAGAGGCTTGAAAGTGAAAGAAAGGTGAGGGAATCACTTGTTTCACAGGCAGAGGAAGATACCAATAAATGTAATATGCAATTACAGGACCGATCTCAAACATGTAAAAAATGTGTAATTTATGAAGAAGAGTTTAAAAAAATGGTGGACACAATGTGTTATAAATGTGGAAAGTGTTATAAAAATAATAAATGTAGAAAAGAATGAGGTTAAATCTAGCTGCTTAAAATGCTTCCCCCCACTTCATAAAAATGACAACAAACAACAAAACCGACCTCCAGCTGATAACTGGCAAACAGTAACAACTCGTGATCACAAACAAGGAAGTAAAAGTAACACAATTAAGGATTTAAAAGATTCAGATTTCCTTTCAAAAAATCCATTTGAAGTGTTGAGTGACATGTCAGAAACTGCGGAAAACATTTTAAATGTGAGTGGTGATGTGTCAAATAACAACAATAATATTGATTCGCGAGTGAGGGTACAATCAGATACCAGAAGAAGAACCTATAAAAAACAACAGACATCTCATGGTTACCGGTATGTAAAACCCTTAACTAATATCTGTAGAAGACAAAGGTTACTCATATGTGCGGACAGCCATGGTAGGGACTTGGCTGCTAAAGTGAATGCTTACTCTAAATCACTGGACGCAGTGGGTTTTGTAAGACCAGGGGGTCACGCAGAGGAAATTTTAAGCTATAAAAATATTGATGGTGAAAATTTAGAAAGTGAAGATATTTTAGTGATTTCGTGTGGTTCCAATGATGTGGCTTGTGATCAAAGTAAAAAAGCTATCAGGATTATTGACAGGACTTTGCAAAAGTACTCCAGCCGTAAAATAGTTTTAGTGGACTTCCCAATCAGGTACGATTTAACTGTTGGGTCCTGTGTGAATAAAGAAATAATAAGGTCAAATGCAGCACTTGAGATTTTAAGTAAAAAATATCCTAATGTACTTTTGGTAAAGTCAAGTATGGCAGGCAGAAACCTTCATACCAGTCACGGTATGCATCTGAGTCAACTGGGTAAACATTGGCTTGCTAGGAGAATTTGTGAGGTATTGAAGGAGCATACTACACCAATCCCGGCTCCAGACCACAGTGTAGTCAGTGATAGTTTATCTGTCACATCATCAACCACGCAATCTACACCATGGGACACTGATCAACCGAATGCAGAGTTCAGCGCCACCAAGGAGAGCCCAGCAGCAAAGCCCATCATCTTGAGCCCTGAGACGCCTGCAGTCGCAGAGGAGAAGATACCCCCGGGAAACGTCTCACCCCCTCTTCAAAATACTCCACCTTAGATAATGCAAGTAGTTTTAGCATAGTTCCTTGTAATAGAGAGTCTAATAGGGTAACTTGGGTCAATATAATACATTTAAATGTTCAATCACTTAGAAACAAGGTTAATGAATTGTCACTTATTTTAGAGGAAACTGATTGTGATGTTGTATTGATTAATGAACACTGGCTTCTTAATGGGGAGGTACTGTTATACGTACCTAGCGGTTTTAAATTAGCTTCAGCCTTTTGCAGAGATGATCCTTACGGGGGTGTCTCTATCTTAGTAAGGGAGAATATTGTATATGAATTTATTGACATCACCCATATTGCCATTTTTAGTAATTTTGAAGCTGTCTGTATATATGTAAATACCTTTAATGTAGTGTTTATTTCATTATATAGGACCCCAGGCACAGATCACAGTGTGTTTTTTGATTGCCTTGAATCATTGCTCATTTTCATCAGTAATAAGAAGCCAAAGAGTAAAGTTATTTTAGGAGCAGATTTTAATATAGATTTTTCAAAACTACATGACGTAAAAACAATAATGCTTATCAATATTCTTAAATCTTTTAATTTGTATCATGTAAATGATTCTCCGACTAGGCAAAATAGTGTCATAGATAACATAGTTACAAATATTGATAAAAATTGTTTTGAGTGCAGACTTGGAAAATATACAATTTCTGACCATGAGTTCATCAACTTTAGGTTTTCAGTCTCCACATTAGCTCCTTGTGCTAAACAAATTTCTTATAGGAAAATAAATGAAAAAAAATGTACAAATGTTTGTTTACCACTTGGCTGAATTTAATTGGGAGCACCTGTTTAAAATTAGTGATATAAATATTGCTTTTGAATATTTTGTAAACACACTATCATCTTTATACAGTCATTACTGCCCTGTAGTCACAAAATTCACTAAGGAACAAAAGAAAAAGAAAAATGGATGTTCAAAATGGATTGACGATTCGCTAAAAAATTTGAGATGTACTGTAAATTTACTTAGAGATATGTTAAAACTGCCAGGTTACAAAGATAATGTAGAAATAAGGAACTGTTATAATTCACAAAGAAGGTCTTATAGAGCAAAAATTAGAGAAGCTAAAATAAGATTTAACGATGAGTGTATAAATAAAGCTAGTAATAAGTGCTTAGCGGCCTGGGATATTATAAAAAAAGAATCAGGGAACTATTTCAAAGTAGAAGCTCCACTACCTCTTATAACACCAGAACAATTCAATGATCATTATATAAATATAGGTAAGGAAATAGTACTTTTAAGTCAGTCTGAAATTAACAGTTTGCTAAGTCATGAGGTGTTCTTAAGTAATGCTAAAAGCCCTACAGTAAATCTTGAATGGGAAAAAGTGGATGAAAGAGAAATCTATAATATTGTAAGCTCTCTCAAGACATCAAAATGTGAAGATATTTTTGGGTTTTCAAATAAATTAGTGAAACAGATGTCTCCATTTATAGTAAAACCATTAACTTACTTAATTAATCTTTGTTTGTCATCATCAATCTTTCCACACTGTTTAAAAATGTCTAAAAGCATACCTTTGTTTAAGAAGGGTGAAAGGAATTGTATTGACAACTATAGAACAATAACTATCGTGTCTGTATTTTCAAAAATTGTTGAAACCTGTGTCAAGAAACAGTTGTTGGAGTTTTTAGACAGGCATGATATTCTCTCAGGTAGTCAATTTGGATTTCGTCCAGGTTATTCTACAGTTAAGGCTCTGGATATTGCTGTGACAAAGATCTTAAATAGTTTTGAGGCTCATGAATTTGTCGGAGTGACCCTGTTGGATCTCAGCAAGGCCTTCGACAGAATCTCTCATAGTGTTCTTTTAAATAAACTTAAATATTATGGTATAAATAATGAACAGTTAAATTTTTTCAAAACATATCTTTGTGGCAGGTTACACATGGTGTCGGTTCGAAACCAGACATCTTCTTTTAAGGAGGTCCTTGCTGGGGTCCCACAGGGTTCAGTCCTAGGCCCATTGTTATTCTTATTGTATATTAATGACCTGCCAGTAAATTTAGATTGTGACACCATATTATATGCAGATGACACGTCTGTAATTGTAAATGGAAACTGTTCCAACAGTGTAATAAACCATATTAATAGAGTAATTAATTCAGCTAATGTTTGGTTTGATGCTAACTATTTAAAAATAAATGAGAGTAAAACTGAAATAGCTATTTGTGTAATAAGAGCGTAAAGTACGTCATTGCCACTCGAGAATTGTAGATGGCCGCACGAAGCGTCAGCTGAGTGCGGCCAAACAATTCGAGAGCGGTAATGACTATTTGCGCTCGTAATACACACAAGATTTTTCCTACCAACATAATTGTTACATATTACATGTTTTATTGTATTCAAAATGTCATTTAGATTAATTTTGATTTGTTACTGTTGGAACATAATGTTAACTATAAAACATAACCTCAAACTAAAAAAGAAGCAATTACTAAACGACAACAATGAATAACAGCTGTAGCATGGTTTGTAATAACAGCTGATTTAAAATTGCTGTTTGATCTAGCGTGCGGTAAAGACTCATTGCCGCTCTACAGCGGGAAAGAAACGGAAACCGCAAATGAACTGTTTTGCATAGGGGTTACAGGTGTGGCAATGCAATTATTTCCATTCAGTGGTAGGAAAAGATAATATTTACTTTGAGACACACTGAACTTGAAAATATGACAAAGTCTGTAAAGCTCCTGGGTGTTACTCTTGACCATAAGCTTTTGTGGGAGGAGCATACCAACAACTTAATTTCTAGATTGGCTCGTGTTTGCTATTTATTGAGAAAACTAAAGACCTGTGTAAGCCAAGAATTAATGAAAATGTCATACTATAGTTTTTTTCATTCACATTTGTTGTACTCCAATATGCTGTGGGGAGGTAGTACTGGAGCAGAGAGAGTTTTCTTGTGGCAGAAAAGGGCAGTAAGAATCCTGTTTGGTTTAGGTTTTAGGGATAGTTGTAGGTCATATTTTTCTATGTATAATATAATGACTGTTCCATGTATTTTCATTTTTCAAAATTTAATTTATGTCAAGGAAAACATTACCAAATTTTGTTGTTTTAATGATGTTCATAATTACCCAACAAGAAATGCAAAAAACTTAGTTCTGCCAATTCCAAGGCTGGAAAAATATGCCAAAAGCCACAAATACTTGCAAATAAAGTTTTTCAATAAACTTCCTGAAACATGAAGGGCACTCGATTTTAAAACTTTTAAAACTCAGATTTATAGTTTGCTTACGAATCAGGCATTTTACTCTGTGAGTGAATTTTTAGAATATGAAATAACTTAGTAATAAGTAATGTAGGGTCCTCTTTGTGTATATATATATGTTTTATTTATTGTTCTTAAATGTTGACTAACTTCCACAGTTATAGTTTGATACATTTATTTTTGTAGACTGTTACGGTTTTGTCCATTAGTGTAAGTTTATTTTATATTGATGAAGCCTATTGTAATTTTTATTACCTAATGGCGAATAAAGATCTTGATTCTTGATTCTTGAACACTCCTATAAAATCTAGAATAAATTCACAGATGTTGGATCTACATAGTTCATCAAACATAAAACTTAAATGACAACAGAATAAAAATCAATATTTCATTACAACTCCCCGGTCCTGTATGATTTATGCAACACTCACTGCGGCTGTTATGAGGTAGTTGTCGACATAGTGAATGAGTCCACATTACTATTAAAAAGAACTAAAGCCCCTATAATTCGTAATTTTCCATGGCATTACAAAATGTAAATAAAGAAATCACTAAAATAAGGAGAGTCTACATATTTGTTAGTGTGGTCCATTTTGGTTTGATGTGGTATTTATTTTTTGATTGAAATTTCTCTTTGTACAAACCATATTTGAAATAAGCTTGTTTTCTGCACTGGAAGTAAAAAACATTTAAATGTCGTTTCTTTTAGCCTAAACATGAGTTTTAATGTGTGTATCATTCTGCATTAAATTTTTGTATAGTATACTATTAAACAAACAGGTTAAAACACCTACAACCAACTATCCCTTTTCCTTATAATTTATAGAGTTTGGAAACCCATACACACAAATTTAGTGTTCTATTTTAATATTTGTAAACTTTCGTTATTGTTTAAATGCCAATCAGACAACCCATAAGACCCACGTCAAAAATTTCAATTTCCAAACTTGTTTTTGTTTTTAGGCCCTGCATGAATTTAGTAACGTAACCCTACGTTACTAAACTTATTTTGTGCCCAAATACACGTAAATAAAATATTCAAGAAAATCTTCCCGCTAAATTTTGAGAAAAGGTTCAAATACGACAAAAGACACTTCTTGTTTAAAGTATGAAATTGTGTTGATATTTCAGTAGCAGTAGTTCAATTGCTTGTATTCAGCTTTTAACATGTGTTTGTCTGTTTTACAATCAACAGCTTTTTTATATTGCAATTCAATACAAATTGTTCCCCATGTTAATCTTATGGACAAAAAATGAACTTTGAGGGCTTCCCGTGAGCTTCAGAATTAAAATATTAAAAATCTAAGACCTTATTGCAAAACTACGAACTGAGACCATTCTTTTGACATCTCAAACTTTAAAATTGGTCCAGAAATAAGAGAGGAGTAGTGTTAACAAAAAAAGGGCATCACGTATTTTATATATATATATATATATATATATATATATATATATATATATATATATATATATATATATAGATATTTTTTACTCAGGCCTAATCACTTTGGAAGGAGCTGACTTCTATTTCTGTATCAAGATATAGCCCTAGCAAATAAAATAATCCTTGCAAAATTATCAGGCTAATACCTTAATTGTTTATATTCTAAGATTTGGTTGTTGTACTTCTAAGGATTTTAGATTGGTCATCAAGAGGCCCATGTTGTATTTATTGCTCGTATTTAAGTAGGACCATTCTTGCAAAAATTAAATTTTGTTACTGCTCTACCATAAACTAGATTTAGGAGCATATTAATTTATTTTAATATTATATTTGTATAGCACACAATCAGGTAAGGTGTCAGAATAAAAACATGTCAAAAGAAGGAGAAAATGTTACCGTACATTTACAGTATAATGATATACTAGAAGTTATAGTGCTGTTTATGATGCACAGTAGGCCTATATTTTAGTGTGTTAAATATTAAGCTTAAGTATATAATTTTTGTATATCTTGTAATAAAGGCGAATTTAAAGTGTTTTGAATCATTGGATCACCATTATTAATAGCATAATTTTTCCTAGCATAATAAATAAACGGTATCAGATAACTGACACATACTTTCTCCCAAGAATATGAAAAGGCGTTAAAAGCCTCAAAACATTAATGTCTTGATGGCTTAGTCGGATAGCCACCAGGTGAGCAGCACGAGTTTTTGCAAATCCAAATTGAGTTTTTTAACACATTTTGCTCTATAACTTTTGAACGCGCATTTTCCCGGAGATGCGGGTGGTGTCATTTTATTCAGCATTTTAATCTTAATAAACCACAAAATTTTAATCAAAATCGTTAGGGCCGTTTTTGAAAAATTTAGATTTTTCACGTTTTTTGGGGGTTAACTACCCTTAAAAATCAAAAATTAAAAAAAAAATGAGAAAAACGCCTGGAATTATTGTGGGTTTGAACCTACATACCAAGTTTCACCAAAATCGGACCATTGGGGCATTCTCTAGCTCTGTTTACATCGTGACACACACACACACACACATACACACAAAGACATCACTCTGGAAACCCCTTTTTTGGAATCTGAGGGCACCAAAACGGATAAATTTACCAACAACTCAAATTTTCAAATTTTGACGAAACCAATACTTTCTCCATATATACATTTATAGGGGGAAAGGGGGCTCCAAAATGGATATATACATCATCAAACTAATGCGAAGATTTTTACGAAAACAATACTTTCTCCATATACTATGGTATAGGGGGAGAAATTAAAATAAAGAGGGATATTAGTTGTTTAATAAATTATTTTATTTAATGCTTATTTTTTTAGACCAATGTGAAATACCTTATTCTCATCCAACTATAGATTCTGCTGGGAAAAATATACCGTTGACTATATATAAAATCAACGGAGAAATATATGAATTGATCATGCCTACTTGTTACCATGGAGGAAGAAGGACTGCTTCCACTATGACTTGTTACTTGATGAAATTAAACAAACTTTATACCCAAATAAATTAAATATAAATAAAACCACAATGTGCAAAACAGTAGAACAAAAAATAATGCTCATTATTTTAGTACTGTGTTAACCGAGCCTTGCTCATAGGTTTCCTTTCCAAGAATATTAATTAATTCATTTTTGGTGAGGAAAGGGGATGGGCCGCATGTCAAATATTGTGTTTGGGGGTCAAAGGTCGAGTATTATGTTTCTAAGGTCAGGCCGGAAACATTCACCTTTCACCTTTGTTATAGTATGATGATGGTGGTGTACCATGGCTTTGAAGTTTACGCCAACTATATCTTTTCACAGATGACATAGCTGTTTCAAAAACCAATGCTTAAAAGTAGCACTATTTTTCTTTTATTATTGTTTAACTTTGTGGTTCTGTTGTTGATGGCAACAACATGATATGGGTTGATGGCAACCTATAAAACCAATGTTTAAAATTTCAATTTTGTAAACTTAGTTTTAGAGAAATAACTATTCTTCTTGAGGCTGTTTCTAAACTTATTTTCATACCAAAATACTCTCAAATGCAAAGAGATCGATGGAAAATACATCGCATCAGACACACTGTAAATACAAAACAAGACTAAAAAACAATGGAGAATCAAATTTTTGTATGTTAACAATGAAAAATATATAAAGAAAAAAGTCATGGTCAAAAATTTTATAAAGGAATTTTTTGATTACTTGAGTTAAAAAAAAAATTAAAAAAATTAGGAATGATATCGTATATTGTATGGCTTTTAGAGGAGGGAGATAAGAAATAAACTGACAGTAATTAACTGACAGTTCTCCTCACCTGAAAGGCCTGTACTTTTTTATTTTCTATGTAGGACCAACTGCTTAACGTGACTTCCGAACCACAGGAGCGGCCGAACGATCATTTTGCACCCGAGCCAGGATTTCAACCCGGACTTGCTGTGTGATAACCAGCTCAACCATTCAACTTCAGCCGCTGCATCAGTAACAGGAATTAATCTAATCAAATGTAGTATTAACACATGAAATATTAATTCAGACAAATTTTAATTTAAAAGTTTTGTTTGAGCATAACTGTTTAGAACGCTATTAAAAACCTGTTGAGAGAAAAAAATATTAATTATTTCATTTTTTGTGAGGAAAGGGGGTGGGCCGCATGTAGAATATTGTGTTTGGGGGTCAAAGGTCGAATATTATGTTTCTAAGGTCAGGGTGGACCTTAGGGTGACAACAGACTAGGTTTCCGCGGTGCACAGGGAGACAAAGCCGTGCTGCGGCCCGGTTGTTTTTAAAAGTATGAGTAAAATCTCAGCATTCTTATACCCCTGACTCACTTTGCAATAGACTATTTGAGAAATATAAAATGCATTTGCTCAAGAGAAAATTTATTTGATTGAGGCACAATTATTCTTACATTTCTAGAAAAACAAGTCACATATGAATTTGTTGGTTTTTTTTTTTTTTTTTTTTTTTTTTTTAACAGAACTTCAAAATGTCTTTATACAGATGAACTAAGATGAATTTAAGAAACATATTGTATTACTGTTACGAGAAACCCCATTATCTGAAAGAGAGTATTGCTAATATACCTCTTATACTTTTGAAAAGCAACCGTAAGAATGAAAAAATGTTTTGAACGTGCCATCAAAAGGCCCGGGCCCCGAAGCTAATGACCAAGAAAACCGGTCTGTCTACGGCCCTGAATGAGAGAGGGGTACTTGGTTCTTGAATGTAGTATAAAAATACTCTCTGCTACTTTTAAAGCAACAAGAATGTTGGCCTGCCATAGGGTGGAAAAAAACTGCATATTGGCAGGGGTAACTAGGGATTTTCGTGCCCAGGACAAGAGCTCATTTTGGTGCCCCCTGACCCTCCCCCAAAAAACCGTTTAACCTGGTTTATTTTCCAGGCCAAAGAAAAAATCTTGTTCAGCTATAAAATGAAGTAAGTACAAAAATCCTGCATGGGGTAAAAACTTAATATTTTCTGAACGGTTAAGATAAAACATTAATACATCATTTTTCAAATTAGAAACCTACTTTTAGAGGGCAATAATACTATATCAGTGTTCTGTCATGCCAGGCACACTTGGGGGTCAGAAGAATATCTTAAATGTGAGCAAAGGTGATATGTACATCAAATTAAAATACCCTCTTGCAGAGTGTAGTATGCCACTATTCGGATCCCTTAAGGATGACATTGAAATGACAGGCGACAATTTATTTTTAGACAGTATATTTGATATTTATACAATACATTAAAACAATTATTTAATTTTTAATTTTACGTTCTTTTTTGGGTCTCCCACCTCAAGCTGATGTTGGTGACGTCGTTGAAAACAGGAATGGTTTTTTTGTCGGATTGTTGATGTGGTGTAACTGTTTGTCTTTGTGTTGTAACTGGTATGTGTTGTATGTTTTTTAAAGAAATAACAAGTGTGAAAAATCACCGCAGGAAAAAAACTGATGTCTGCGGCATCTTCTGGAGGTGGGAGAATCCAAAAAAGAATATATTTGGGGGTGATTTTTGTTACCACCACCAGAGAAGGGGAGTACCTAGCTTCTCTTTTCTGTGGTTAGCATCGAGAGCGGATACTCTTTGCTGTCGATAAAGAGCGCTTTTTACCGCCGAGAGCAGACCCTATTTTCTGTCTATAGGGGTGCTCTTTATAAATAACAGTGGGCTCTCTTGTTCCCCTATCGGGAGTGCTCTTTGCCGCCGTGAGCGAGAGAGCGGACGCCATTTACCGCGACTAGTTATATTTTTCTTTTGATGGCGGGTGCTCTTTACTGCCCATCGGAAGCGTCCTCAAAAACCGATCAAGGGCGTTCTTGTCCGCCGATCTGGGAGCTCATTTCTGAAGATTATGGTTGTGTGTCCGTCAATCCAGGGCGCTCGTCTCCAACGTGATGGCGCACCATGGGCTTTGCGCCCTTGGTGGCCTATTCTGCTATGGTATTCGCCTATTTGCTGTATGGTAGAGCCGGTCCCCGAAAGATTTGTGTCCAGGCACAGGCACAAGATATTCGCCGGGGGCCCGGGCGCACTATATTGTACACCTATATCGCCTATATCGTACACGAACACGAACCTTCCGAATTTCGGTATCAAACAAAAAGCACAGGATGATGAGTCCATTCACATTAGCGTCAACATATAGTCAATGGGAAAAGGGTCCGCAGATGCTCAACTATCGTGATCCCCTCTCTTATAGACAGGGGTGGTCCTGGGTGTTTTCAGTAAATCTTCCAGATAACAATCACTGACCATAGCCTCACTGATATTATTGTACCTGACAATTAATTGCTTTACTTATTATTTGTAACCACAGTATTTAGATTCCTTAATTGTTTGTAACTATACCTGGAATTGATGAGCGCGATATTGGAAATTTCTGTATTGGTTAAGTTAATCTTCTAAATTTAAAATTCAATACACCAATATAATAATTAAATTTTTACTTGGACTAGGAATTTCAACAGCAATGCAGTCATCGTCAGGTCAGTCAAAACAGTTTGTAACCATGTCAATAGCAAATAAATGACTGATTTCTAATAGCAGCAGCAAGGGGATCTGCAATTTTGTCAATGTTGACACACAGTCCCAAGCAGCATGAAAATTGTTGAAACTTATTTTAAAATAGTTTTGAAACGAGTTCAAAAGAAGATTGGTTTTAAAATTGTTTTAATAAAGTTTCAAACAAGTTTAAACTTACAGATTTTTGTTCCCTCTTAAGTGCTACTATTAAATTACACCAAATAAATACTGTCATAATGGCCTAAGAGCCAAAATACGTATGAGTAAAATTAAAAATAAATGACAAAAGGTTACACTGGTATTTATTATTTGGTATAATTTTAAACTTGTTTCTATTAATATTAATATTTCGATTAATATTGTGTCTATTAATATTAATATTTAAAAAAGTTAAGCGTTAAAATTAATACGAAAACCAATTCCAATCACTGATCAAGTGAGAAATCAGGCTAAAGGTTTGTTAAACTTGGGATTTAGTTTCGGGATATCTAAAGAATGATTAATCAGATTAGTTAATTTCACTTACTGAAATGCATACTATTAAAAGGGATGATAAATTATTAAACACTAAATAATTTAGGCACCATATACCTCAACCCGGGGGCTTACCCCCAATCCCCGCGGTGACTCTCTATATAGTGTCGCTGCATCCTTCTTCTGTGCGGCCGCGTTCAAGACAGAGATCTCACTCTAATTCTTACCTCTCACTTAATTCTAATTCTCTCGCATGCACAGCGGGCTAATGCTGCTCCTCAGAGAGTCGGCGGTGGAAGGGGCAAACACCACATTGGTATTGGTATAGAGTTGGCCAAACCTGGAACCTATTAAAACAAGTTAAAAATTGTTTTGACATAGTTTATGAACACAAGATATATTAACACCTGAAATGGTCAATTTGTATCTTATACTCTAAAACAAGCTCCATTTGTCCGGGCAAAGTTTTTTTTCGCTCCAAGGATTTTAATTTTTTTGATTGAATATGGGGGTTTTGGCCACCAGAAATCGATTGGAGCTGGTCCCATAGCTGGGAAAAATCCAGTTTTCGCGCTAGAGCTCTTTAAAGTTTCCATGTTATCCTTATGGAGATTTTTAAATTGAACAAAAATCAGCTGATAACTGTAGATATAAACCAATGTAACCAATGTGTTACATCTTTAATCTGTAGTTTAGGAAAATTATATCAAAGTGCAGCACCCTCTGGCCTGGCGAGTGAGCGAAGCGAACGAGCTCCTCTTAAAAAGGAATAGGCCGAGTGAGTGGAGCGAACGAGCTTTGTGTGAGAACGAAAGTAATAATTTTACCGAGCTTAAGCTCGGTCCCCCTGGTACTATTATTTCAAATTAGAAGTCTACTTTTGTTATTCCAAAACTTTTGACTTGTAACTCTCTCAAGTGCACTCGTAAAAGCCAACTTACATTGATGTACACAGGGCTTGCCCTAGGTTTTCTTACACCCTAGGCAAAACTGTCGTTAGGCGCCCCCCCACCCCTTGATAATGGTACATAGTTATATTACAAATTTATTATCAGATAAAGCACTTAAAATAAAAAATATTCATAAAATTTATTGTACGCAAAATTTGCACAACAATTATAGCCACCTATTGCAAAGATCCATAGCAGACATCAAGACAAAATATCAGTGAAGTGGGAGCTCTTTACCTCTTATAGTTGACAATCTTTGTTGCGATCGTAGGCCCTTTTTACCAACCACCTATTGGGAGTACCATTTTTACCACCAATAGAATCTGGGAGCTCATTTCTGAAGATTATGGTTGTGTGTCCCGGTGTCCGTCAATCCAGGGCGCTCGTCTCCAACGTGATGGCGGGATGACAAAACAGTTTTCCGTCATAATAATCAACACATCGGTAGAAAAAATTACATACCTAAATTTGACTAATAAAACAATATTTTGACAACAAAAACCTTTTATTGAACAACGAAAAAAAAAATTTATATCATTCGACACATTTAAGAACAACCATTCCCCTCTGAAAATTTATTGTGATAGGACATTGATAAAAGAAGAAGAGGTAACAAAGTTTTTAGGCATAATAATTGATAATAATTTAAATTTTAATAACCACATAAATTATATTTGCAAGAAGATCGCCTCTGGAATATATGCTCTGAAAAGAATAACAAATTGTTGTAGCTAGCATAACTGTGAAAAAGATGGTCTACTTTTCCCTCATCCAATCCCATATTAGGCCTACATGGTCTACCCAGGACTGCGGAGAACATATGAACAAAAGAAGGGCTGTTTCATTCCTTTGATGTTGGAAAATGCCGCTTTTGAGTCAGGCCGGTGACGTAATCAATCTGATGTCCATAAGAATAACATGTACCAGCTGATCAGGCTAGTGACGTTTTGGGTACAAATTTTTACATCGTTTTACCCGCTAATCATTCCTTTGATGTTGGAAAATGCCGCTTTTGAGTCAGGCCGGTGACGTAATCAATCTGATGTCCATAAGAATAACGTACCAGCTGATCAGGCTAGTGACGTTTTGGGTACTAATTTTTACATCGTTTTACCCGCTAATGAAACAGCCCTTGTCTATTACATTACAGCAGTTTTCCCCAGTCCTGTGGTCTACCAGTGTATGGGACAACATCTAAACAAAATTTAAATAAAATATTACTTCTTCAAAAGAAAGCAATAAGAATAATAGGCCTACTCAAATTGAAAATATCAGAATCAGTGAAGAGGCATTTTCCTGAACTAGAAATTTTAACAGTATACAGACTCTATATATTTGAAACTATAAAGTTCACAAAAAAGCACTACCTTTCTAAAATTAACAATACTCACATTTATGACACAAGAAATAATCAAATCATTTACAACAAGTCATCACAATCTAATCTAAATTTTTATAGTAAATATAGTTAGTGTAAATTTTTAAGATTTTTTTGTGACGTATTATATAAGTTTTTTTTACATCAAGACAAAATAATATATACATTGACGCAGCTATTCCAGAATATTCTGGTTACAAGCGAAGGAGGAGAGGTAATTCAGGTACCAACGTACATATGGGCCTACAGTTTCTACAAAAATTACCTAATGATACTGTATCAAATTCGAAGATGACCACAATTCATTTTACAGGAAATTAAAATTATTCCTTATCTCTAAGTCGATATACTCAATAGAAGAATACTTTCAAAAAGAAGACTAGCTAAAAGATTACAAATAATATAAAATATTTAAGAAGTCAAAATTTATGTTTGCTTTTAGCTATAAACTTTACTTTTTATCATGAGAGGAAAAACTGTTTCAGAACTGTAACGGAGGCTGGAAACAACTTAAACTGCATGACATCGTCGCTTCTTGATCTACTTCAATCCGACAAGCTACAGATTTACATAGAAATAAACAAATTCTTGGCACAAATAGGAAAACACATTTAACACAAAACATGTATGTGATCCTGGTATCTGGTTTCTTCTATCCGTGGTCGAGTCAATTTTCGGATCAGGAAGTCTGCTAGATAGACCCCTAGCAGTGAAGAATGCCTATACCCTCCTTATGATCCAACCCCATCTTAGTTATCCTTATCTAATGTGACTAACATTCTAAATAAACACTACATATACAATATATGGCTTACAATAGTCCCCAACCAACTGAATTAAACCAATTACTACATACTACATACTAACAAGTAAAAAGAAACAACCACAAAAATAATAATAATATTGAACCTCGTGGCTTCATGGTAAAACACCAAAGCCAACCTCGCGGTAAACTAGAAAAAAAGAAGTATCATGTGGTATGAGTATCATCGTATCATACATAATCTATCGTATCGTATCGTATCGTCGTGTGCGACCGACTCGGAGAGCACTTTTTCACATCCCCGGGAATCCGATTATGACGTCACGAAACTATCGATTGTTTCGTGTTGACCGTATAAAAACAATCGCGTCGCCTGCAGACTCGATCGATTCGATAACTAAAACAACAGTTCAGTAAAAATAGAAAGTTTTACAAACGTTTAACGATTCCCATTACGCTTATTCCCATTCATAATTTCACTTCGCTTGACTTTGATTCCTCTCCTGCAGTCGCGTCTTCGGCCAAAGTAGAATGACCGACTTAAAAGTCCAAGTGAATCATTACTTCAACCTGTGCCATATTATATTTTCGGAAAATAGCTGACATATCGTATAAAAAACTACACAAGTTATTTACTGGTATGCCTACGTGATAGATTAGTCACAAAACAAAAATCAGAATTTTGGCCCAAATAACTTTTATAATTAACATTTAAATCACCTGCTAACTAACTTATACTCAAATAATTATTCAAAATTTCAACTGATCTAGCGCTAACCTAACTTGAATGACTTAGACCTGAACCGATGAATAGGTCTACGAATGGGTGTAACTTACCAAGTCCTCAGAAATTTAAGTTATAGCTTAGTACAATCCTTTTACGCCAATTAACTTTCAAAGTTTTGCTTAAATTAGGCCTAGCCTAGGCTTAACTTAGGCCTATGTGTTTTCACATGCAATACACGCACAAACTTTCAATTATTCGTGTTCCATAGGCCCACCATGCTATTGAGTGTTTCAAGAACTGCAGTTTTTAGTTAAAACTAGTATACGTGTTGCTCGAAATCGAGCAATTTATTTTCATACAATGCAAATGTTACATTTAGCTCTAAATCAATGACATCCGACCAATCCAATATTGTGAATCTCTTTAATCACCAAAACTACACGTATTTACAGCTGATTATTAACAGATGTTTAAAATGCTTTATTTAATCCCAATGTTATTTAAATGGGAAATTTCGAGATTTCAATTGTGGATAGCGCCTTTATTTTCAGTCCGATTCTTATCAGTTTTTGGTGGAAACAACTACAGGCCAAGCCCTATCCAACGACACCCAAAACTTGAAAATCGGTTGAAAATTGTGGGAGGAGTTCTCAGGACAAAAAAACCCTTAGCGTATTAAATAAGTATAGATTTTTATGTTAGGCATAATATCCCTATGACAGTTCTGTATCTAAATTTCTCGAGCATTTTCGGTTCAAATTATGATTGATTTTGACTGAGTGGACGTACAGTCTATGGTCCACTTTGTTTGTTCTTTCTCTTTCGAGTGTAGTTGTAGTTTCGGTTCGATACGATACGGTTTCGATGGAAAAACATTCGATTTTGGAGAGATGAAGTATACACCGATTACGTTATCATCGGACTCCCAGGGATGTGAAAAAGTGCTCTCCGACCGACTCGGAGAGCACTTTTTCACCCGCCGCAGGGCAGAGTAATGACGTCAGGTGACGTCATGACTACTAATAGCGTGACTTTATTCGATGGTTCGATACCGATGTGATGTGAGGTTCCATACCAATGGTATGGAAAGGGTTTACAAACGGTATTATATGGTAAATTGAAAAGGAGATTAAAAATAACCATATGAAGATAACCTAGCCTAATGGTACACTGAATTTAAGACTTAAGTCAATTTAGAATCACCGTAGGACTAAGTCCAGCCAAAGTTGTAAGGCCTAAAATAATTCATTCATTTCAATAATTTTATTTTGGATCGAAGATGTGAAGGGTAGAATGAGAAGCCGTTATAACGTCAATCAAGTAAGTTATTGTAATTTCTAACTTACATGTGAAAAATCACATGTGAAAACTTGAGTATTAAAATATAACTCAAACAATTTATATCGGAGCATTGAGACTTAGAATTGATTGCTGAGAGAAATCAGAAGTTTCAAAAGTTAATTTTACCACGGGAATGAATGTAATTCTGTCGGAAATTAACTCAAGATTAATAAGTTTTGTTGGTAAGTTTCAAGTTGTTTTGGAATCCATAACCAAAACAACACGTCGGTATACAAGCGGCCCGAAGCGGCTTTCGGCTAACACCGATAACAGTGACTACGTGGTAAATTATCGATTTCGAAGTTGTTCAATATCGATAGTAATCGGCTTGACAGTGACGTCATTGTTCTGCCCTGCGGCGGGTGAAAAAGTGCTCTCCGACCCGACTCGACTGCACTGAACAGAACCGACAGAACTGACAACTGACAGAACGCGGTGATTAACGTACTTCGAATTTCAGTTTGTCAGGCTAGTTCTTTGTTTGGGTTTGTTCTTGAAATTAATTTTATTGGGGTAAAATTAACTTAAAATCAAGTAACAATACTAGTAAAAAGGGAAATAATATGATGATGGGTAGTGATTTGAGAAGTGAGGATATTCTTAGTAGAATAAAGGAGGAATTAAACAAGGATAAGATAAAACTATGGTTAGATCCCTACTACAATGAAAACAATGGGGTTGGCGGGGATGAGGAACAAGCTTTGAAGGTAATTTTAGTACAAAATTATTATGGAATTATGTAGGAACTATACTAATCTGTAAGTAGGCGATATTGACATAGGACAGCAGGATTGAGATGTTAAACATGCAACTTGCTTCAACTAGGCTAAAATGTGACGGTGGGCTTCAAAAATGTTATTAACTCAATAAAGTTATTTATAGATCTAGATATTTTAGTGATAGGACTTTTTAATTGAAATGCCCTTCAAAAGTAAGACTAACTTGATGTCTATTTGTTTAAAAGAAGCATAGAAAATCACAGAGGCCTGAAACAGTCGAATCTCACTAATCCGAACAGTAAGATGCTTATAACTTGAAATATTCGGTAGGCTAGGCTATCTTGGTGAAACTTCTGACTCCATCGTTATTATCGATGTGGAAATTTAGATACATAGTTATAATATTGCTATTCTGTCGATGATACAATTACGGTACACGATAGGATTACGATGTTATCACCGGATTTAGCTTTGTTCTAATATAGGCTAGGTAATTAAACTACATACTTCTTGACAATAAAACAAATAACTTATATGGCAAGTTTGTAAGTGAAAATAACAAAAACAAGTACAAATTTTAGCTAATGTAAGTTTAACCTGTAACATTATCAAAGAACAACACAAAATAAACCACCCAAGTTTATTGTAGCAGATTTCGTTAGACCTAAAATGGCGTCAAACAAATGCTGCAAAATACGAATCAGAAATGTATTTTTTTTCCCATTGTATTGAGGGAACATATGGGCCTGCCTTTTAAATGTTTCCAAACACCATTGATTTTGTTGTGTTTTAAACATCACTGTTAATAAAAGTGACGGAGGTTTACGGTTAAATTGTCAGGTTAGATTATTATTATGATACAAATCATAATAATAAATACACATTGATGTAAATGGCGCTGACCGTTGATGAATAAATAAATAAATAAATAAATAAATTATGATACATTTGTGTTAATATAACTTAGTGTAAAAAAAAACAATTTTTGTAATGAATAATGAACATGATTGTATTGCGCATATGTTAACTCAAATGATTACAAACTATAGAATAATCGCAATATCCAAATTTCCACATCGATAATAACGGTGAAGTCAGATAACAAAAATTCGCCGGCTATCTTAAATTATTTTAGATTCCAATCCAATTTTGGCGACACATCCATTAGGCCTACACATTTGTCTGCTGTCACATTGAATTTAACACAAATTTCAATACGTCTGCAGATAAATGAAGTGATACGTCTCTAAGGAACATTTTTTGTTAATGTCTGAAGGGGAGTCCCTCATGTTAAGGAAGCCATGAATGTCATAAAAATGATGACGATCCCTCGAATTGTTGCCCTTAAAGATGAGTGCTGGGTAGTGAAACGTGTGACAAGAGTGTTGCCTGTTCGGGAACCCTTCCAAAAATGTCACGGCCTTCACCACCAAGGATGGAGGTGGTTAGGGGAATGGATGACGTAAAAATGACAAATGCCTAAATGACGTAAAAAAAGACAAAAAGAAAGGGTGAGGGCAAGAGGGTTCCAAAGATTCTTCAAAGCTTGAATGGTCTGCCCCCGAAAGGTGTGTTGGATTCTAAAGCTGCTGCCTCCAAACAGCAGACAATGGCTTCTCAATGGTAAAGATCAAGTACCGTTTGTAAGTCATTAAAAAAGGTAAGCGCAAGGAGATCACTGCCCAAAATGTGGCCAACCTTGTAAAAATAGGTCACCACAAAGGACTAAGGAGGACAAAGCTAGATGGCTACGAAAGGGCCTAAAGGGAAAACACTGCAAATAATAGAAATGTTCTCATCATTAAACCGTGACAAGAATGTCATACTACCAAGTTTATTAGTCCGCGAAATGATCCTGTTGAATCCTTAATGCTGGATTACGTGTTATGGCTATTACACGCCATATTCAGATCCTGTGTAAGAACGGCCTGTCCTATCCAGTGGCGGATCCAGGGGGGGGGGAAGGGGGCACAGGCCCCCCCAAACAAACATAACATGCACTAATATATTAAAAGGAATAAAACCAAGTTCAATGCTTGTAAAATATTAGATACGGTACCGTATTTAATTATAGCTCCACTTCATTCCACCTACCATACCTCATTGATTGTTTTATATATATGGTCATTGGTCACAGACAAAATAGTCTCATTTATCTGTGATTTGGATACTACTATTTCATTTGCGGTCACCGCGTCATAGTCATAGCAGTGGGAAGTCGCGTGCGCTTTTTCGTGAGTAAATGTGAGAACGGAGAGTGGAGAAAGCTTCTTTGTTTCTCCTCTAGGACGCAGGTGTTGCTAACGCTTTGAGAAAATCCGCCAATTTTAAACTTCTATAACGTATTAGTTGTTAATAACGGTACCGTAAAAACAATTTTTTTAATTAGTGCTATTGTCTTGCCTTGCCGGCCACAGCACCCGGCCGGTTAGCAGACGGCGGCAGTGAGCGCTCATTGCTGTCACGGTCACGGCGCACATCAATCCTTACCCTACCGCCGCCCTGCACCATTCACAGACCTCCCTACTCTGTACTGCCAAACCGACAAACGATGTATTTCCCTCTTATCAAACTTTTTGCGCATCGCCATTATAGTGATTAAATTTTTTGCACAACTATTAAAATGATACCAGAAGGCCCACGTAGGATGTTTTCAAATGAATGGATTGTCTGTACGACTTGTTGTAAGATTTGTAGAAAAGATATTTTTTTAACCCTCCAGAGGTCGCTTAAAATTTAAAACGCCGTCTCTCGCTCAAGGAGGTTTCCTCCGGGTTTTAAATAAATGCACTAAATGTATTCTAAATACTTTTATTGTTTAAAATAAAAACAGAAAATGATTATAAAATGGATTTCACGCTTTATCCCTGCAAAACGGAGCAAGAATGGTAAAGTTAATTTAACAAATGTAATTATTATAACTATTATGGATTATACTAAACATATTTCACTTTTTTTTCTTAAAACTTCATATTTTTTAATAACAGTTTTGTCAAAGAGTATAAAAATAACGTTTTGGAGTACAAATAAAATAGCTTTTGTATAAAACTCATCTATCATATTATATAAAAAGTTACTTTGAGGTTTCCCTGCATAAACCATAAATTAAATATTATAAAAATGATACTACAGTCAATTCAAATAATTATACACGGGAAAATAAAAAGTTACTTCAAATAAAAACAAATCTAAAATGGCAACTGTAGCCTAAAAAATTACAAATAACCAAATACAACGATACAACGATCGCACACGGGCTCTTCCTCCGGGTTCACAAAACACACAAGAACGCTCACAGAGGAATCGTCCAGCACCTCAGGACAGCGCTAGCCAAACTGGCCCTGGTCGCTGAAAGCGGGATAAGGGTAGGTTAAATGCCGGTTGAGGAGGGGGGCGACAGCTACACAAAAGTACAGTGCTGTCAACCCCAAGATAAATATTTACCACAACAAAAAATATTGACCCGGAGGATTCCTCAGCTTAGCGTTCTCTCGAGGGTTAAAATCATATAGGCCATGTAAAACATTACTTGATGCAACACCCAAAATGTTTAAAAAATACAAGTCAGCAACAGCAAAAATATTAGTAATTTTTGTCTACTGCTACTGGGGAATCCTCGGTGAAAAGACGAAAACAACAAAGTATGATAAGTCAACCAGTGTAACAGTGAAATTATTTCTTGTGATTCTCCTAGCATTTCAACTAAAAGGCAGATGATGCATCATGAGATAAATCCTCAGCGTCACCAAAGTCAACAGCGTATGTTTTTTTTTATTTATTATTATTATGGCTCAGATTGAGAAATATAGAATTTGACTCCAAATACAATTGCTCTTAGAAATAGTAAACAGTGGGTGATCTATAGGATAAAATTTCGTCTTTTTAAAATGGTAATAAACATAAAAATGATTTCCCACTAAACAAAATTTTGTTTACTAAATTCTATAACTGCTTATTTTTTTAACACTTTATCCTAAAATAATCACAATAGGCCCTAGTATTTATGTACCGTATGCCTACGTATGTTATCAATAAATAACAATTTCGTTGAATTATGATTTTTTAAGATAGTTAAGGCCTCTATATATATATATATATATATATATATATATATATATATCGTATGGCATTAATAGCCAGCCACCAACTTCAGAAAAATATAAAACATTCTCTGCGGTGCTTAGCACCTGCGTCAAAACATTTAAAAACTAAACTAAAAACATAAAGTTATGATCTCTCTTTATAAAGCTAAATCCAGGGCGCTAAGCCATTGCAGCCCAGCTTCACTTGCACAATGCAGCCCAATCAATCCTTCGGGGAAAGCACTCAAAGGGCACTCATTGCCTATGTGAGTCATACTGGAACTCCGCTCCACAGCCGCATGACTGGTCTTCTGTCATTCCCCATTTGTATTTCCAATAATTACATCTTCCCACACCAGTGCGGAATCGATTGAGAACAGTCCACTGCTTCCGAGGAAGATCCATACCACTTACTTCTAAGGTTGGGTCAGCAAATAAAAATTGATTCCGGCCTTGGAAAGAGTCCCAGGAGGAAGTCCAGTCGGTATGGATGGAAAAGTTTGTCTCCGTCAACTGGGATGCTGTCCGCAGTGGTGGTCTTCGGGACCTCAATCTGCCCATTTCCTGGGGTAGGTAATCATGGATGGGTAGCTGTGGTGCGGATACGATCTTATTATATTCCCTCCTTCCCTTAGTAAGTGCCTCCCTTCGTCTTATTTCAGGTGGAGCGATATTACACAGCACTGGGAGCCAGGGTATAGGTGTTGCCATGAGTGTACCACTTATGGCTCTCATAGTCCTGTTCAGTTGGACTTCGATCTCTCTGACACTGTTCAGCCACACGGGAGCACAGTACTCAGCGGTTGAGTAAATCAGGGACAAAGCAGTGGTTCGCAGAACTTGTGCATTAGCTCCCCATGTGGAGCCAGCAAGGTGATGAACAATGTTAGTCCTAGCTCTCACCTTGGCTGCTGTCTTTTTTAGGTGGCTTTTGAATGTGAGAGACCGATCTACCAACTTCTTGTAGACAGTATTTTAAAGACTTTCAAATTTTAACTCTTTATGACCAATACCTTTTGGAAATAGCATTTTGGGTTAAAAGAAACTTGACCATGTTCATGGAAAGTCAAACTAAACACGTATATAATACTAGAAGTAAGGATACTATTAGGCCAGTAAGTCATCGACTTGTTTTATATGAAACCTCTCCTCAGTATATAGGTCCAAAAATTTTTAATAAACTACCAAAAGAACTTAAAGATATATCATCACCCATACAATTTAGAAAGCATACAAAAAAATGGCTATTAACAAAGAACTTCTATTGTCTTGATGAGTATTTTAACTGTTAACGTGGAATTGGGTCAGTTAGTTTATTATTATTATTTTTTTTTTTTGCTTTTTTATTGGATAAATAACAAGTTTATATATATTTTTATTTAATATGCTTAGTTATAAGAATATTTTGACAACTGTCCTGTCATTGTTATGATGTTATGACATTCTGACAATAAATAAATAAATAAATAAATAAATCTAAAGTGACTCCCAGGTACTGTGGGTGATCATTGTGCTTTAGCTCAACACCGTCAAATACGATTTTAAGCTTTTGGTGGGCTAGTCTATTGTTCAAGTGAAAGCAAGATACCTCAGTTTTAGTTGGGTTTGGATTTAGCTTCCAGGCCTTAAAGTATTCACCGAGGGTCTTGAGGTCATTTGTTAATACTTCCTCAGCATGTCGGAATTCCTGGTGCTGATAAGCCAGTGCAATATCATCCGCATAGGCAAACTTTAAGGAGCAAGTGTCAGGCATGTCGGCAGTATACACATTAAACAGCAGTGGGGCAAGCACTGACCCCTGTGGAAGGCCATTTTTTAGTTGCCTAAAAGTACTTTCCTTGCGTCCCAAATATACTTTAATCATCCTATTGGAAAGCATCGAGTTGAGGAGACGCAATAGGAAAGAGCAAGGTATCAGGTTATAAAATTTAATGAGAAGGCCTTTTCTCCAGACAGTGTCATAAGCTGCAGTAAGATCTAAGAAAGCAACAGAGGTTTTCAGTTTTCTCCCAAACCCATTCTCGATGAAGGAAGTAAGAGCTAGAACCTGGTCACAACAGTTGCGCCCAGGCCTAAACCCAGCTTCTTCGACGGGGATGCTGGAATCGAGAACAGGGAGGATTCTGTTGTATATCAACCTCTCGGGCAGCTTATAACAGACACTAAGAAGAGCTATGGGTCGGTAACTTTCTGGCAGTTGTGGATCTTTATTTGGCTTCAAGACAGCTATTATTTTCGATCTTCTAAATATACCAGGCAAGTCGCCGGTTTCCCTTATGGAATTAAAAACTGCAAGAAGCCACTGTCTAGCCTTTTTACCCAAGTGTTTTATGAACTCCGGGAAGATTTCATCCATACCTGCTGCTTTGCCAATTGGTATAGCATCAATCGCCACATCCAGCTCATCTACTGTGAAAGGTCTGGAGACGTCCAATGGCGCTTGCCGACTTTCCTTAATTTCTTTAAGCTTAAAATTTATTTTCCTATCTGCGGACGTATGCACCGGTTTAGACAGACAGGAGAGGCGTTTTGCAATAACACAAGGGTGAGGTTGGGTATTTTCCATTTGGCTTACCAGTGGAGAGCTTCCTGAGCAGAGACCAAGCTTTCCGACTACTGCGGGTGAAGTTCAAATTTTCAAAATTTTTCACCCATTTTTCTCTCCTGGAGTTGTCGAGAGAGTTAAGGAGTTGGTCCGCTAAATCTCTGTCGGCAGTGTCAGTGAACTCACTGTAAAGGTCTTCGCACTCTTGACTCCATCCTGGTATGTACTCTTTCCTAAAACCTCTTGGGATAGACGCTTTAGCGCAAGACAGATCAAGTCGTGTGAACCGATCATAGTTTTTTATTTTAGGAGGGATGAACCTGATGCCTTTGTCAAGCATGGAAGAAAAGGCCTCAAACTCAGCTTTGTTGAAGTTCCACCTAGGCCGAGGAAAAGATCTTACGAGAGGAATTTGGATTCCCACTGATATCAGAACAGGCCTATGCTGAGAGTGAGGAAAAGCATCTAGGACCCTCCTGCAAGTTGGTATGGGTGTTGCTGACCGGTCACGAGAACAAAAGCACAAGTCTGGGGAGTACCCACGACGCCATCGGGAAGAATGGCAAGTGTGTGGGTCCTTGGCATTAAATACCAAGAAAAGGTTGTTATTTTCAGCCCAGCTTGTAAGACGAGTGCCATTTTCATCATCGGACGAGTATCCCCACTGTGTGTGATGACTGTTGAAGTCACCTACATATACTACAGGATGTTCAAAAGATGGGAAAGCTGTATCTGGCCATTGGATGTTCGGTGGTTTGTAGACATTGACAATGGTAGTCTCAGATACCTTAACAGCAATAGTAAATATGCTGTTCACACAACTTTTGTGGGAGACTGATACGTCGTCTATGTCTTGCCTAACGTAAGTCGCTACGCCATAGACCCTGTGTCCTATTTCATCCACAAGCCTATATCCTGTGATGTTGCCCCTCGCACTGTTCTCTAAGTCTTCTACATGTGTTTCTTGTAGTGCGAGGACATCGACATTACGAGGGCTATTCAGAAATTAAGGAACGTTTTCGTCTTACGCCGTTGTACAAGCGTGTATCGAATATATTAGGGTATGAGAGTGCTCGGGGCCTCAGTGGCTATCCAGCCGTGACACTTGGAGCATCGTCGCGCCGCCCGTTTTCTTTCTATTTAAATTAAAAATGGCCGCTTCCATAAAAGTCCCGCCAGTTGCGAAGTGCGATCGCTAACACGGTTTTTGTGGACAAAAAACTTAAAACCGATAAAGATTTATCGAAAAGTGTGTGGAAGTATGGGAACAATGTCTTGAATGAAAGTTCTGTGCGTAAGTTGTGTATTCATTTTACAAATGACCGAACCAAAGTTCTTGATGAGCAGTGGAGTGGACGACCGAGCGTTGTGACTGACTAACCGGTCACTAAAGTTGACTATAAGATCAGTGAAAACCGCTGCTCCACCATAACAAAGCTTTCGATATCTTTCCCTCAAGTTTCATGGACTTTGCTGTGTTGAAATTAAAAGAATAAAAATCGATAAATCTCTATCGGTTTTTAGTTTTTTGTCAACAAAAACCGTGTTACCGATCGCACTTCGCAACTGGCGGGACTTTTTACGGAAGCGGCCATTTTGAATTTAAATATAAAGAAAATGGGCGGCACGAAGATGCTCCAAGTGTCACGGCTGGATAGCCACTGAGGCCCCGAGCACTCTCATACCCTAATATATTCGATACGTGCGCATACAACGGCGTAAGACGAAAACGTTCCTTACTTTCTGAATAGCCCTCGTATTTTCTCGCAGCACCTTGCTGAGGCAGTCACTTTTTGATTTGCTCAGACCCTCTACGTTCAGATGACATATATTTAAAACGGAGCCTACATTTCTAAAATGGCCCTGGAAAGGGCTGTTTGAATTTGGTCTGGCAGCTGGCATATCTGAGAGATCACTCGCGTGATAGTTCAGCTGCCAAAAAGTTGTTGTTCGTTTAGCACCACCCAGGGAGTATGTGCAGCTTTAATGGAATGCTGCGGACGCGAACAACTTCACCCCCCAAGGCCTATTATTGTGTTGGATTAATTAAATTTATAAATAGTAAATGAATAGTAACTTAAATAACTAGAAAAAAATGAATTTAATTTAAGTTTTACGGGTTGGTCAGGGGTTCGAGTGAGTGGGCACCATGGTTCAGGGCAATGTTTTTTATTAATCTAAGTTACACTTTGGATAGAGCTACAATTCAGTATATTGGTTTGGAATATGCAGTACCATTAAACTATGAGTTAAACATTAAAGGTTGACTGTGGAATGTTACAAGTCCCTAGATTGACTTTAACTTTGAACCCTATTCGCGGACATAAGCCTGGTTAGCATTACCAACCTGTAACCCAAAGTGCAAAGCCCATCGTGATATGCAGCGCAGGTCAGCAGAAGCTACTACGGCAGGTGACGGGAGAGAGAGTGTGACCTCCCGGCCCGGAGGGTTTTTATATTAACCTCAACCTGATTGTGTCATCTTCATGACGTTTGTCGGCACGCCCTTATCATGACAAAGTGACAGGCTTGTGGTTGCTTTTCCTGAGAATTTAATTTGCTCATTGCTAACATACATGCAAATATTTTGACACACCACTTTAATCAGAACTCCGCCCAGTCCACGTGGACTACATTTAATTTATTACATGATTCAAAGACACCGCCCAATGGAATTTGGGTCATACAACATAAACAACCTTAGAAAAATAAGTAATTTATACCCAATGTAAATATTGAACAGTATGAGAACTAGACTACTCACATTATTTATATGATGTGGAATAAAAGGGATTCTTAACTCATTTTCAACCATACACAGAAAACCTCAGTCCAAATAATCCGCGGAAATTTTAAATTGCTGCAGAAAGATTGATATATTTTGCACCTCATTGTTGTGCTTTGGGGATCCTCTACAAAAGATTTCATGTTGTGAACTGAGCCCCCCTCCCAAAACTATTTCCTGGATCCGCCCCTGATGGTAATATCCCACAATAGTAAAAGTTTTGGATAAGCAAATGTCAATAATTTATGTTTGTTTTCAAATGTGTTTATTTATGTCTTGTGTACATCTTTTAAAATTATAATGCACATGGTGAGAAACATTGAGTTTTTGTACAAGATCTGAACATGGTGTGCCAAAACTCGTAATCCAGGATTCAATAGGATCATTGATTCAGTAGGACTAACAGATATTTTAGCTTTACAGTCCTTTGATTGCTCATTTTTTTTATACAGTATATATATTTCCTGGATCCACCCCTGATGGTAATATCCCACAATAGTAAAAGTTTTGGATAAGCAAATGTCAATAATTTATGTTTGTTTTCAAATGTGTTTATTTATGTCTTGTGTACATCTTTTAAAATTATAATGCACATGGTGAAAAACATTGAGTTTTTGTACAAGATCTGAACATGGTGTGCCAAAACTCGTAATCCAGGATTCAATAGAATCATTGATTCAGTAGGACTAACAGATATTTTAGCTTTACAGTCCTTTGATTGCTCATTTTTTTATACAGTACACATTCGTTCATAGGAACTAATGTGGTGAACGGCCAGTTCGGATATTGAAAAATTCCTATGAACCGGAGTCCTGTACTCCGGACTTTACAGTTCCTGTCCGGAGAACTGTAAGTCATTGTTTTCGCCGTTTCTGCGAACAATCTATAGTTGTATTCATTATGGTTGTGTTATCAAACATGCGATTCTCCAAAAATAAGCTACTGAAACTACGTGAAATGATAACAATAAACTTTTAATAAAAAACATTGTAGGAAATAAAGATCCCCACACTGTTCCCACTCCATATGCCATTGCAATTTTTTTTGCTGACTCACCGTAATCGTTTCTTTTGATAGCTTTAATTTTATCCTCGATAAATGCACTAGCCTTTTTCCGCATTTTAGTCATTATTCAAAATGGTCGATTGACATTCCATATAACACAGGTGCACGTTCGCAAAATAGACAGACGGTTTAGGAAGCGGATATTTACTTCCTCCCTCTTCGTATTTCCGTACTGTACCTTGTGAACACAGCCTCGTAAATCACATCGAGGAATGTAGATTATGTTAAGCGTCCGGTGACAATTTATGCAAAAGGTGATACATTACTGTATTGTGGGTATAAAAAATTTGAGATTGAAGGCACTAAAATGTAGGAATGATTGTTTGTAAAAAAAATTCATAAATATCTTGATCATCACTTCCGATGAAGCGGAGTTCCGATGTCACTGAAATGAATGAACGAGAGTGTACTGTACTTAGGTTTAGGCATTCATAGTTTGAATCACCTGGTTATTAATAAAGCTCTCCAGTTGTCGTGATTTTAGTTTATGATTTTTAGTGTGGATGTTGTTACAATGTTCAGGGAGGGGGGGGGGAGGGTTGAATGTTCAGTTCACTGCACCAGCATTTTAATCATAGGCCTAATTAATTGTTCTTAAACGTTTAACTATTTATTTCTAATGTAATGTAACTATGTAAGTGGCTGTAATGTTTAGGCTAGAGAGGGCTTTACTTACGTCCTAATTGAGGTATAATCCAGGCTTTAACAGTTGACTAATGCCTGAACTTTTTCCAGTTACTGTGTGGAAACCTTGTAGAGAAGTTGAACATTGATGAAGACCAGTGTTTGTCAACTCTGAGAGATCTTCAAAATCATGCTCTTGACCGCCTTAAGTCCAACCAAGTATTCAAAGAGACTGGAATTGCGAGTCTCAGGATCAGGATTTCAGGCGATGTTCCAAGGAATTTGACAGTTAACATTGCGTTGACCGTTACAACCCAAGCTCTGATTCAAGAGGTGTCTATAGGTACTGATCTTCCTCCTTCAAGGTCGGTAAACTGTTTGTGTTAATTTTAATTGAGGTACTTATTTTCCTTCCTCGCAAACCAGGACTGCCACGATCAGGTATCCCCATGTAAAATGCTGTGTTGATAGAAATTGTGGAACATTTAAGGTTAAATAAAAAATGCTAGAAATATCCTTAATTTAGACTAATCTTTGTAGTTCGTAAAATGTAGGCCTAGCAGAAATGATATAATATTGACATTGGACAACGAATATTTTAGTTTTAAACCAAACTCTATAATATAGTAGGCCTAAAATGAAATCAGTAAAGTAATTGTGATTTGCTTTTGATTCCAATAACTAGGGGGTCGCGTTCAGCGGAATGTGCTGCGTTTATCAGGGTCCTGGGAGATCAAACCTTGCTTGGTGGTTACAACTAATTTAAGTTATTTTTTTAAATAAACTAAATTATAAATTAAACCATAGTGTTCATTAACTTAAAAGTTGATAGTACCATTGACTATCTACACAAAGTTGTACATATATTAGTGAATGACATAACTATTTAATAGCTGTTCCAAACCATTTCAGTATTTATTTGAAACTGGTCTCATGGCTGGGAAAAATCCGGTTTTCGTCCTAGATCTCTTGTTTTCCTTATGGAGATTTTTATATTGAACAAAATCAGCTGTAGATAAAACTGTGGATAAAATAAACCAATGTGTTACATCTTTAACCTGTAGTTTAGGAATATTAGCAAATGCAGCACCCGCGGTCTAGCAAGTGAGCGAAGCGAACGAGCTCGTCTTAAAAAGGAAGGGGGCGAGTGAGCTAAGCGCATGAGCTTTATGTTGTTGTTGTTGTTAGTGGTGGATAAGGAGACCCCGGCCGAACCGTTGAGCACGTCTGCCTCTAATGAACATTTTGCGCAAGCCCCCGGAAGGATGGGATATTGAAGGAAGATTAAAAAAAAATTCAAATTCAAAAAAGGTTTATTTCTTACAGATGACTTTTACAGACAGGTTACAATATGAAATAAAAATCAAATAAACAATGAAACTTGTATCCTACAACAAATCTAACAAAGACATATTTGCTAATTTTAAAGAATGACATTTTTTCCCAAAAAAGCACATCTGCAAGAATAAAATTCTAAGACACTAGTAATGTTATTACTGTCTGTGTCTTAGGAGTTACCAGTTTTATGATTCAAAGAATATTGACGGACGGACAGGACACACATTCACACACACTTTCACACACACACTCACACATATATTTATTAGTTACAATTATTTTACTTTCAGTTATTGTTAATGAAGCGTTTTTTAACTTGATGCAAAAGCCACTTTTTGTTTTTTGTATTTCTAAGATAATATACAAAACATATTTTCAATATCATTGTAAGATAATGAAAAAAGCCACTCTTTTAATCGGGATGAAAAAGAGTTAATATTACAACTGCTTTTAATTTCAGCTGGAATAATGTTGAAAAATTTAGGTCCAAGAAATAAAAATGTTTTTTGGAAAATTGTGTAATTTGTTCGGGGTGTTCTATAACAGTTATTAGTTCTCGTTATTCGGAATGACCTACAATCTATAATGTTCCCATCATTTTTTGTCATTTTAAAGAAAGAATTTAGAACCTTAAAAACATATATATACCTCAACGGCAAAATTTTCTGAGAAATAAATAAAGGTAAGGATTCGTATGAACGAGGTTTTTTGCATAATATTCTTAGAAAAAACTTTTGAATAATAAAAATAGGTCGGACATGAGTCAAATATGTACTTCCCCAGCACGTAATGCCATAGTTTAATTTAGAATGAACAAAAGCAAAATAAACTTGACGCAACACATAGTCAGGGCATAAAGATCGCAGATTGTAAAATTTTCTTAGAAAAGCATATAAATAAAGCTTGAGACTCCTTATATGACTCTTCCAAAGTAAATCTTCATCTAGTTTAAGCCCAAGATACTTAACTGAATTAGCTTTCACTAAAACGTTACATGAACAATTAGGCCTATAGAAAGGGTGAGGCACGGGACAGACTGTCCACTCATGTTCCAGCTGGGTTTCTATGCGCGTCGCACTCCTCTCCCCCTGCTGTCTTAAACATATGTTCCAGCTAGGGGTTTCCATGCCCATAGCATTTCTACTCACCCCCTGCCGTCTACATATATTTCAGCTAGGGATTAACCATGCAGTTCGCATTAACCCCACGCTGTCTTGAACATGAATGAGGTTTGAAGGAAGGGAAATTGTCATAGTGGACAGCCAAAAGACTTACCACAGTGTTATGACAACTTCGTTTGCTGTACCCAATGTCAACTTCGCAACAAGTATAAACCAGTTTTAAAGTTGTCCTGGGATATGAGCTTTATGTTAGAAAAAAAAAAAATTTAACTGAGCATAAGCCCGGTCTCCCTGGTACTACTCATAATTTATTAATTGGTATCACTTTAAAAGTCCACTCATAACCCTTTTTATGCAACTACTATTCTACTCAACTCTATACCTGAGTAGTTGACTCAGGTATCGATACCCAATTCAACTCAAATTGAAAATCTACTGTTCACCCACCTCTATAATTTAAGATATGTAATAAAATGTTGGTTTTCATGTACAAACATGTATATAGCCTAGTCAATGTAATGAAATCACACCTTTTTTTAGAATGAGTTGAGAGTCCTTTTACTGGTAGGACTGGCTCTAGGTTTTTGGCACCTAGGCTGCCTTTGATCATTGGGCTATTAATTGATGATCCTGACAAATGAAACAGCTGCTATTTGTCAGTAAGAAAGCTACACCTCATCTGCTCCATCACAATCATCACACTCACCCTTCAGTCATACCATTGACTATGTACACTAACGTGAATAGACCTCTCATCCAATGCATTTAGTTTGAGGCAAAAATTTGGAAGTTCGGTGGACGCGGCACCAGAGTCGCTGCAATCGTTGTTGTTATTATTCAGCTGGCTTTACAGTGCTGCAAAAACACTTTACCAAAACATAAACATAACTTTCAGTTATAAAATGTTTCATCCTAGGTTAAGAAGAGTGGTAATACTGATTTATCTATCATATGTTACGTGTACTTCCATGGACGCCGCACGAGGTCGCACCACCGTCAATAGGTTTCACACACGCCTATGCTATGAGAAGTCTACTCACGTCAGTGTACATAGTCAATGGTCATACTCACCTTAAAATATGCACCACAGAGTGGGTCAGTGTTTAAAATAAAGTTTCAAAGGCTGAAGTGCCCTCCCCCGTTATTTTGAAAAAAAAAATGGATTAAAAACCTATAGGCCATATTTTTTATTTATTTTTATTATCAGATGAAATACTTGCCATTCAGGCTATATACTATGTACAATTTATTGTCTACGTAGGTCGGGGAATGCTTGAATATGGTGATGGGGGCCCCCTCGTCCACGAAGATTAAGGTAATAGGAGGCATTCAAGGCTGATTAGGGCGCTCTTTAACACTGATAAAGGGCTCTATTTAAGGTTCATTTACCTCCGTCATGGGTCACTCTTTAACACTGATTGGGGCACTCATTACCGCTGATCACAGGCTTTCTTCAACACCAGTCAAAGGCACTCATTTGCACCGATCAGGGGCGCTCGTCTACTCGATCAATGCCGACCGAGTGACCCTTGGGCCTTAGTGCCCTAGGCGGTCACCTACTTTGTCTATATGGTAGAGTCAGTCCTGTGTAGGACTCTCATGAGCCATTTCCATTAAACCCACACCAGAAATGAAATCATACATTAAAGTGATAATGCATTAGATTAAAAACTAAATAAATAGTATGTTGAGATAATTAGGAAGTTGAATAAATAAGTTTTGTGTCCAGTAGATCAGTTACACATGCTCCTGCCCTCTTACTGTAACAAATGTAAACATAAAACAGATTACAAAATAAATGGTTGAATGTATAATTTTTTTAAATAATAGAAATGTTAAAAGTTAAAGTATTTTATCTAGTCACAAACTTTGTGTCACTTAACATGTTGACTACCGATCCTCACTTATACGTAACGTTAAAAAAATCCCTTTAAAATAGACCAGCGTCACGTGTACGTGTCCTCATCTGATTCAAGTGGACTGACGACACATATATGGGACGCTCAGGTTAAATCCAGTGGACAGACGACACGTATATGGGACGCAGTCACTGTTCAGTTAAATGACTTGCCAGGCCCATTCGGTACAGTAAATCGATCTAAAGCCTGTTTATCGGTGTATAGGAATGTGTGACACGTGTGTGTGTGTTGCTTGGTCTCTGGGTATGACCTCAATTTTAATTTTTTACAGATTTTCAAAGTTGACCATCTTGTCTGCTCACATGTTGCCATTAGTGTTTGTTTACTGCACATTCCACATTGCGTGTTTTATTGTGTGACACATAGTCCTGCACATTTTAGTATTTTTTGTGTAGTAAAACTATTTTTCATTTATTTCCTAGTCATCCACCTCATGGCACGTATGTGAGACAGTCGCAACTTTTGTCTATCGCAAACAAACACAGTATAAAATGTTACTAAAAACCGACATCACTCATACGTGACAAAATAAAAATGCTAAAATAGCATTGAAATAATATTTTATTGCAACTTTTATGAGTAAATATATATATTACACTTCAAATTATATAAAAATACCAAAAAATGTTTTCTTTCTCTGAGTTAGTGTTGATCATAATGCTTCGGTCTGTGGTGAGAGTATCAAGTACTAGGGTCGGTCTGCTGGGAACTCCCGGCAACCCGGATTCCCGACTGTCGGTAGCCAACTTGTTAAATACATTTAACTCGAACCTGTGTAAATTATCTAGACATCCTGTGAATTGTTTAAAATTATTTTAGGATAATGGTACTGTATTCTGTTTGACTTATAGGTTATTTGAACCTCTTCAAACTCAAATTTAGTATCCAAAAAAACCTAGAAACTTTGGATTCCTGTTAGATGTTCAAGAATGTTTGAAGATGAGAATTACCATTGTTTAGGATCAAGTTGATCTCTGCAGGCAAAGTGTTGAAGTTGTCTGAAACACTGGCGGCCCAAGGGATCAAGAATGGAGCGCAACTAATGGCTGTCATTCTTGCTGCTGATACCGATAAATTGCAAGTAAGTCTTCGCTGGATTGGAATGCTGTAGATGCTTTTTGACTCTAAAAATAATTACAGTATATAATTACAGTATATTAGTTAGGACCACCTTTTTTACATAGACCTAATTGAAAAATAGATTTTTGTCCAGAATTTTACAAAGGTTTGTTTTAATAAAAATTATTAATTTAATTATAGCTTACACTTTGTAAAAAATTTAAATTGTACAAGACAAACCAACTTAGACCTATTAAAAATGTTGATTTAAAAAATGCGTTAAACTTAGTGCCTCAGTAAGTTGCCATCATTGGTGGCATTTCAAGGTTGGACAAGTGCAATTCCCCTCAGTAAAATTTGAATCTTCAGTAAGTTTAAAAGTTTTATGGTAAGTAATTTATTATTATTAAAATTGTTCTACTATTAGCAGCAGGTAAAAGTTTAAATTCCAAAATGCTACCAATTAGTTGTCTTCAACCCAATCTATACTTAAGAGTTTTTTTGTGTAGAGAACTACTTCTACAATTTTCAACCTATTTTCAAGTTTTTGGATAGGGCTTGGTCTGTAGTTGTTTCCGCCAAAAACTGATGAGAATCGGACTGAAAATAAAGGCGCTATCCACCATTGAAATCTCAAAATATCCCTTTAAAATAACATTTTGATTGAATTAAGCATTTTAAACATCTGTTAATAATCAGCTGTAAATACAAGTTGTTTTTGGTGATTACAGATATTCACAATATTGGATTGGTCGGATGTCATTGATTTAGAGCTAAAAGTAACATTTGTATTGTATTAAAATAAATTGCCCAATTTCGAGCAACACGTATGCTAGTTAATTCGAAACTGATTAATATTTTTTCCCCTGATCAGAAACATTTTAGCTGTGAACAGCTCTTACGTTCAGGGGTGCCCACAGGGGGGGGGTTACGACGCAGATTGCGTCATTGAAATTTTTGGGGGGGGTCGAAAAAAGGGTATTTTTGTCCGAGATGGGGGGGGGGCGATTTTTTAAAGTATACTTTTATAACGAGTAGATAGTATTAAAACTAAAGTTTCTTTTAAATAAACAAATCATTTATGACCGTCAAAAACTGTACAGCTTAGGATTTACCAACAAATTTCCCCAACTGTTGGTCAACAAACACAGTGACTCTCTGTATTCATTTCTCTAAGGCAGAGCCGTCCTTAGGAAATGCGAGGCCTGGAGCAAAATATTTTTGCGAGGCCTTATTTAACAGTGAATTGCTGGGGGGTTTTGGGGTATGGAACATACGACAGCATGTGTCCAAGTTATGTCTATACGTTTTACGACTGTCTATATATGTAATAAATCCATTAGACCCCATATATCTTTGAAATTATTTGAGTTACAGAAATAAAACTTGGCACAACTAATTACATTTAGGGTCTCCCTGAACTCTACCCTCTAGCCCTCTACCCTCTTTTTCAGGTATTATTCCTGGACCAAAGACAAGCCAAAATATCATATTTAAAATTTAGTGATTTTAATACAAATACGCATATGAGCGGGTTGCCGGGCAGAAAGCTCGCGGTTGCGGCCAGGGCCGGATTTAGGATTTTGCAACCTGTAGGCTATCCATTTCCTGCCGCCCCCCTGCCGCTACTTAGGGACAGACACATACATAGTTTTCATTGTCACTTAGCATACTCGCAGATTACATCTATGACTCAATATACCAAAAACTATGTCAATTACAAAAAATTTTTATGATCTGTGTACAGTGGCGGCCTGTGGTTAGGGACGGTGGAGGGGCTCTTATCATTATTTTATTTATATTTACGAAAGTGAAGATAAGTAATGTCTCTTCTTCAGGAAAAACGGTTATCTCTTGTGTCATAAATAATATTTACTCCATCAAACAGGTATAATTCGATCACAAAGGTGAATTAAATTGCAATATAGCCTAAAAATCTTAATATCACAATTGCTGACGAAAAGTTATCACCCTGCAGTTATCAGTTATGTACAACAGAGATGACATTTTTAGGTCAATTAGACCTTAAAACAAGCATTGGTTTTCTGTCAATTTTATTCATTGATATGAATACGTTTAAATGCATGGGCCTACTTCTTTTTTGTGACATTTGTTTTTGAATTGAGGAAACAAATCAGACTGAAATAGTTTTGCCGCGGACAGGTGTGTTCTAAGAATTGAAAGCGGTCCGCTACGTACCCCGGAAGTTAAGATGTCACATTCCTTTGCGACACTATATTTCCGGTCTTCAAACCATGTTTACGTCTGGGTTCAGTTACGCTATTGTTCACACACTGGACTAATCCAGTTCAGGGGAGTTTCTTATTTTTTGTACCTCAGATTTAAATTCCTTATCGCACCTGAAAGCCTTAACACAATCAATTGTTTTATTGACTTTAAAGGACACATCACATTTTGGGATTATTTTGCGATTGACTATGAATACATAGTCAATGATTTTGCTAAACGAAATCCAGACCAAAAATAAATAAATAAATATGAATAAAAAATATGCATTTCTCAAGACATTTTGTAGGCCTATAGTTTTATTTAATGTCGCAAATCTAATGTCAATCCTTCCAAATACTTAATCAAATTCTATACACGCATTGCTGTGTTTGTCACTCGTTTTATATTTCTTAACTTTTTAGTTCAAATGTTTAATCTCAGAAATACCACCAACAGTTAAGACAAGATCCTGAATCTCTATAATCAAGCAAGTGTTACAGAAAAACGAGTTTGTAATTTTACAGCCACAGAGCCAATTGGCCTAATTGTATAAATTTCTAAAACACTTCTGATTAAAACTATTTTTCTCTTTGTTCAATTTTGCATTTGTTTAAAACTAAATTGGGCCTTGGAATCCCCGGGTTCTTCAAAATAATTCTAATATTCAATGTTTTTCCCCCATTCTATTACCTATTATACGATTTACCTGGTGTAAATGTTGCTCATCTCCAACGTCACCCATTTCACTATCATCCATTTGCATTTCCTCACAAATCTATATAATTCACTATTTCAACACAACATACACCAACACGTACAACATTACGCTCAAAAGAACCCAGACGGACGACTAAAACGCGAGGGAACTTACAGTCACATTTTTGGCACTGCTCGGTTGGTAGCAGTGGCTGGAGCAGTGGCGCGCGCAGCCTAGGGCGCCGGGCAGAGCGTTGCATTAAGCAGCCGTTGCGTGTGCCTGTGTGAGTGAGGTGCGCGTATGCGCATCTCCATTTGATTTTACAAGAGCGCTAGGACGCCGTGGCCGGCGTCCGGCGTCCATCCCCGGCGCCCGGCCGCCGTCGCTCGGTCGCGATAGAATTAGAGCCACAATCGTCGTCAATTTTCATTTATTTCGATTCTTATAATAATATCTTTGTTAATTTATTTATTTTGATTTTTTAATAAATTTTTTAGGTGGGCGGCGTCCGGGAGTCCTTATGGGCGAGCCGCCACTGTCTGTGTATTCTTTAATGAATAATTATTTAAACCAGGAATCATAACACAAATGATCAAAAAGTACCTTCACAGGCCATAGCCACAACAGTGGACAGGCAAGGCAGTATAGACGCAACTGTCAGCCCAATAATAATGTTGGTTTTGTCACAATCTACAAAACATAGTTCGAACGACTTGAAATTAAATTGAAATTGGAATTAGGCTAAAGAAAATTTTGTTCAATTTCAACAATTAATAAATTTACGTACGCCTGCACTTTTCTGTGTAAGTAAACTTAAAACTTACGAAAAAATAAATAATAGGACTCTAATCATAGCAAATACGATTCACCACTTGACAAACTAACTAACGAATTGCCAACAGCGCGGTGCCGCCATGACGACTTATGTCTTAAAATAAAACTTAATTCAAAAGAAATTAAGACTCCATAAGTTGCCTACCAAATATTGTTATCTTAGAGCCGCCTCTGTCATCACCGATTGGCACATTTTTTACCGAAAAAGCAGTAGAAGTTTGAAAGGTTGCTTGTGATAGCGTCACAGTCTAACATCATAGAGTAAGTATACCTATCTAACATCATCAGTTGTGACATTCTAACGTGAAAAGTCTCTGGTAGAAGAAGCTTGGTAGAAGTCCCTGGTGTGTAAACTCAAAACCACAAATTTTTACTGTTGCTTGTGATGTTGGCGAAAGTTTGGTTGTTTGGAGGAACGTCTACACCTGGCAAGTAGTTAAATTTTTCGTCCCATTCATAAAAAAAAAATACTTTTTTCATGATTGAGTTTATTTTATAAATCAAAACCATACGTTTGCTCTATTTTGTGGCCAATCCATTCGTAAATTCATTAATTTTTTTTAAAAGGAAATCACTAGTTGCGAATGTAAACGCTGAGAGCGCTAGTTCCCTCTTTCTGGCCTATACAAACTGCGAGTGTCGTTACAATTACCCTACATGAAAAATGTGCTACAAGTTTATGTGGAGTAAATTCATATGAAAAGAATAAACGCATTTCCGTTTCCTCAAATGAATACACTTCCAATCATAATAATGGGCTTAAATAATTTTCTGTTATAAAATGAGTAAAAATATTTTCAATTTTTTGCCAAAGTGCCGCCCCTCAAATTTTGCCGCTATAGGCTCCAGCCTTTTCAGCCTATTTAGAAATACGGCCCTGGTTGCGGCGCCAGCTCAACAATGGATTTCAAACCAAAACTGCTCCCGGGGAAGCGGTCCGACCGTGACTTCCTCAGTTATATCGCTCTATCTTACTTATTTATGAACCAATTTTCACGATTTTTACATCGTTGGATTTTAAATTAAATTTTACAAAAAACATAAGAACATAAACTTTGCTACCTTATGTAGGTAGTTTTTATGTAATTTAAGGTTAAGGATTTTAATTGGCCACCATTTTGAAAAAATAAAAAGTTGATTATTTTTTCTAGCTAGGTCTTTACTTCAAAAAGCTGTGTACCGAATTTCAACTTATTACGTCAAGCCATTCTTAAATTAAAAATTATTCTTAAGAAATAAAAAAAATCGGCTGTACAATTAAGTAACTATATATGGTGTTTTGGAATTTTTAAATATGATATTTTGATTTTTGCTTGTCTTTGGTCCAGGAATAATACCTGAAGTTCAGAGACACCCTGTATTAAGTCGCAAATGCAAGTGAATTTTTACATTTCTAACATTTACTGTTTCAAGTTTCAAGATGGCGGCAATTGAAAATGTTCAAAGCTAAATATTTTTAAAAGCTGTTAATTTTACAAACTTTTATAATTTAATAATTTCAAAGATATAATGGATTAATTACAAAATCACATACAGACAAACATTTGAAAACGGCTAGAGATAGGCAAAGTCGGACATGCATGGTTGTGGCATCTGCAAGCATGGCTCGGCGGCCGTGAGGCTTTGGTCCCGTCACCCCGCCCGCCGGCCGCCGCTATCAAAAGATGTTTTGCGTTTGCATCCTTTTGGTCGCTACTCTTACGTACTAATAAGAATCGCGTTCGTAGATTTTTAAATCAGAATTATTGAACATATTGCGTGGGTAATTAAACCGATATTTTTAGGTACGTATCTGTTCATTATTATATTATTTTTACTCAACATAAACGTTTATGCAACTAACTTTTTAGTGGGCAAGGCCTCGCGGTGCGAGGCCCTCCTCAGCGCGAGGCCTGGAGCGGCCGCTCCACTCGCTCCACCCTAAGGACGGCACTGCTCTAAGGTTGGCGGAATCTAGAAGCCTATGGTTGCTATGGAAACGGGCGAGCTGTAAATGACGCGTGCTATCTGCTATGTCGTTCGCGGAAGCGGCGGAATTCGATACCAAAGTTGATTCACTTGCTCATATCTGTTTGAATTTTATGCAACAACACCAGAAACAGACACATTAAGCTGTTTGTAATTTTGTCCTGAAAGTAGTGTTTTCATAGCCTTTGTCAATGAAATTTCACGATAAAGAAATCAGAAATCTGACTGTTGTGCGTGCGCTAACCTCAAAACGTTTAGTTGGTAAGTTAGGCCTATTCAAGGTTTCTGTGATTCAAAACCAGACAATTATTAAATTTTATTCTAAAAGTTGACAATGTATTAAGTTAAATTAGATGGCATTAAAACCATCCACAAAAAAGAAATCCACAAAAAAGATTCATGTGCCCCTGATGATTGATGAAACACCAAAACAAACGAAACAATCAAATACCAAGTTTAGTCTTGACGCCGTGTCTTCTTCCTATTCACGTTATCAAAACGGTGACCCCCGCACAATTCACTTTAAAAGCATAAGAATTTACCTCTGTTATAGGCCACATCAGTAAAAATTGAGTTTAATGTGTAATGTTAGTAATTGTTTTAGTTTTAATCTTAATCTTCGGTAATAATTGGATTGGCTCGAGACTTTAAAGAGATATAGGACTAATCCTGAGGATAATCGTGTATTTAAAGGAAATAATGCAAATATATACTTCATGTATACTGCATATGTATATAACTGAACAAAGAATTCTTGAATTGAATTGAATACTCATCATGACTTTAAAAGTCATCTTCACCCTTGTAATAACACTGAAAATATGCCTCCGTATTCCCCTGTTTCGGACGGTTTTTTTATATTTATTAGTAAAATTTAAGTTTTATTGTAAATTAAGGTTAGATCTAGGTCCCTCATACCTTATATATAAGTAAAAATAAATTGTATAATTACAAAAAATCTTAAAAGTAAGTCAAATTGATTTACTTTGCGACATCACAGAAAGTAATATTTGTTAAATTTCCAAAATTTTGAGGTATGAGGGACCTAAAATAATTATTCAACTAAACACTTACCAAGTTTAAAGAAAATCGGCTGAAATTGGCGTCCGAAACAGGGGAATAAAATACCATGTTTTACATAAAAGCCCTGGTTTACATTGCCGACTGCGCAAAAATGGGCTACTGTATTAGCCCAAAAGTGAAGATGACTCTTAATAATTGATACATAAATCATGAAAATTAGTTTAGTAGTTACTATAGTAAGATCCACGAAAATAGTCCGATGGAAATTTTAACAGCTGTAGCCCCCTCGCCCCCTCTCACAATGCAATGTTGTCATTTGTGGTTATGTTTCCCATGTGTAATACAGTTTAAAAATGTGTTTTAGAATAAATCTGGCAACAATGCATTGACTCTCGTTGGACTATTTTCGTGAATCCTACTATAAGAACATAGCGTTTCAATTGTATAACTTATTAAGATATAGGCCTATAAATGTTTAAAAATGTACTCCAAAGCCGACATCCTAAAAACTTTCGCAGTTTTTTTTTTCTATTTTTTTACAGTTTGATTAACTAATAACTTTAAACAGAGAATCCTACATTTAAATTAATTTCTTGATAAATGAAATTCAGAAAGTTTACCCAAGAATAATTTGTATTTAGAACAGGATATTTTTCGGGGGGGGGGGGGTGGGGGGTCACAAATTTTATAGCCGTGGGGGGCCCAGTTCGGTTGGGGGGGGGGTTGAGTCCTGGTCCAAGGGTGGGGGGGGGGGGGGTGGGCACCTCTGCTTACGTTCGTTGAGTTTTTAATATAGAAATTTCTGCTTAATTCTTCCCAGCTTTAGTAAAGGTTTTTTTTATATTTCAAAGTCAGTTTTAATTTTAATACTTTAGTGTGGTTTAAAAGTCTGTGTCTGATCTTGTTCAATATGCCTATTCCAGGCTTTACCAATTTCCCGCCCATGGGCCCAATGGATTTCTGCCTCCTCTCCCTGACACAACTAAGAGGCAAAGTGTGAAACCCAAAATAATACTTATTGTATTATTACAACCATATATACTCAAAAATAAATTGAAATAATGCCATTGCCTCATACAAGGCCCTAACCTCACTTATCTGGGTCAGGAAGAATGAAAATAAACACTACATGTTATTTGTAATATAAATAGAAAATTTATAATATTTTAACATTGTTTAGTACACCTACCACATTTGTTTTGATTATTAATCTGTTTAATTATTCTGTTTTGCTTATTAATCCAAGATGGCTGACACTCAATAAATACTGTGAAAGTGCTCCCATATTTAATGAAGTTTTTAGCGAGTAATTCATCAAAATACCTGCTAACTACTGAATACCTTAAACAACATAATATGTAAGTCAAGTTTAATTTAAAATAAAACAAACCAAGAACGGGAAAGGAAGTAATAAGTAACACAAAACATCCTCTAAGCTCTATAGACCACAAATGCTATCACACTAAACTAATAAATAATATCATATTTAAATATAAATACAATAAAAAAGTAACTTACTGAGCCAAATGAACAATAAAAGAAATTTCTAAATAACATTTTAAATATTTAAACATTTTATGCTATTCAATAGCAGTTCAGGGGCTAATAGAATGGATTTTAACATTTTAAAGTAGTAAATGAAGCCATATGTTGACAATTACTGCTGACAGTGCTGACAGCAGCACATTCCAACCCTGACCTACGGTACTGCACAACAGCCAACATTGTGGACACAGCAGCAAGCACTTCCATTACCCCACTGATAGACTAACTAGTTTCATTAGACAATTCAAAAATAATAACACAGGAGCCTGACAAACCTCGTTATAAAAAACAGTTCATCCCAGACATTAAAAATTTCTACAACTCAGAGGAGCCTCACAAACCTCTTTATAAAAAACAGTTCACCCTTGACATTTAAAATTTCTACAACATAGAGGAGCCTGACAAACCTCGTTCTAAAAAACAGTTCATCCTTGACATTTAAAATTTCTACAACACAGAGGAGCCTGACCAAACTCGTTATAAAAAACAGTTCATTTTTTAAATTCCTAACCATCCCTATCTAAACCAAATTAAGAGTAAACAAAATGACCTCAGAAAATTAAAGTAAGTACTCAGATGGAGATATGGTCTTTGTAAAGATAAGAGGTTTTCCAGATTGGCCCGCTATCATAGAGACCATTGAAAACAACAACAAAACTTTTAAGTACAATGTAACTTTTTTGGAACCAAAGAAACGGCTAAAGTCAAAGAATCAGATATATGGCTTTATTTAAAGAATAAAGTCAAATATGGACAAAAAAGTTAGAAAATTTCAGAAACGAGAAATTAAATAATGTACTTGTAGAGGCTGAAAAACATTTTGAATCACTCACTCAAGGTGAGAAGGGAACAGAATACAAAAAAATCCCAAGAGAACTTAAAGAATTTAACAACACCAACGTGACTGCGTAGAGAATGGAATACACTGATGCATCACCGAGCACTTCCACTGAGCCACTAATCAATAAAATAGCTGGCTTTCAGGGAAAAATTCGAAATATCCAGAATGCTGATCTTGAGACTTCCCTCACTTTGCCAGCAGAAGTAGGTAATGCACTTTTAACAGAAAATAGCAAGCTAAAAGAAGACTTACAAGAGATTACTGTAAAGAACTCTCAACTAACCAGTCTCATTGAATCCAATGATTCAACTGAAATAAAATATCAAATGGAAATTTATGAGCTTGAGAAAATGAGCCGTTTTAAATGATTCTTTAAAACGGCAAAACTGTTCCCAGACCGAACATATACACCAACTTGAAAAACAACTTGCTAAGGAAAAGGAACTAAGAGCTGAACTTGAACGCCTCTTTGAAGATCAGGACAAGGATAAAGAACACATTATCAGTAATTATGAAAAAGATAATGTAAAGCTTAATAACACCATCAAGCAACTGAAATCATTACCCAAAAATGAAATAGATGACCGAAAAGAAGCTAAGATTACAAAAAAACTCAGAGACCCAAACCACCAACCTTGACTCACCAAACAAAAATACTTCTTTGTCACTCATTCATCAAATAGCTGACCTAAAAATCTGCCAAGACCAAGTTGAGCACCTGATGAAAGTGCTGCAAGACAAGTTAGCAAGTAAAAGTGAGCCAGAACTACCAATCCCAGTATCTGTGACGCATTGCTCATTCAACACTCGTAGAGAATTTGTTGTAAAGAAAAATGATATGCTTTTAAGTAAAAGAAAACAAAAGAAGGAGAAAAACTATTTTAGTGTTTCCCTACAAGTAGGAAAAAGTACGGAATGCGTAAAGGAGAAGATAGTTAAAGCTTCTTCAGATTCACAAGATAACATACACATACCAATTCAAAAGACCCCACCACCTACATACACCCCTACACCCTACACCACCTACACCCCACCCTACACCACCTTTTAAACTCATAAACTCCATAGACATACAAGATACTTTGTTAAAGGACCCAGTAACCTTAAAACATTTAAAAAATAAACCTCCACCCCTAAACGCAAAGCAAAAGCCCAAGGATGAAGACTACAATGACTTCTTTGAAAAAAAATCATTGAATTTGATATACAATACATGTCAAAGAATTATAGATGTTCAGTAAAGAGAGATGTTCAGGAATACACTGCTCTGCCTCAGCTTCCATCGCCATTGACACTGCCTCTTTTGAAAGCCTTGCAGCAGGAGATCACCCAGGGTGGAGACACTTCCAACACACACCACCCTGTACCAAGTCAACAAGACCACACTGAAGCGCCATAAGCTGCTTACTCTTTTTTAGAGGAAAACAGCCGAAAAAAAAAACACAAGAACAAGCACTAAGTCACCAAGCAATTCCTACATAACAATAATGCACCAAAACATAAGAGGATTGGCCAAAAAGACAAACAGACTACACCATATTCTAAATCATACAAATCCAAGCATTATAAACCTGACTGAACATAGACTGGAAAAAACAGAACTAGAAGCTACAACAATTCCTTACTACTCTTTAATCACCCACTTTAGCAGAGAAGAACATAACCTAGGAGGGGTGGCCATATACTGCAGGAAGAGATATACTCTCGCTGATTTAATTACAGCTATTGACATATCAAACTCATGCCAGGAATTGACTTTCGAAGCAGCAATGGTCGGCATGCAGATATCAAATAAATACCCCCCCGTCGCAGCAGACCTGCGTACTCAGCGAATTTCCAAATTAGTAATATTAATTTTGACCACATAAACCTGTATACCAAATATCATCACATGCTCATAAATAGGGAAATAAATGTCTATTCTCCTGATACCTGTTGATTCCTACTCTTATACTTATGTATAAGTTTAAAATTGTCATCTTTTATAATATTGTTTTTTAATAATTTTGAAAATTAATTTTTTTCTCTAACAAAAATATTTTTAGGACTTAACTATTTTTATTATTAAATAACATGTTGAACAATAATATAGTACGTTAAGAAAACGTTTTAAGAAGTATTAACGTTTTGTTCAAGACTTTAGTGTTATCTTTTTATAATGTTATTCTAATAAAAGTGTTTTATATATTCAATTCATTATTGAATTCATGTTGGTAGTGTCCCACACCGAGTTCTTCTTCAAAAGTTGTCGTTCTATGGAATAAAGAACCACAATTTACGTTTTTTTTAAACTTTTCTTTGTGGGAGGCAACAAAAGGTAGTCATCGATAATCAGATATCACATCAAAAAGAAGTTTTTGCTGGGATTCCCCAAGGTTCTGTTTTGGGACCGGTATTATTCATTTTATTCATAAACGATCTGCCTCAAAATATTCCACTCAAAACTGTTTTGTACGCAGATGACACTTCCTTTATTACATCTGGCAATAGCGTAGAAATGGTTAAAGCTGATATTAGTAAGGGAATTGATAATTGTGCCAAATGGTTGGAGGCTAACTTCTTGGAAATGAATGAAAGTAAAACCGAAACAATAGTCTTCAGTTTGAGATCCGATAATATTTAGCAACAAAATTCTGTCCGCTTATTGGGTATTGTACTAGATGCAAAGTTATCTTGGGACCCTCACACTCTTCACGTAATATCCAAATTATCCAGGGTGTGTTTTCTGCTCAGAAAGCTGAAGAATTCTGTCTTGGAGCATATGCTTCTATTGGCCTACTTCAGTTTCTTTCATTGTCACCTCATATATGGAAACGTTTTCTGGGGTGGTAGTCCTGGTGCAAAACAAGTGCTTCTGTGGCAAAAGAAGGCTCTTCGGATAATAGCGGGTATTCCACCCAGAGAAACCTGTAAACCTCTCTTCAGACACTTTGGCATTATGACTGTGCAGGCAATTTTCCTGCAACAGAATCTTTTATATGTGAAAGAACACATAAACAAATTTTCTGACAGGAGAGAGGTCCACAATTACGAAACGAGGAATCGTCAAAACCTCATCAACTATAAGCCTAGACTGCAAAAATTCTGCAATAGCCACAAATATTTGCAAATTAAAATGTTTAATAAGTTGCCCATTGAATTCAGGAACCTGCCCCTGAAGTGTTTTAAAAGTCAATTAAACAGGTTTTTGACGGAAAATGTATTTTATGATGTGGAAGAATTTTTTAATTTTAGAGGTAATATTCGTTGAGTTAGTTTTATGTTATTTTATATGTACATATTTCAAATTAAGTTTAGATTAAATTGACAATGTCTATTGCTCTGTAAAGATGCTTAAGACCAATAAAGATCTATTGAATCTCTCACCTTAACTTCAACATCATGAAGAAGTCAAAACAATAATAAACTCCCTCAAAACTAAAACATTAAGTGGAGTAGATGAGTTTTCCTCAAAGATGATAAAGCACTGCTCTCTAGAACTCATCCCTCTTCTAGTTAGCCTTATAAATAAATTATTTAGAGAAGGAAAATTCCCGTCTGCCATAAAAGTCAGTAAGGTATACCCCAAACACAAAAAAGGACCAACTAAATATGCTCAAAACTACAGGCCTATCTCTCTCTCATCTCCACCTTCTCCAAAATCCTAGAAAAGATTGTTCTGGCTAGATTAATGGCCCATCTCACTCATTACAATCTCTTAACCGCCCACCAGCATGGCTTTCAAAAGAATAAGTCCACATCCACAGCTATAATAGCACTAACTGAGCATTTATTAGACCACATAGAAAACAAACAATACACATCTACCATTTTCTTAGACTCCAGCAAGGCTTTTGACTGCCTGGGTTACGACCTGATATGCAGTAAACTTGAAATACTAGGAATAAGGAACTCAGCTCTAGAATGGTTTAAAAGCTACCTAAAAGGCCGCTCCCAAATTGTGGAACTGCAAGACTTATCAAACGAAGTTACAACAAAGTGCACATCTACGAAAAGTAAGCTGACAAGAGGAATCCCACAAGGCTCTGTATTAGGCCCAGTTCTCCAGTTCTTATCATACTCACTAGCGACTTCCCTAAGCAAATTGCGAGCGAAAATGCCATTGCAATCATGTACGCAGACGACAACAATTCTACTCAACGACAACACACCACAGGACCTCTACCTTAACTCAAAGTCAGTCTTAAACAAAGCTATTCTTTATTCAAAGAACAATGGCCTAGCAATCAACCCCCTCCAAAACCACATTTCTAAATTTCAGTAAGAAAAAAGACATAGTCCCTCAAAAAAGACATAGGATGTAACAATAGAAACCCATACAAAATTCCTGGTTTTATACTTGACAATAAATTATCATGGACAGAGCACATAGACCGTCTGTGCAAAAAAATCAGTGTCGGAATCTATGTTGTCCGAAGAATAAACTACATAGGTGGACTCTCTTCGGCTAAGACAGCTTACTTCGCCCTGGTAGAATCACATCTTGGATATGGCCTGACAGCGTGGGGAGGAACCTCAGCACACAACATGAACCGAATCCTTGTTATTCAGAAGAAAGCCATAAGAACTCTTGCTAACCTTGACCCTCTAAAGATTTGCAGACCAGCTTTCACCAACCTGGGAATACTCACAGTGGTGTCTCTCATACTTCAAACCATAATGTATGTAGATGAAATAAACCCTCCAAGAAACGAAGATCTACACCAATATACCACTTGTCATGGCTCCAAGCTTGCCCTCCCGGTAGACCGTACTACTCTGTGGGAGAAAAAACCTTCCTATGCCGGCTGTAAACTGAAGAACCACCTTCCGGACCGTCTGAGAAACTTGACTGGCAATAAGCTGCACAAGGAACTAGAGAAGTGGCTAGTGGCCCTTCTACTCACTAAAGGAATTTTTTGAAGACACTGAAAAATAACTTGTATTTTATATATTTTTGACACTATTGTAATTCTTAATGAATGCACAATAAAGAAAATTGTATTGTATTGCATTGTATAGTTTAGTGGTCCAATCGAATCATAATAAAACTATTATGAGGAAATCAAAAAATTAACGATTACTGAAAATTAAAAGTTATACTTTTGCCACAATTGAAAACAAAAGTAAATAAACTAATACTCTTCAAGCTTGATTTTTTTGCTCAGTCAAACTATTGTCTAAAAACAATGCAGAAAAGAATATTTCTATATAAATAATAAAAATATTTAAGAACGTAAACCAAAGCAATATATACTTAATTAATATGTGACACATTTTTTGTACAAGGAACACCTCCTGTAGTTAGTTGAACTGATCAACAGGTTTAAGAGTTTTTTGTGTCATTGGATAGAGCTCGGTGTAAAGTTGTTTCTAAAGTAAATTGGTTATTATCCATCTAAACACAAGGGCCATACAAGCCCTAGACCCCAAGTTCTATATTTTCCTATTTTATTAAATTATTTAAAATGTATAAAAGAGAAATGTCAAAATAGCTAAAATAGAATATAACAGTCACATCATTGAAATTAATCAAAACAATAGATCAAAAGCTATATGGAATGTGATAAAAATATTACACGGGCTGGTGAGAAAAAAGTTAACAATATAGCCTATCTAATGGAACTTTTAGATACAAAAGGTCTCAATAAAACATTTTTAAGTAGCGTGAATAATATAAAAAATATTCAAAATACTTCCTATGATTTTTATCACTTTTTAGAAACATGTAAGAAAAATGAAGGCATTAAATTTGAAATTAAACATGTTACTGTTGATGAAGTTTTCAGTATAATACTGTAAGTAATTTTGTCCGGGAATACCCCGAAAATTAATTTCGTGTAATAAAGTAGTTTAATAATAGGTGGAGAGGACACACCTCTATTTTGAAAATCACAATTTTTAAAATCTAGTAACTGTCCAGATATTTTTCTTCATAGTCCAAGAATCTTGAAATTAATCTCAAAGGAAATCTGTGAATTTATGACAATTTTATTTAATAACAAACAGGATGAAGAAAGATTCCAAAAAATTTGCAAAAAAGTGAAAGTGATACCAATACACATAGGTGGGAAGATTGAATATTGTAACTTTAGACCAATATCTATAGTGCCAGTAATATCAAAAGTAATAGAAAAATAATGTATAATCAAATTTATAATTATTTTGAGGAGAATAAACTATTCAATAAAAATTAATTTGGATTTAGGAGGAATTGAGTGCAAATATCGCTATAAATAAATTTATTAAGGATACAATTAATAAAATTGAAGAAAGAAAACTAGTTTGCTTTCGATCATTTGATGTGACAAAAGCATTTGACACAGTTGAGCACAAAATTTTACTACAAAAATTAAAATATTATGGATTTGGAAAGGATACTTTACATTTTATAAAGTCTTACCTTGAAGACAGGACTCAATTTGTGAATTTTAGCTGTGAAAACTACAGGACTAAATGTTGAGGTTGGTGTCCCACAGGGATCTTGTTTAGGACCACTATATTTTAATATATTTATAAACAACTTACCATTCAATCTTGAAAATCAAAATTCCTCCTGTTTTTTATATGCAGATGATTTAGGCATTAACCCTGCGCTACTCGCACGATATCTCATAACATGCTTACCCGCGCGGGTGACACTTGTTCCCCATAAGGTTTTTTATATATATTTATTTATAAATATGTTCGTTTGATAGCAATATTATGTTTCAAAACCTATTAAGTGACTATTTAAGATTATTTAGAAATATTATTAATATTTGTTTTTTAGTCCAGTAAAACTTTAAAATGCTAATTTTTTATTTGCGGTTTTTTGCACTTTTGACCAAATAATAATAATGGATTTTTTCCCTTAAAAATTTTAATTCTTTTTTAAGGTAACATATTAAATACACTTTTTATTTCAGAAAGTAGTTTAATAATTAACAAAAACACAGATATTTCATTGACAAAAAAAGTAGTTTTTTTAGTTGAAACTTGACTTGTAGTAGATTATAGCAGTTGTAAATAAGAGACACATTTGTGTGCATCACATGACATTTAAATATATGTATAATTATTAGTGTTTTGTAACATGTGACTGTTTATACCTCTACAGTTATAATTATCATTTAAAAAAATTAAAAGCATAAAAAATCACAGTTAAAAACAAAATACAAAATTACATGATGCTGTATAATTGGAAGGAGGTGTTGTCTACTACAGACAGTTTTTATACACTAACACAGTGTGATCTCCAAAAATGAAGTGTCCACATTTCCCACTTGTTTTTCATATTGCTTTGGTACACTCATGGTGGTAGCACTCGCGCAGGGGACAGTTGTCACCCTATTGAGCGAAATAACATGGACCACCAACTTGTTCGATGTTCGAACACACACTGAGTAGGATCGACTGTGTTGGAAAGCTACTGAAGGTCACACCTCTATCCACCACCCACCTTCCCAACTGTCCCTCAAACAAAAGCGTTGGGTGGCAAATGTCCCCCGCGCAAGTGCTGCAGGGTTCAATGAACCAGGAAGATCAACTAATGAATTACAGTGGAAGCTCTTTTAACCGACCTCGGATCAACCGCCCGTCGGATTAACTGACCATTTTCCCAAAACCAACAAAATATACAAACTTCCGCCGTGCGAGCCAATGTTGCGATATGATGTAAAAATAAATTACATTTTACAAGAAGTTGATCATACTACCCGTAGTAGGCCCTAAGTCAATTTCAGTCTGTTGATCTTAATATTTTATGAGGGCAGTGTTTACTGTGCTGTATTTGCCACCTTTTCCTTAAAAGTTTTCGATAACATAACTGTTAAGAACAATTAATCACGTTGCATCAGTTTTTAAATTTCTCACAATATTGTATTATTAATTTTATTTAACTGGGCGTACCTTTCAATAATTATCGATAATTATTTCAAAATAAAGAGGTAGCCTACATTGTTAAACCAAATTTAATCTGAGGTTTTTAACGTACAGTGCTCACATTAAAATACAAATTCTAGACCAATGAGAGCTCATCATATGACGAAAGTAGTGTTTTAATAGAAATTACACAATTCGCACATCAGCTGATTGTTTCATTGCAATTCATGTTTTAGTTGCTTTATGCGCATAATCTCAGATGCGAGTGACAGAGTGAGAATGACAGTTTGCCACATCTGTGAGGCTACATTTTGGATGTGTGGCCGTCCATAACCTCTAAATTTTCACGTGTTTACTACAACAATTAACCAAATTTAAGTTGATGTCATTCTAAACCCCTCTAAGTCAAGGGCCTTCAAAAAGTAGTGTATACAACGATTGTATTTAGCATTTAAGCTGTTTGTGAGATATTTAGAAAAGTTGCTTCGCTTGTGTTCCAACCTAGCCTACATCCATCCCACTCGTTGCTTAAAAGCCTTAATAATAAAATCGTTGCATAAACTACTATTTACATATATTTAAAGGTATTGTAATTGGTTTATACGACCACAGTCTGGTCCCGTAGCAGTCGGTTTAGAGAGCTTAAACTTTAATGGAAAATCTAAATGTAACAACAATGCTAGTACAAAATGGTGTCAATCAAATCAAATCACCTAAGTTTAAATGATTTAAATTGAAATAAAACGTTAAATTTGAAATAAAATAAATGGGATAAAATGGGATATTCAGCTTGCAATTTTGATCTTGGCTGAGTGGATACATTGGAAGGGGCAAGACGCCAAGCCTAATAATGTCAAGACAAGCTATGGAGTCGTGGCACACGCCCTCAGTTGCCTGTACATTGTTTTGCAACCCCCTTCTTATTGGTGCTAAGACTTTGCAGAATCTGACATGAAATTCTCCTTGTTTAAAAAGTTCATTGAACTTTTTATAGTTTTATTCAGTGTACAATTAATTTTCATGCAGACTTTTGCAGAAAACCAACAGTCTGCATGAACCGTTCCTGAGATTTTTGCATAGTTTTAACTAGTCCTTCAAATCTGCCCCCCTGGGCCTGGGTCCATGTCTAGATTAGGCCATGCGAACTTCACCCGTCATAGCTAAAATCATGTTCGTCTGAATAGATTAGAAACTGCTGACTTAATAAAGTTATGATCAATGCTTGGTTTTATTTTTTATTATTAAAAAAGAGAAATTGTTGTAGGAGGCAGAGAAGCGATTTAAATCATTGGAGAACACGAAGAAGGACGTTAAATTACTGGCTGGAAGAAGCAATGCCAATAATGAGTATTATCTTCAGGTAGGTCTGATTTATTATTATTATTATTTATACATAAGTTTGATCTTTAGTTAATAAATATCACACCACCCTACACATTTAATTTACAACTAAACTTCCAAACTTTTTAAGAGGTATGTCTGAAGAAGTGATTAATTGTAACCAACTGTCAAATAACTGTGATATACTTCCTGCATAGCATTACAGTAGAGTCCCACAAACCTGGACTTTTTAAACCTGGAATTCTGGATAACTCGGAAAGCCTGCCAGAGCAGATGGTGCAATGAATTTCAAGGCGCTAAGCACATTGGCATTGGATGGTGCACGATGTGGTGCTTTTAGTTGTTTTAACAAATGAGGTTAAGTTTTTAGTTTTTGTACTGTGTACAGTAAAAAAGTGCAGGTTTTTTATAGGAATAATGTAAACCATTCATATAGTTTCTCAGGTTTATTCCTTTCCTGATTACCCGATTGGAATTCTCACAAACCCGGACACCGTTTGGTCCACATTAGTCCGTGACTCGACTTTACTAAATACTGTTACACAACTTTTATGAAATGATTACGATAAATAGGTATACAGTAGGCTCTCGATTATCCCACAATCCTACAAAATATCCTTAAAATTTGAGTCTTTTTGAGGTGGTTGAATATCCACATTCATAAGTGAGTATTACAACAAGAGTCAATTCGAGGACGGGAAGAATAGCCATGTATCCAAAGTAGCTGCGGCCAGGTAGAGACATCCAGAGGACCGGGTCTTAGGGCCGGGAAACGGGAATTTGATTATTTCCCTGCCTTCCTCATCCCGATCTATTCATATTTGCCGCTATGCGATGTGTCGATCTTTGGTGTGCCAAAGTTAATTGTTGATTGTAGTACCATAGCCCATCTATACATTAGTATCTACTGTATAAAAACCTCTAAATGCATGATTCAATGTAACTTATTGATGCAATATTTTTATAAAAATGCTGTATACCAAAGTTGGTTAATTTACCTTTTTTTATTACTGTGAGTAAAAGGAAAAGTTAATGATACAGTAGAGTCCCCCTAATCCAAACCCCGCTAGTCCGAAAATCTGCTTTATCCGAACATGTCTTGTCGGAAAAATACTGATTTTCTCTTAGCTTTTAAAGAAGAAAAATCACAAAAATTTGGTCTTTTTGTGAAAAAACCACTTATTTTTCCACAAAATGTTATAATTGGATGAAATTAATAATGTGGTTAAATATGTTGATTAACTCTAATGTAAAACAAAAACAAAGCATAAACTAAGAAAGATTTTGTTTATTGGACAACGTTAATGTTAATCTAAACGTTAATGATAAACACTGATTGTCAACACTGTGCAAAATCAGATGACCCGATGACTCATATATTTGGAATGTGGGAAAAGGAGAGATGACAGATAAGGGATGGCAGTCTATTTTTATAACACTGTCTTCGAGTCAGTAGTCGATGGACAATGGACTTCCTTCCACCTGTTCGAGGAACAATATTGAAGAGATGAGAGTTTGGCATTAGCAAATGTCTTCACAATTAATTTCTGATATTATGAATGCTTTATTGCCAAGATATTACACTGTTTAGTACATTTAAAAAACTTGATTAAATAATAACTAAAGTCAACAAAATATCCTCTAAACTAAATGATACGATTAGTTACACTTCATATAAGTAATTCATTTATTATATAACCTGTTATTTATACAGGTACAGCCTCAGATCATGTTTTTTTTAGCACTGCTGGATGTGTTTTTATGCCTCCAATAATGTCTCAAATTCTTTTCTCAAGTTTGTCAATGTACTAATCCCTCCTTCCTTACAAACATCCAGAGAAAAAGTCTTATGCCGGCAGTACACTATCGCCAAATCAAGGCGAGCAAGGACGAGAACAATAATGTACTTGGTGTGCTCGACTCTGCTCAATTCGCCTTGGTTCGCATCGCCCATGATCGTGCTCACCTGTGCTCCACCTGGAGTCGGTTTTTCGAATGAATCTAAGGAGGCGAGCAGACCCGAACAGAGCCGAGCACCGAGCACGAATCCTCCCAGTCCACACTTTCTTGAGTTCGATTGAGTTTGTGTCTGTTCTTTCGCCGTGTAGTTGTACATTCCCGTTGATAATTCCTTGTTCAAACTTAGTTTACCGTAATAGATATTCAAAGTCAGTTAACACATTGGTGTTTAAAAAATCCCTTAAAATAGACCAGCGTCACATATACGTGCTGCTCAAGATGATTCCAGTGGACCGTCGACACCTAAATGGGACGCTCAGGACAAATCCAGTGGACCGAAGGCACGTATATGGGACGCAGTCACCGTTCAGTTAAATGACTTGCCACACCCCTTCGGTACATTAAATCAATCTAAAGCCTGTTCATCAGTCTATAGGAATGTGTGACACGTATGTGTGAGTCTATACGTATGCATGTCGCTTGGTCTCTAGGTATGACCTCAATTTGATTTTTTACATATTTTCAAAGCTGACCATCTTGTCTGCTTAAATGTTGCCATTAGTGTTTGTTTACTACACATTCCACATGGCATTTTTTATTGTGTGACACTTTGTTGTGTATATTTTAGTATATCATGTTCTGTATTTTAGTATTTTTTAGTGTAGTTAAACTATTTTTCATTTATTTCCCAGTCATCCAACTCATGACACGTATGTGAGACAGTTGTTCTGTATCAAACAAACATAATATAAAGTATTAGACTGAAGTCACACATACGTGACGCAATAAAAATGCTAAAATAGCACTGAAATAATATTTTATTGCAACTTCTATGAGTAAATATGTATATATTACACTTCAAATTATATAAAAATACCGGGAACAAATTTTCGGTCTCTGCATTACTGTTGGTCGCAATGCCTTGGTCTGTGGTGAGAGTTTCGAGTACTAGGCTCGGTCTGCTGGGAACTCCCGGCGGCCCTAATTCCCGACTGTCAGTAGCCAACGTGTTAAGGACATTGTTGAAAATTTTTGAACACCCCACATGGCCCAACTAATAATTCCATAAACATTTTTTGCTTTGTTTCCCCTTCTTGAAAGAAAAGTGTTAAATTCTGATTAAAATCAATATCGGGACTCCTGTAGAATAAGTAAAATAATTATTGGTAAATATTAATTTGGTCACATTCAAATCGATTGAAAAACATATTCACTGGATCCGGTTTTCACTAGCAGTGCTGCTGCTAAGATAGCGATGGCCATTTATTTATAGTGTTATTTTTGTTCTGTTACAGACAGATTCCCCCCCCCCTAATTTTATGGTAAATATTTGTTTAAATTGTCTTGCTTGCACTATTACAAATCTGGATTTTCATTATGAAAATAATCTCAAGTGTGGGTGCGATCTTACCCTAAAAAAAATGTTTTCAGTTTCAAATAATAAGATATGAGTGTGTTTAAGTAAAAATTGAGAAAAACCCAAACTCATTATCAACCTATCTTGAGTGGGGTCTGGATGCCTCAATGCCAGGTGATAATGTGTACTTTGTTCTGTTGCGGTGTAAGACCTTCATCCACCCATGGCTTCACGGTTTTTTGTGGGTGTGCACCATCCCAGTGCACAGTAAAAGTTATTTAAAGTAGGCGTAAGCAAACAAATGCCAACACAGCTACTTCTACATCCATGTTGGCCTCCATATTCAATAAAGCCTAGATGGAATCAACTGCTCGCCCGAATGTTCTGAGATCAGCGCTCGTCCAGTGGACAGCGGTAGTGTACTTGGTTAGTTCACCGAGCGAGTTCACCCGAACTTTTGGCTTCAGCATTTGCCTGAGTATTCGGCGAATGAATTCGGCGATAATGTACTGCCGGCATTAGGGTGTAATGTCTGGGCAATGTGAAGGCGAAAAGGAAATTGGAAATAAGTTTCTTATAACACTTTTTATAATTACTGAAATTTTAATAATAATTTTTTGGAGTTTCTACATTAAACTGTTTCTAATTTGCTATTTAATAAAATCATTTCCAAGTTGCTACGTTGCATGTTTATTAATCTATTGATTTTTAAAATATGTCCAATCATTTATAACGACCATGTATATTAAGACGATATCCTTATATTTAATACACGGAATGATTTTACTCTAAAGCTTATTAAAAACTGCCAAAATTAGAAAATATTTAGTTATAACTGTTTTTGACTGTTGCAGGTTGAGAATCAGGCAGGAGAAACGATGGAGCTGCCATACCATGAACGGAAGGCCTTGGTCACTGCCATGGCTCTGCATGAGAAAGGCCGAGCTGCTTTGAAGAGAGAGGACTACTCTCTAGCCTTGGTGCTCTTTCTTGAGGCTGATAAGGAGTACAGGTAAGCTAACAAATTCTTTCATTGGGTCATACCGAATCATTCTGTCCAATACTGTGTTCATCTGTTGGGCTACTAGTAGACCTGGAATAATTTGAGCTATTAAATAAATAAATCTTTATTTGACAATTTTACATGTATCGGCAATGTCATTTTTACAGCAATAGCCACAGTCAGAACTTAAATCTATATATCCATATCTATATGTATATATTGTTGCCTACTTTGTGGTGAATTTGACCTGCTGTAAGTATGGTGGAAGCTGAGTTTTTTATTTTCTTTCTTATAAGAAGAACGTACCATGAAAAATACTGTTGTACGTTAAAAATAACTTTACATTGCATTATTGACTTGAGTAATTTTTTTCACAAATTTTTGGATGTTATCAAAGTTAATCATCTGATGTTTCTAATCTTTTTAAATTGTATCTCAGTATTTTTCATAGTACATGATTGTCTAGTCCTTGTTAATAGTGTAATATTTAATATTTACATGTTCACCGTGAACTTAATGTAGATTGAGTGTCTGATAAATCAATCATTACCGGTCACGGAAGGTCCAGGAATGTTTTGATAAATTTTGATGGCACACTAATTTTTCTGTGGACACCCTTTCCTGTTTGATAATGATAAAACTTGAATGATGCACTCTCAACCCTCTGAACAAATGTGGTGGACGGCCAGTGTGGATGTAAAAAAATTTGGTTGAAGCAAAGTCTGTTGTGACTCATTGTTTTTGTTGTTTCAGACAACTAAGTACTGTGAGTAAAAAGTGATATATACCTACAGTTTTGGAAATTATTATTGTCCGATAACACAGGTGCATGCGCGAGGTTAACTGTTGGGAAGCTGATGATTACTTCCTGTCTCCCCCGGCTCCCCCCCAGAATATTTTGCTATGGTAATTTTTTTTGGGATTTATAAATAAAATGTTATGTTTACACATTAACTGATAAAAATACAGGTAACATGGTCAAAATATAATCTACAGTGTATGCTAACAAATCACCACAGCATGCATCTATTAGCGACAGAGTAAGACTGGCAATGAACACCTAACATTGAACAACCTGTCTATGTTCACATACATTAGGGGAATTGTTGCCAAAACAAGGGGTTACAAAGGTAACGGAAACAAGATTGAAATATCTATACTAATATAACCTATCCTAACTTGACTAAACCACATTTAAATTGGGTGGTGCCTATACCCAACAATTAACGTTTGTTTGGTAGTGAGTGCACATCCCAACTGCTCCAGTCGGTGGACAACTACGCGCTGCTCCACCTTGACATCGCATGGTGCTACTTGTGTCTGCGCAACCCAGCGCAGATCCCCGACGCAGACCGTAGACTCACACTCTGTGAACAGAACTTCCACCGCAGTTACGGGCCCAATCTTGAACGTCTCATAGCTATCAAAGGAACTACAGGTATATGTTTTTGTTGAAGACCTTTTTTTTAGATATAATTTTAGGGTTAAGGAGGAAAGGAATTAATTTTAATTTAGGAGTAAAGGATTTAATATCTTACATTATACATGAATTCACACCCGCCTATTCTGAAATCTCCCCAAACCGAACAGGGCCCGGTCTCGACTAACCAGACCACTTCAAGTATAATGCTAAATGTAAAATCTTCTACTCCCGCCACTTACACAATCAGGGTGAACGGTCATTCACACTTATTGACGATTGGATTGTGGAAAGGCCATTGCTAAGTATGAAACCTTAAAATGTTGAAAAAAAAAACCAATTGAACATTGTATATTCACATATACGACATTGTGTTGTGTTGAGCTGATCAACTACAACAATCAAACCATAGAATAATGGCTGCAGTAGCGATAGAATTGCGTCTAATGGCAGTCAGATTCCTTTTAATAGTGACAACCAGGATTTCCTACATTTAAGTAATGGAGACATTGGCATTTTCTGATAAAATGTGTTGGAATAGGTGGATTTTTGGAATAGTGGCTTCTCTACTGCAGTAGAAACTTGCACTTTTGTAGTTGTTTACTATGATTTCCAACTGTGATATACCAGGTGACCGACACCACCCGTACACCCCTTTTAAAATTAACAAAACTCATTTTTCACCAAAACAAATGGTATCATTATAGGTAAACTACTAAACTGGTTACACTCTATTGACGGATGTTCATTTCAATGTACAGAGTGTACCAGCAGGGGCCTATAAAATCCAGAAGTTGGTAATTTTAAGTACAAACATTCCCATCAAATCCTAAGATGACTCTATTTTCATGCTTAGTATAATATTTATCGGAAATTACATATTTACCAAATTTTCTTATACTGGTATGACGGTAATAAGACATGGTAAAAAATTACTAAATGAAGGACCATTTTTTTTTTTTTCATTTGGAGGTCCCCAAAAGGCAAAAACTTTACCCATTCAAATTCTTATATATTGTACCGGTGTGGCTTTGCTATAATTGGTTCAAATTTTGTTTATTACAAATTAATCAAAACATTCAAGTAATAGTTCAAATACACTGAGATAAATATATAAAAATAATCCCTGAATCATATAATCTGCCTTTTCATTTCACCATTACTTAAATACCAAAGTGAGCAACAATTTGTCTAGTACTAAGTTATGGAATCGGCACAATAATCTTTTTGGACGCCAAATGGCAGGCACTGATTAACATGTTTCATTCGAGACCGTCCGATGCCGTGATTGGCGATGGAGCGAGGCTTCTCATTGGGAGTTAGTGAGTTCCGCTATTGGACAAAGCTAGCCACTCCGTTGACATACAGTGTCGATCCCGGAGCACACTAACTCGATCCAAACCTAGGTTAGATGGGTTCCAGAGCTAGGCAATTCCAGGGATGAACAAAGTTTGTGAATTTCACCTATGTTCATTTTTTAGGATAGGGTTTTTTTTACAGATGACCTTGGGAATTGTATTTTACAAAATTTTTTGTATTTTGCTTCTATATTGACATGGCTTGATACAATTTTTTAAGAACTTTCACAAGGTAAGAATTAAACTTATGTGTACTTTAAACATCCACATGGCGGTAAAAGTACCTGCTCTTATACACCTGACAATTATGGGGAAATTTAAAAAACAGAACTGGATAAAATTTATTTTTTGTCTTGGCTGCTACGATTAATCCATAATTCATATTTTATAACAATATCCACATGGCAGCAACCCTACATTCTCAACCTCATATGATATAATAAAAATCAATAATACACAAAACTCTGTTTAAAATTCTCTATGTATGCAGGTCTACTGTGACGGGTATTACAAATTTTGTTTTGGGATAGGCAGTGAAGCGGCTCTCTTCATGAGACTACACTTGCTGCAAGGCGTGGTGGCGTTTCACCAGAACAAACGGACCGAAGCCCTCACCTTGCTGCAGCGGGCTCAACATGAACTTAACGGACTCAGGGTGGACGACAACAGCCTCTGTCTGCTGCTGGAGCTAGGTAATAAACTCACATCGATCTCATCTTAACCCTTAAACAAGGTGTTCACATAATGGAATAGTTAAGGAGTATGAGTTGGAAACAATCTTGGTCATGTAAAAACAGGGAAATGGCTTAAGCTCTGGAAAAAGAGGTGTGATGTGCACGTTACTTGGCACTTTTGGGCAATTCGGGAGTGTAGCTTTACCGATTATGAGTGTCAGGGTAATATGGTTTCCACTAACAAGAACAACATGTAATTTATCTGAGCAAACTTTCCTTTTTATTAGGCAATTCTATTTACACATTTATACACAACAAGACATTAATCTATCATTTATATAAAGCAAGACACATTTTATTTAACGCTGGCTGTGCGCCAAAACAAACGTCCAGGAGGCAGAACGATCTGGCTGATAAAATTCAACTCTAATAATTCTTTAAACTCAAATTTACTCAGAAACAAACCCCATTTTAAATTTAGAATAACCCCCTAAATAACCAAAGTAACTGGCTACTCACCTGACCTCTCCGGGTCCAGGCACCTCTCTCTCCCGACACAAGGAAGTTAACCTATTTAAGTTGCCGCATTTCTACTGAATGTCACTGAGCCACTTAACACAGTGGATCAAACCTCCGCACAGCCTTCTAATACCATATAATTTATACACTATTTTAATTAATAAAAATCCTATTTATTACCCTTTCATTCAGGGAGACCCACTCCAACACAGTAAATTTTTATAGTCAGACATTTTCGTTGGGCCAACACGTTTTTAAATACCAGAGCACCTCATTTACAATATGTCTGTTCAGCGAGAGAAAGAGAAAGAAAGTCTGATTCATACAGGCACGACACTTTTATTGAAACTTCATTTAATAGGGTGTCCACCACATGGGACCACTAGACATACCAGTAACGATTATACCAGTGGCTTGTAGCGCTAGTGCGCGTTGTGATTGGCTGTAGAGTTAACTCTGATGTCAAGTGCTAGTGAACCGCCACAACAACTCCAAGCCACCAGTATGCTCGTTACTGGCATGTCTGTTGGTTTCGGCGGACACCTGAAGTGACTTGAGTGTCATGACTGTCTCCCATTTACCTATTAAAGACTGTCAGGCGGCATAACTTTGTCTCAGTTAATCATGTATTTTGGCGTCGTATATTGGTATGATTGTGGGACGTTGATATTATCATACGTTTTTTGGTTTATGTCATTCAAAACGTCGTTGCTATCTTAGGATTGTTAATTACCATTGTCTGTCTCTTTTTTCTGAGTAGGTGTGTTCTTTGGGAGTATTTCTAATTTTAGCTCAACTTTATTGCTTGTGATCAAGCAGGAGTGTTAACCAGTGATCTCCAAGATATCTAGACTAGAATGTAATGAAATAAACTAATTCAAAATGGGTATTTTATGATCTCTATAAACAATTAATTTAAATCAAGAATAAATCAATTTCTGAAAAATACCAGTGTAACCACTGTGTTGTAAGTAAGCTTTAAAATTTCATATTTTTGAAAAATCCTATTGGACTATTGACTTTTTTTGGTTGTAGTAAGGAAAGCAGCATACTTGACAATGAAGCTGAAGAGCTTGTAATATTTAACTATGTTTATTATATAATGTTTTGCATACTTCCTTCAGCTTCACCATTAACTATTCTGTTTTTGTTCCAAATGTTATTTGGTAGTTTTTATGAGAAGAACAAAAATCTAATGTACGATGTTATTAACTAGGTATTATGTGTTTATATAGGCTTAGTTTCTTATGGTTGACAGGTTATTCGAGTTCGGAAGCTCGCATTGCTCTACGGTCCACTCAAGGCAACATAGAGTTGGCAGAGGAATTCATCAACCGCAGACGCAGTGAAAAAGAAAATGCACGCGAAAGAAACCGGTTGAAATTGCAAACCGAACGGTAAGCTGTAGATCAAAATTCAAGATGTTATTGTCTTGCAATATACATTTATATTTTTACATTCAATTGACAAAGTCAATTAATATTGACTAAGGCTTTTAAAAGTAGTTTTTAACTGTTGAAGTACCAAGTATGTGAACCATTGAAAATGCCCATAGAATCAATAATCTTTGCCTTTGAAGAAGAATATGGCAGATACAAAAATCCAAAATGGTAGTAGGCCTGTTGATGCGAGGTTTGTTCATAAGGTAACCTCGATTTACATTTGCTTAAGGGAGGTGTAGAGGTAGAAGCATACGAGTATCAGCATTGGTTAGATAAGACTCCTAAACAGCATTGGAATGTGTTTGTAGATATCAGAGATCGTTAAGGCTACACTGTGTGCTATAATTCAAAATCAAAATAGCTGCCCTACCAGCCTAATCAATAGCTGTCGCCACTGATGTCTGTCAAAATAAACCTTTGAATTTTTAATGTCTATTTTTACATTTTGAGGGAAAACTTGAGGGATATTTAATTGTGTGGGCGTGTATCTTTTGAGTCTGAAATGTAGCAAATATTATATCCTTTCAGTCTCAAAGTAATCCATAATTATTGCTGTATCAACGTGTTTTAATCTTGCTTAAACTTATCTTTTAACTTGTTTTAATGTTATAAACTTGTGAAGATAACTTAATAAATATTGTTGTTTACGTCTTGGATGTAAATCTTTTTATTCGGCAATTTATATTTTCCTACCACTGCTCTGTTTACATTATCTAGGCTCCATAAGAGTCACAAATTATTATATTAAAATGAAAATATGTCTAAACGCAATACCAAAAAAAAGGTATAGGCCTATATTTAAAAAAAAAAAAAAATAATAATAATAATTTTACTTTTAAGTGGGAAAATTAGGTGGTTATACATCACAAGAGAAAAACAAGACCAGATTGCGAAAGTAGAAAAGTAGCTTAAATTGTAGCGAGCTACTTTTTAATTGTAGCTGTAGCTGTAGCTAGCTTCTTTTTTGAAAAAGCAGTGTAGCTGTAGCTAGCTACTTTTAAAAAGTAGCTTCCCCAACACTGCTTTTTTATAATTATAGTACTAACTCATTGTGTTAAGAATGTTAAGAAATGTAGTTTGCAAACAAGTGATAAAAACTGTAACAGTATTTATAGGAGGAATTTATGAACAACAAACCTCAAACTTAGGGGTGCAAAAAATGTAAGACCTAGGGGCGCTTAAATGTTAAATCAGGCCCTGATTGCATCTATTCTTAAACAAACAGTGTTGATGCTCGGTTCCCGAACTGCAGTAATGCTCATTGTACGTCCCTCATTAACAGAAGAACACATACTTATTGATGGAAATTCACAGTTTTCATTTTTAGCCCATAAAGTTAAATCACAGTAGTCGTTTGGACTGTCAATAGTGGCGACGTACCACTAAACTTGCGGTAGAAATTTGAATTTTGAGTTTTACCGCACAAATTTATCAACCTCTCCTGCTTGCAGATAGGTTTCTAATCTAATACATGCTAATGGTGGTATTCCACAGAACAAGTAGCTACCCAACCCTTATTTTCACCAGGTTATTTTACAAACAGCCCTCTTAGTGAAATATTTTTATTGTGACATGCAGGGAGCGCATTGCCCTCGGCCTGTGTGCGGATAAGAGGCAGTATGTGGAACCGGAGATGGTCAGACAGCTAGTGGCGATGGGGTTCGACAGGAGAATGAGCATTGAGGCTCTCAGGCTGGCCAACAACTCGGTCGGGGAAGCCATCAGCATACTGCAGGACCAGCCGCACCTGCTGGCGACCAGCTCCACTGCGGTGTCTGAGGAGGCCGTGGCTCAGGTACTGTCCATGCCAAGTATCAGGGACTCAAAACCAATCTGGTCAGTAATATCCGATAAGCTACTAGCTTTATAAAGCTTCAGTTCTGCAGTTCAGAATCTGGTTTATCGGTATTTTACATATAATATTTTTTAAATTGTGTTTGTTAGTTTTATATGGAGAATACTATCCTAGACAATATTTTATTGTGATAAAACGTTTAATCCAATCCTATAATAAATATCCCCATCGCAGCAGACCTGTGTACCCAGCAAATTTCCATTTCTCAGCTACCATGGGTGTGAGTATGAAGTTTTGCCCCCATATGGGTTTAGTAAGCAAATATAAGTTATTCCTTACCTAGTGAATCCTTTTTAACACTGCCCTAAAAAAATTGTAGTTTTGACACTTGTGGTTTTTTAATACTATCAGGTGGTGTTGTTTCGGCAATACGAATAATCTTCTTGGTCAACTCAAGCGTGGCATACAGAAACCGATAAATGTCTTTTTTCTGGTCAGTTGTGATTCATGATTACCCCATGGGTTTAAACTACCTGATAACCATTGAAAACTTACCTGTTTTCTTATTCGTGATTTATGTGCTTAAACAGGTGGCCAGCTTGGGGGTCCCGGCCGAAGTCGCCAGAGATGCTTTGCAACGACTACCTCAACTCCAGGAAGCTGTGAATGCATTGAATAACCTCGCCGGACGTATGTTACCGAAACTATTCATTAAATAACAGATATAGCCACAATGATAGTCATGTTGAAGAGTTTCTACTAGTGCTCTCGAACCATCCTAGCTACAAGCTTAGCTACAAATATACACACCCGGGATTAAGCTTTAGAAGTGAAATGATGAGTCTTTATTTATTGTTGTTGAAATTGTGAATTCAATGCAGACATCAACTACACGGCTTCAAACTATTGGCTGTATAATATTATAAATTATTATTTAGTATCAACGAACATTTCAGGTAGCCAGTTTCAATTTTGTGACTGTAACTGTAACTCCAATAAACAGTATATTATGTGTTGTTAGCAGGTATAGTTTGATCCCAATAGTTTTTTCCATTTAAAAAATTATCTCAGTTTTTTTTTTTAAGATAAGACATAGGGTTGATTTTATGAACATTATGGACTGAGCATGATATTTTGTGTAAAATAAAATACTAAGTTCCCTCAGGCCCTACTCAGAGGTTACCTGTGTCCTTACAAAATTAAGTAAAAATTTAGAAAAATTCCATTCTGCAGCCTGGTCTTCAAGTTCATTTCACTCTAGATGTACTGTGTAATGCTCGGTTTCAGCCTGGTTACGGCCAAGTTTTTGATCTGGGAATCGATTTCTTCCAGTATGCGAAGGTAGCTTCCGCTTTGCTCTCAATTGTAGGACCCTTTCTCTTTATATTGCCCTTAAGAATAAAATTGGAATTGGGTTAAGTATATTAAACATCTGTTAATGTACAGCTGTAAATAAGTGAAGTTGTAGTAATTAATGAAAATGACAGTCATAACAATTTTAGCAATGACATGTGATAGTCCAAATTAAATTGCTCGATTTTGAGCTACAAGTACACTAATAAATGTTTAAACTATTTGTAGTCATTAAAGTGGACCCTCTGCATTTATTTACAGCTAAAATGTAATGAAGAGTGTGTTTTGTCTGATCATATGCTTGTAATTGCAACCTGCACATTGTGCAGTTCTGACGATATAGATCTCTTCAGATCCCATAAAATAATAATTTACTAGTATGAATCAGTCTTAGAAGCAGGTAAATTGACTTTGGTTAGTTATAACAATTATTATTTTAATACTTAATGTAAAGTATTAAGAGTCTGCAGTACCTCCACCATCTTGGATTGTTAGTAGTCCTATATGTACAATGTTAAATTACTCTTAATTATAGGTGTCTTTAAAACACTTTATCTCGATTATCTTGCTTTGGATTCGCATGAAGCTCGAATGTGTTCACCGTAATAATATGGCGGTTAGTATGACGTGAATAAATTTTTAATAAACCTACTAAAAATTGTTTCAAATGTTTTTAAAATAGTGTTAATATATATTTATATTTTATTTGTTATTCAAGTGGATAATTTTTTTTTAATGATCTATTGCGTCAAACTCACAGTAATGTTTTATTTTTTTAAAAGATTGGCGGACCTCTTTTAGTCTTACTTTGCTCCGTCCATATAGACTATTGATCTGTGCGTTGATCGTATTAGACAAATTAAGGGGGTGAGCCGCTACAGTACAAGGTGAAAAGTACTGATAAGTACTGAGTATCATTAAACGAGGTTCCCCTCTTCTCTGGAACCTCGTGGTAGACGAACTCATCAGAACTCTCAATGGCAGTGGCGTGTAAGCACAGGGATACGCTGATGACATAGTGGTTCTGGTGTCAGGTAAGTTCAACGACTCAGTTGGGAATCTCATGAATGGGGCCCAGAGCTCTGTTGGACGTTGGTGTGAAGAGGTAGGTCTCTCAATCAATCCCTCAAAGATTGTGATGGTTCCTTTCACAAGGAGGAGGAACCTCAGAGGGATCGTCCCCTTAGTACTGCAAGGAACAAATGTAGAATTGCAGAAACAGGTGGAGTATCTGGGGGTAACTCTGGACCAGACGCTTCATTGGAGACCACAACTCCAAAAGGTAATAGACCGAGGTAAGTGGTCACTCATTACATGCAGACGACTGGTGGGGGGGACTTGGGGAATTAAGCCGAAGCTCATGCACTGGCTTTATGTCTCTGTAGTCCGACCTGCCATCACCTATGGCTCGCTTGTGTGGTGGCCTAAGATAGACTCGGGATCGGCGGTGAGGGGATTGGCGGGAGTTCAAAGACTCACCTGTCTTCTCATCACAGGAGCCCTGAGTTCCAGTCCGGGGGGCTTCCCTAGACTGTCTTCTCAACTTGCTGCCGATCGATCTTTTCATCAAGACCACGGCAAGGAAAGCTGCTCATCGACTCAAATGTGAAAATCTTTGGATGGACACTGGAGAACTCCGGGGTCACTCTCGGATCATTCTGTCGGTTCAGGGGGGCGGGTTAGACATGCCCTCTGACCACATGTCAGTCAAATGCGCTTTCGGTAAGTCTTTCAGAGTCCTCTTTCCAGCAAGAGAGGACTGGCTATCCGGGGGAAACCCTCTTCAACCCGCGGACCTGGAATGGTTCACTGACGGGTCCAAGGTAAGAGGAGGAACAGGAGCCGGAGTACACGGGGTGCAAGCGGGGGTAGGTATTAATCTCCCTAGGGGGGTGCTCCCAACGGTGTTCCAGGCGGAGGTTGTCGCAATAATGGAGTGCACCAGATTGAACCTGGTGCAAGGCATCAGGGACAGGAGCATCTCCAATTTTTTCAGATAGCCAGGCAGCTCTAAGGGCTCTGGACTCTTATGAGTTCAGGTCAAAGATTGTCTGGGGCTGCTTCACCATGGTATCTGCGTTGGGCAGATGCAACTGCGTGACGCTCTGTTGGGTCCCTGGTCACACGGGGATCCCCGGGAATGAAGCTGCGGATGCCCTGGCCAACGTAGCATCGTCCTCAGCATTCACTGGCCCAGAGCCTTTCTGTGCTGTTTCTCGTAAGTATGCGTGTCAAGCGGTCACGTCATGGGCGAGGGAGGAGCATCGTAAGGTCTGGTCTAGACTACCACAACTGAGGGTAAGTAAGCTAACGCTTCACTCTCCATCTCAGAAAATTGCCTCTAATATTCTGCAGCTAGAAAGGAGGCAAATAAGGCAAGTAACAGGGCTCGTAACAGGACATTGTTCTTTGAGGAAGCACCTGAAGCGCATGGGTCTCTACAATGGGGACCCGGTATGTAGGAAGTGTGGGCAGTCAGAAGAGACTGCAGATCACTTGCTGTTCGACTGCATGGAGCTGGAAGAGGCTAGAGAGAGGGCCCTCGGAGGATTGCGGAGGAGCTCTTTCCTTCCTCAAGAGGAGCTAGTCTGCAGGTTGCAGAAGTTCATCGGGTTTCTAGACTTGGATGAGCTCTGAAACACATACGGGGAGCGCAAAAAGCCCTTGCGGCTGACGCGCTTTGGGATTAGGTCCGCCCCATCGAATGAATGAATGAATCTTGCTTTGGATTCGCATGAAGCTCGAATGTGTTCACCATAATAATATGGTGGTTAGTATGACGTGAATAAATTTTTAATAAACCTACTAAAAATTGTTTCAAATGTTTTTAAAATGGTGTTAATATATATTTATATTTTATTTGTTATTCAAGTGGATAATTTTTTTTTAATGTTCTATTGCGTCAAACTCACAGTAATGTTTTATTTTTTTAAAAGATTGGCGGACCTCTTTTAGTCTTACTTTGCTCCGTCCATATAGACTATTGATCTGTGCGTGGATTGTATTAGACAAAGTAAGGGGGTGAGCCGCTACAGTACAAGGTGAAAAGTACTGATAAGTACTGAGTATCATTTTCAGTTCAATTTTTTGTTTTGTATTTTTGTGTTAATTTTAATTGAAGTTCTTTGAAGTTATTAATCCTATTGATCCCACGACATCGCTGCCATGGTCCCGAAGTCCGGTGCGCTAACCACTATGCCCCTGACTTACACAAACTGACTTGTTTTGAATTTAACATTGTTCTTATGGGACAAAATACCAAAATGGCAGAGGTACTGCAGACTCTGATGCAGGTAAAAAAAAAGCAAGATCTAGGTAAAGTCTTAATTCAACTTGTGGTTTAACCAATAGAATAATATTTGTTTTAATTCTGACTTCTATTTTAGTTCGAATAACTTTTTAGTAGTTTTCAAAACTCATGTAGTCTTAACTACAGACTGCCATAAGAGGATGCCCAAGAACGTCACAATATTGGGCCGATTATGAAATGTAAGAGTCCATGCAATGGATAATGGTAAAAAGATGTGGGCAGGGTAGGTTGTTTTAATGATATGTCCCCTTTTTTTAGAATAAAAAAAAAACTTAAGATAAAAAATGTTGATAATATTTTTGGTAGCTTGCCATTGTTGGTTTTCTTACGATACTACAAACATTTTTTAGTAGTTTAAGGAGTCATTGTTGATTTTTTAGAACTCAAAAAGGTAAGCTCTAAAAATTTATCCCCACTTACTTTTTTATGAAATGCATATTTTGAATCTCTTTTTAACATCATAATCAAACTGTTTTAACTGTTCTAGTTGCAAATGCCTCTGGAGCCCAAGAAGCAGCCCAGGCTTTGGTCGTCAAATTGCTCAATGACTTTCGCAACAAAAGGAAGAAGAGAGAGGACGAGGAACAGCGAGCTTTCGAGCGTGTGTCAGAAGATTTGATTAGCAACAATGTAACAGATGACCACTTGGATCTGAACCTTGCGCAGGAAGAGCAATTTCTCATTGAATATCTCTCACTTCTAAACTGAGCCTATCACAAAATTCCGTCTAAAGACGCACTGCAACCTGATGCACCAAAGACATACTGGTTACCTAAACACTAAAAGATGGTGAAATTTGTTTGTAAAATTTTGTTTTTGAAATATAAATTTCTATAAAAATCAAACCGTGTTTAAATCCTTAACTCAAATTTTAAAATCTGTTTTTGGGGTTACAAAGTTGGGGGAACTGTTGCTCAAGTGGTACAGAATCAACCTATTGTTTCCATAATAACCAGTTTACTTAGGGCAAAAATAATATATATTCTTGCTTATATTGGCTGCCATTTGTGACAAATGCCTTTCCACTAACTAATCTTGCGTATAACTTTTCTGCTGTACTGTCTGTTGTGACGAGAAAAGTCACACTAATTTGCAAACAGCTGTATGCAATCAGCGTGTTTATGAACAATATTATAATCATTGTGTGAATAGTTTAATGGGTTAATACTGCACATAGAACAGCAAAATAGATTATTGATTATAGATCGACACATTTCTGAAGAAGAGTTACCTTGAAAAAATGCCTTGGTTTTGCCTAGCAACCGTTTTGCAATCTGCATTGTTGTTTGGTTTATTATTTTATTTAGGTACTCATAACCTATGGTAGTAAATTGATGTTTTATGTTTCATGGTTTTATGTTTCATGGTTTTTATATGTTTCTTAATGCACTTCAACATGAAACTAATAAAAATAATCTACTCTGTATTTGTCACACTACTCACTCATGTATCAGAATCTCCATAAGAAGGTATGCTGATCCTAGGCGCCTATGAGCGCCTGTTCTTCTTCGCTCATAGGCGCTCACTAAGAGACGGTTTTGCAAATTCTGTCAGGGCTCTGCCACACAGGACTTTTCTATCTAATGTTGTTCTTATGGCCAATTTTTTATAGAAATTGGGAAACAACAAATCTGACAAACTATAGGACCAATATTGACAATTACAATATTGAAATTTGGCATGGACGTTCCTCTATGCTCAAAGATGCTCACTAAGAAGTGGTTTTTGCCAAATTCCATCAGGGCTCTGCCGTACGGGATTTCAAATTTCTCCTAATGTTATTCTTATGGCCAATTTTAAATATGAATATAGGAAACAAATAACCTGAAAAACCAGACAACCTAAGAATTTGACATTGATTAAATGTCAAATTTTGGCATGTAAAATCCACTTTGCCCATAGATGCTCACTATAAATCGCTTTTGGAAAGCTACTTCAAGGCATCATCCCACAGGACTTCAAAATTACTTATGGGCCTATCTATAGGGGGTTGAAATTTTACGTGGACGTTCCTTTACCCATAAGGTGCTCACTAAGATACAGTTTTGCAAATTTATTTTAGGGCTCCACCCCACAGTACCTCAAAATCACCATAAATTCTATGGGGTTCAAGTTTTTTGGGGATGTTCCTCTTTGCTAATAGGTGCTGACTAATAAAAGTTTTTCAAATACAGTTTTTGAGGTCCTTAGGTTCCGCCCCACACAATTTCAAAATTAGGGCTTGCAACAAGCCCTAATTCTTCCCCCCTTTCTTTAGGTAAAAGAAAAAAAATAGCCAAAAAATAACCTTGAATAAACCCAAAATGTCACAAAAAACCAGTGTTTTATGGGGATATTAAAAAATATGTAGGCAAAAAAAATTATATAGGATAATTTTGAATTACGTAAGTGATCATTTACTATAACAATAATAATAATACAAAAATAAAAAAATTCATCTTATCAGCTTTCTTACTTTTTTTAATTTTTTCCTTTTTTAAACATTTATTTAGTTTTAACGAGCTTCATAAAAATCAATCAATAAAAACACAATTGCCCTAAAAAAATAAATAACCATAATTCCCAAAAGTAATAATAATAACCAAATTCTTAAAAAATAACAAAAAAACCAGGAGCAAAAAAAATATTTTAAAAAACTGTTACAAGCCCTGCAAAATTATTCTAGGGCCTACACGGGGTTGAATTTTGACATGGACGTTCCTCTATGCTCATAGGGGCTCAATAATAAACGGGCATTTTCCAAATTCCCCTTAGGGCTCCGCCCACAGAACCTCAAAATTACCATAGATCCTACGGAGTTGAAATTTAACGTGGCTGCTCACCTTTTAAACCTCTTTAGCTGCTCACTAAGAAAGGTTTTGCAAATATAGTTTTCGACGTCCTTTAGGGCTCCTCCCCACACAATTTAAAAATTACTTTAGGTCCTATATGGAGTTGAAATAGACAATCTTCTTTATTTATAGGTGTTCACTAAGAAACACTTAAGCATATTTCCTTTAGAACTCTGCCCCACAGAACCTAAAAATTACTATAAATCCTACGGGGTTGAAATTTATTGTGGACATTCATCTTTGCTAACTAAGAAAAGGTTTTGCAAAATTCCTTCAGAGGGCTCCACCTTACTATGTTTCAATAGAATTCTTAAGGAAGTAGATTTTGTTGCTCTTTAAAGTGATTTTAATATCTATAAAATAAATTCAATCACGGGCGAAGCCGTGAAAGGCAACAGCTAGTCAAACTATAAAACAAAAGTATTATCTACTATATATTTGTCAAATACCACTCACTCATGTATCAGAGTATCTCAATGACCATAGGGTATAGAGGGTTGAAATTTGGCATGGACATTCCTCTTTGCTGAAAAACACTCACTAAGAAACGGATTTGCGAAATTCCTTCAGGTCTCCGCCCCACAGGACATCAAAATTTCTATCTAATGTTAATCTTATGGCCAATTTTTTATACAAACCAAAGCAACAACGAATGTCAAAAACTATGGGACCTACAATGTTAAAATTGGGCATGGGCGACGTTCTTTGCTCATAGATGCTCACTAAGAAACGGTTTTGCAAAATTCTATCAGGGCTCCGCCACACAGGACTTCAAAATTTCTATCTAATGTTATTCTTATGGCCAATTTTTTATACAATTCTAGGAAACAACGAATATGGAAAACCATAGGACCTATGATGTTGAAATGAAGCATGGACGTTCTGCTTTGCTCATAGATGCTCACTAAGAAACGGTTTTGCAAAATTCCATCAGGGCTCCGCCACACAGGACTTCAAAATTTCTATCTAATGTTATTCTTATGGCCAATTTTTTATACAAATCTAGGAACCAACGAATATGGAAAACCATAGGACCTATGATGTTGAAACTAAGCATGGACGTTCTGCTTTGCTAATAGGTGCTCACTAAGAAACGGTTATACAAAATTCCATCAGGGCTCCGCCGCACAGGACTTAAAAATTTCTATCTAATGTTATTCTTATGGCCAATTTTTCATAAGAATCTAGGAAACAACGAATCTGAAAAACTCTAGGACCTTTGCTGTTGAAATTTGGAATGGACGTTCATTTTTGCTTATGGGTCCTCACTAACAAACGGTTTTTGTAAATTCAAACAGGGCACCGCCCCACAGGATTTCATTTCTGATCTAATGCTATTCTTATGGTCAATTTTTAATATGAATTGAAGAAACAACGAATATGAAAAACAAGATGACGCAAGGGAATCATTTGGAACATTTGGAATGGGAGATCCACTTTGCCCATCATCAGTGCTCATACGCTCTTGGAAAGCACCTTCAGGGCTCCGCCCCACATGACTTCGAAATTACTCTACGGCCAACGTGGTTGAAATTTGGCAGGGACGTACCTCTTTGCTATAGGTATGCATTAAGAAATGGTTTTGTAAATATAGTTTTTCTAAATAATTTAGGGCTCCGCCCCACTGGACTACAAATTTACTCTAGGGCATACATGGTTGAATTTTTATGTGGACATTCCTCTTTTATTTTATGTACTCACTAAGAAACGGTTTTATAAATATAGTTTTTTATGTCCTTTAGGGCTCCGCCCACTGGACTTCAAAATTACTCTATTGCATATGTTTTTTTAAATTCGGCTTGAACGTTCCTCTTTGCTAATAGGTATTCACTAAAAAACGGTTTTGCAAATATTGTTTTTTTTTAAGTTTTTAGGGCTTCGCCACACTGGACTTCAAAATTCTCTGGGGCTTCGGGATTCAATTTTAACGCGGACGTTCCTCTTTACTCATATGTACTTAATAAGAAACAGGTATTCAAAATATACTGTAGGTTTAGAAGTCCTTTAGGGCTCTGCCCCACTGGACTTCAAAATTACTCTAGAGCCTACGGGGTTCAACTCTGACGTGGATGTTCCTCTTTACTCATACGTACACATTTAGAAACGGTTTTGCAAATATAGTTTTTGAAGTCCTTTTAGGGCTCTGCCCCACTGGACTTCAAAATTACTATTGAGCCAACGGGGTTCTACTTTGACGTGGATGTTCCTCTTTACTCATACGTACACATTTAGAAAAGGTATGCAATTATAGTTTTTGAAGTCCCTTTAGGGCTCTGCCCCACTGGACTTCAAAATTACTATTGAACCTACGGGGTTCAACTTTGACGTGGATGTTCCTCTTTACTCATATGTACTCACTTCAGTGGTTTGGAAAAATAGATTTTGATGTTCTTTAGGGCTCTGCCCCACTGGACTTCAAAATTCTCTGGGGCTTACGGGGTTGAAATTTGACGTAGACGTTCTTATTTACTCATATGTACTCACTAAGAATAGAATGGTTTTACAAATATAGGTTTTTATGTCCTTTAGGGCTCCGCCCACATGACTTCAAATTTACTATACAGCCTATATACATGGTTGAATTTATTTTGATGTGGATGTCGCTCTTTGCTCATACGTACACATTTAGAAATGGTTTTGCAAATATAGGGTTTGAAGTCCTTTAGGGCTCTGCCCCACTATGGACTTCAAAATTACTCGAGGGTATACGGTGTTGAAATTTGATGTGAACGTTCCTTTTAGCGAATTTCCCTATAGGGAATACGCTATTACGGTAGTAGCCATGGTAAGACCTAAGCCCGGGACCACTTTACTTTTTCATTTTGAGGTCCCCAGAAGCCAAAAACACCGTTCGTTCATTTTCATATATATGTATATACATATGTGTGTCCGTGGTACCGATAACTTTTGAAGCGGACCTCCGATTTTGATCAAATTTGGTATGAAGGTGTAAGACCAGGTCTATTTTCATGAGTTCGCAAACCAGCATTGTCGGGTTATGGGAACGGGGTTTTATGGGGTTTCAAAGTGGTCAAAATTGGGTTTTTGGCATTTTTGGACCTCAATTTAAAAAATTCATGAATTTTAACTAAAACCATTCGAAAGAGCTTAAAAAAACAAACAATTTAGCATTTTGAATTTTTAACTTAGCTTGAATGGGAACGGAGAAAATCCAAAAATGTGTTTTCCATGTTATTCTTAAATGGGAAATCAAGAAAACCCTATATCTTACCTATTTGTTGACATAACTTAGTCAAATTTCATATGTACATTATCTAGATAGGGTTTAACTTATACTTGCTTACAAAACCCATATGGCGGCAAACCTACATACTCACCCCCATGGGGTTTATGGGGAAAATAAAAATTGTCAGAGCTTGATACAATTTTGTGTTTACATTCACCAATTATTGATTAACTTAGATTTTCTAACAACGCCCCATGGCAGCAAACCTACATACTCGATGTTATGGTGTTTTTATGGGGAAAGTAAATAATCTAAAATTCCATTGGAAATTCGCTGAGTACGCAGGTCTGCTGCGACGGGGGTATTTACTCATATGTACTCAATAAGAAACGGTTTTGCAAATATAGATTCCTGTAGAGCTCTGCCCCACTGTACTACAAAATATCTCTGGGGCCTACGAGGTTGAAATTTGACATGTACATATAGGAGCTCACTTAGAAACGGTCTTGCAAATATAGTTTTTGAAGTCCTTTAGGGCCCCCCACCCTACAGGTCTTCAAAATTACTATATGGCGTATGGGGTTGAAATTAGACAAAACATTCGGCAATATTTAGTGCTGTGCTTACACTTCTTCAATGTTTTAATATAACTCTTAAGGATGGAGATTTCGTTTCTCTTTAAAGAGATTTTATCACATATAAAATAAATTCAATCACGGGCGAAGCCGTGACGGGCAACAGCTAGTTGTTTATAATAAACAGAGAAAAAAATTACATTAAATTTTATTGAATATTGAATTTTATTTATACTAAAAACATATTGGTTTATTTATTTGTGTTAATGTATCAATCAGACAGGTATTTAGAAGAAAAATAATAATAATAATAAAAAGTGTTAATAAATAAATTTTTGGCAATTTTTTTCCACAAGCTTACATTTTTGCTGAATTAGCCCTGGCACTTTTAGCACGTAACCATAAAAAGAAGTCAGGCACTCAGGCATACTTTTTTTTCTTCTTATAGCACTAAAAGGGCTAATTCACTGTAGGCCTAGTTCATGGTTTGCTTGAGAAGTGAGTGTAGTAGTTTATGATTTTTAACATTGTAAAATATTAATAGTTTTGGTACAGTAATAAGTATTTCTCTTAGATGTCATCTAAAGTAGGATACAGATGGGAAAAGCTGATGTAAATAAATCAACATACATTAATTTGATTGAATTTATTTTATAAATATTAAAATCACTTAAAGAGCAATAAAACTTTATTTTGTACATCCTAAAAACAATTAATATGGTTTCTTGTCTAGTTGATGTTATCCTTGTTTTACAATGGTAACAAGTATTCTTGGATGGAAAAGGTTGTTCTATTCTGATTGAGGATAAATCAAAACGCTTTATTGTAAAAAACTATTTCATTCTGGTTTTTTTGCTCTTTTACCCCTATTCTTTCTTTTCTTTCTTATCGTGGATTCTGAAGTCCCATTTACAGGTACGATGATAGAATTATGATTAATACTCGCATCAGTCGGTTTAGGTTTAATCTTTTTCATCTGGTTATTAAATTTTTTCTTCTTACTCTTTCCTTTAACTGCCTCGACTTCCACAACTTTGGCGACATGAGGTTTGAATGTATCTCCAGATATAATTTTATTTACAGTGAACTTGTATAGATTCAAGTTGATGGATTTGAGCAGGTCAATTTCCATTTGTAACGACTTTGCCCTGTCATCGGACGCATTACTGCCCACACTTTGCAGAACCGTTGGTGCAGAAGACTTCCATGCTGTGTTGTCACATAAACTCAATGACTGTTTGGTTATCACCTCGATACAATCCGACTTCTCGCTGTTTGCAGTCTGAAAGGAACAAAACACCACACTAGGCTTCAACTCGTTATCAAACAGTTGTTTAGGTCTGGGAGCGAAGAACGCATTGGTGATTGGGCCTTTGTGAGTGAACGTACGGATGCACTGCTGACTCTTGGCACCGACTGGCCACAGTTTGACGGTTCCATCGGCGGAGGCTGACATCAGCAGTGCTCCCGACGCAGAGACGCTAAGGCTCCTCACGGCCTTAGAGTGGCCAGAAAACAGCGGCGCTGCTTCCTCAATCCCCACGTGATACTCTATCTGGCGCGGCGGAGATAACAGGTGGAACCGGAGGATGGAGCCACTGTCGGTGCCGATGTACACTTCCGTCTCCAGAACCGAAGTTGCAACCGCAGTCAGCGTCTTGTCAAAGACCAAGGAAAGAAGGAGTGTTCCCTCTAGCAAGTCGTAAATCTGGGGGATAAAATGATATTTTAAATATTTATTAGGGATACAGTTGTTTAATTTGTAAGAGGTTTTCCTATTAAGTACAATTTTTATTTCAGTAATAGTCATTATTAATACTTAGCCTACATAATTTGTCTAGCCCTCTTAATCAGTCAACTATTTAACTCCTCTACTTTATACCAAAGGCATTTTAGAGAACATTTAAACCCTATTCTTACTATGGTACTGTCCAACAACGACTTGTTATTAGATTATTAATTTATAGCCCAATGACAAAATAGCAACTGTTTAGTACAGTACATGGTGATGGTACAATCAAATAAATTTTTGTTAATGAATAAATCTATTGGATAATTTTCCAAATAATTTTTCAAAATATATTATCAAACCAAATAAGAAAAAAAAAACACTTCCCGGGATTTAAAAGACATACGTCACTGATAAACCCTACCTTTTTAACACTTCATTTTACTGTGTTTATCGACAGCTGGTGTTCAGTATTCGGTACTCATTATACGTAAGCACGAGATAGTTGTGTGTGGTCAGTATGAATTAGTTGTGTATAGCACTTGGTGTTAAATTTAGTAAATTTACCTATAGCAGTTTCCACAAAATTAAAGTCACAAATTTCCCGTGTATTTCCCGTACTTTCCTGCCGATAATCCACACTTTTCCTGCCTGTTATACCACCATTATGTCAAATGTAGTTCAAAAAAGTACATGGAATTTCATACAAATAATTATTGCTATTCATCAATCGATTCCCGGGGAACCCCTCTGGAAAAAGCCAAGCGCCTCCGATTGGTAGACACAAATTCCTCAGATGGGTAGACACGAGCGCCACTGATCAGCAGACATGAGCATCTCCGATCGGTGGACATGATTGACAAAGACAGGGGGAAACACTCGACCCAGTAAGGAGAGGAGATCGCTTAAGACTTGGGACACAAGCATTTCCTTGGCGTCCTCTATTCAGTGGATACGAACGTCTTTGATTGGCGGGAACGAGTGTCTTCGAATGGTGGGCTCGAGCATCTCCATCCGGTGGATATGTGCGTCTCCAATCGGCAAGTATTGTTGATACTAAACCTCACCTTGCAAGTGTGATCGGCGGAGACAGAGACTAGTCTCGGTCGTGTACCCCGCGTGGTCGTGAGGTCAGTGACCCCCAGTGTATGGCCGGAGAGCACAAGGCGAGGTTGAGTCGAGGTGGATGCAAGGATAGAGAGGGGCCATACGGTCACGAGGCCGTCATCGCCCCCGCACACGACCTCCGTTCCGTCCCTCGTCCACCGCAGCACTCGGATGGGCTGGAAGTGTCGAACCCCGGAACCCACCAGCCTGCCACTGGCCACCTACAGCGGGCAAGTTACAAACATGAGGGCGAGTGTTTTCAGAAAATTAAATAACTAGATCAAAAAAGTTTCAGGCTGCTAACTGCTTAACGCTTTGTTTAAATCAAGGGTAGTACAGTTCTGCTAAAGTTGATTTTAAAAGGAATTGAATCATGAGCTCACAATTGTGTCATGGTTTCTTTTAGATTTCTAATAGTTTTTTTATTGTTTATAAAAAATCTTTATCCAATCAAATTCAAGTTAACTTATTTACATTTGCAGTTAAGTTTTGCAGATGAAACTTGTTGGTGAGGTCCAATGGTGTTCTGAAGCAGTGCATTTAATTACATTTATTTATTTACTTCAAACATAGCAGATATAAATTATTTTAAATTACAGTAGAAATTCTCATAAGAACCAAACAAATAATTAACAAAAATAAAAACTGTGAATAATAAAAAAATGATGTCTGCAGATGTGCAATTCTATGAATACAAACTACTCTTTGTTCAGTGTTAATCTAGGACTACACAATTATTAACAATGCATTTTAATTTAAGAAAAGATCTTTTTAATTTAAGAAAAGAGTTACATCCAAAAACAAAGTACATTTCATGGCATTCCAACTTAAACAAGCCTGTGTTCAAGTCCAGATTTTGGGATGATTGTACAAAATCATCCAAAATCACTTAAAGTTAAAAACTTTTATGTAAATTTCCACACAATGTAAAATATTGTCAGTGGAATAAATATCATAATTTATAATTAAAATTAATCACTCATCAAAAGCCATTTACAAAATTAAACAAAATCTCCCAATTTCAGAAATGATAAGAAAGTTACATTAAAAAAAACTGGCTGTGTTGCTGAGTGAGTATAATTCTCGCCATAAAATCCAACAGTTGCAGGATCAATCCTAAGAAACTTTTTAGGCCTAGTAGCTATTTGACAGTTTGATTCTGAACCCAGGTTTGCCATTGTCATAGGGCAATTAATTGATGAATGATGCTTCCTAACAATACTGGTTTGGACTGTTTCTAATCAACTCATTAAAAAACATTCACAGTCATTACACTACACAAAAAAGCAGTAGGCCTACTAACGTACTTGATCAAAAAACCAACCATTATTTCAGAAACTCAACAGAAAAATATTTTCAGTAACCCAGTTAAGCAGGTGAAAGCACATTTAATTTTTCATGCATGAAATTAATTTTTGGCCTCTAAGGCACTTTCTATTTTAAAGATTTGTAATTATAGGCCTATATAATTATTCCTGTAAAGTTGACTTAAAACATTATCTATACTATACATATAATATGTGAAGCCGTTTTTTTTGTTAAACACTACTCCTCCCTTATTCCTGGACGAAATTCAATGTTTGAGATGTCTTCGTAGTTTTGCAAGATTTTTGGTATTTTTACTCTAAAGGGCACAGGAAGCCCTTAAAGTTTGTTTTTGTCCATAAGATTAACATGGGGAACAATTTTTATTAAATTTCAACTAAAACATCTGTTCATAGTTAAATCATAAAAACACATGTTAAAAGCTAAATAGAACTTTGAATTTTTTATGCAAAGGGGAAGGTTTTATTACAAGGTACTCGGATAAAAGCAGCGCATGCGCAATGCGCTGCACAGGTACCCCCTAGTATGCAATAATGTGTGTAAATTTTAAGTAATTTGTTTGTTATTACTTAAGTTAGATTATTTGCCAACACTTTTTATCATGCACGTGCGAATAAAGAAGGATTTGACTTGTTGACTGCCTTCCAATCTAAAAGAAAACAGCCATAAGAGAGAATTCCTCCTAATTATATTACACCTCTTGAAAAACTGTGGGAAAAACAAATGTTGCACCATATAAAAGCTTCAAACCAGGATTACCACTATAGTAGGATTCACGAAAATAGTCCGATGAGAGTCAATACAGTGTTGCCAAATTTATTCTGAAACACATTTTAATACTGTATAACACATGGTAAACATAACTACAAATGGCAACATTGCAGGGTGAGAGGGGGTGAGGGGGGACACAGCTGTTAAAATTTCCATCGGACTATTTTCGTGCATCTTACTATAATACAAATTGTCAATGTTAAGGATTTTTAAGAAAAGCATGATAAGAAATCATATATTAAAACTATTATCATGGATTCACTAAAAATTTTAGTGAAAGACAATTTAAGAAGAAAACCAATCAAACTTTAGTTGAAGAAAATTGAAGAATGTTTCACAACCAAATATTGGGAAAATAAAATAAAATAAGATATTGGACCACAATTTGACTATTTTAAAATAAGATGATTATGTATTACCTCATAATACCAATAAAGTTATTATTATTATTGTTGTTATGTAGATTTTGTAAAAAAACTTTTTGTGAATAAAACGTAATGTCAGCACAACGGAAATTGTGTTGATGTCAAAAGAAATAGCAAATTAAAAGGGTTTGAAATGGGGATGATCTTTCAGAAACAGGTTGAATTTGTTTCACTTATTGATAGTTTCTCTTTTATTGAAAGAACAGCTAACGTTCATAGTCTCTAGTTCCAGTTTGGCAGAAAATAGTCTATGATTTGAGGTTATGTAATATGCCGTTGTATGAGTTGAATACTTTTTCAGCTTGTACTTCCTTACCTGTTTGCTAAATGTTAGAGTTATGGGTAAATCTTACAGTAAGTGAAGGTGTGATGGCCAATGAAAAGTCACCAATTCAATGTTTGAACTCAAAATGACTGTCTGTTTATCCCGGATTGAACTCAATGTTTACTTTTTGTAAAAAGGTTTGTCCAACCTAACAGTAGGTACCTGGTAAACATGGAGTTTTTCTGCGACGCTTATAGCAATGTAACATCCATCAGGGCTCGCCTGACAGTGGGTCACCCGTCCAGGGCACACGAGCCTAATGGAACCGAGGCAATGCTGGCTGTTGACCGGCCAAACTCGGAGGAACGGTTTGTCCTGCAGAGCTGCCACAACGTATTCGCCCGAGAGCAGACTCAGTCCCACGGATGGCACTGCGCCATCACCGCGGTACGTCGTTAGAGTGGCTCCGGTCTGAACATCCCACATGTAAACGTTCACCACCTGAAAAAATCATTATGATTTAGATTTGTGTTTCATAGTAAACAAAATCATTCAATGCCACTTAAAGTACCATAGGTACTTAAAACCTACCATGAAAGTTCTTTTTTAGTTTTAAAACTTTCAACTATCAACTTTTTTACTAAAACTGATCTAGAATAGTTTTGTTTTTAAGACTTTTTTAAATTAGACTACTAAACATACTGTAGGCCTACACTGAATTCAAAGTGACATTCAAGAAACTGTTTTTATCAAGTACAAAGCTCAAGCAAAGTACCGTTGTAATAAAATGCTGCGAATTTGATGCATCTAGCTCCAATTCCTCGCTTAGCAAAAATTTAAGCACATTAGATTTCCGTGTTTGTAATTCATATAAAATGTTTCAGTTCGTGTTTGATGTATCTTCCTGTGTTAGGTATTCGATCAAGTGAAATTTGGTCAAAATTTCACTTGATCAGGACCTAATTATTTTACAGCTGAAACATGTTCTTAATGTTTTGTCAGCATTTGTTGTTTTTACCAGCTTTGTTTATGATTCAGTCAATTACGTGTAACTTTCTTCCATAAGATTAGTATAGTTTCTTTGAAAGCTTGTAGGGCGTAGCCCTGGGAGCCGATCTGAATTTTAATGGGATTCTGCTCATCTACAGGCATAGGCGTCATTTGGGGGGGGGGGGGGCAAGGGGGGGCAGTTGCCCCCCCAATTATTTCGGTGATCTTTTTAAAATTGGAAATTAAAATGTTAGGTTATGTAATATGGTGAAATATTTGGATATAACAATTATAAACTTCTGAATGAGACTTAAAATCGTCATCTTTGGCAGGAAGTCCCATATCAAGTCTGTTGAGTTGTTAAGCATTATAACCATAGTTCATTAGAGTTCCCGCTACAGAAAGAGCGTCAATGTGTCACGTAGCGCAGCTTAGCGGCAGACATCAGTATCAGATTAATTTAAAAGGCGCATGCGCGGGTCTGGAAGCTGGACAACAACAACGTCAAGTGAATGAGACAGATGTGTTGATTGTTTGTATAATGTATATCAATCAATGTTGATTGTATGTGTGTCATGAAGTTAAACAACGTATTGTAGAAACACCATTGGTCAAGAAAGGTTGGTTTCTCTGGGGCTTTTGGCAATAGAAAGATATGTAGAAATCGCCATTACAAAAGTAATAAATGACTTTGTTTCGTGGTGAAATAGACGACTTAATTTGGCATGGTCATAACTGAACTAACTTGTTCTTGTGCTTGTCCAAGAAATATAGTGAATTAATGCAATAACTAGTGTAGGCTACATGTTGCTTGAAATAGAGAATTTTAGTTACTATACTGATAAAACATTTCATTTCCTACAACAGAAAAATTTTCATTTTCTATAACAACTCTTTGTAAACATTTTTGTAGGCCTACATACACTTTGCCATCGTTACCAAGATACCTTGGTCTTTTGCATAAATACCTATAGCGGGTTACGGGCTTCAAAGTCCTTAGTCAGCTGCCTTTACAAACTATTCAAATAGTAAGAATTAGACCACATAGCTGAATTCCGATGTTTTGCCCAATAATTCCAATGTTTTGTGAAATCATGGTCCTCAACCACTTTCCTCCAAATCTCGAAATGAAAGCATAAGTTTAAAAAGGTAAAAACCATCGAATCATAATTTGAATGGGAATAATTTATTAATATAACAATTATAACGGAAATGAGATAAAGTGTCCGGCAACCAGTACCAATGTCACAGTATACAATTCTTTCAATATACAATTCAGAGCAGTTTACACTGTAAGGATTATAAACCATTCAATTTTCTTGATTAGCCAACCATCGATATAAACAATCAATTAAGTTGAAGAAACAGAGGTGCTTCTAGCAGGTTTTCTTATCAATAGCGACACCAAAATTTAACATAGTATTTTAGGCTATAATTAATTAATAGTCTTCAATCATTGGCGCCATGGTTATCGTTTTAAAATCAAAGTAAAACAGACAACGTGATGTTTTTTATCTCCATGATTTTCTTCTGCAGGACGTTTTATACGTTTTTAAAATTTCCTCATAGCTTTTTGGACATTTATTTTTTTTAGTCCCTCGGCCAAAGCCTTTCATTTGAGATATGAAACGCCCACAACTTTGTTCTAATATAGGTTTACGGGAACCGTGTTTTAAAATTAACAAATTAAGGTAGAGATTGGCTGTTAACCTTTTCTATAAAAGATTTCGTCTTCTCTGGTTTTATAATTTTTAATAAAATTTCTAATTTCAGCAATAACGGTTTAAAATCATCTTGTTTTCTTGATGCAAATGCAATCGTGTTATCTTCTGCTAAATCATTAAATCATTTTATTTAGCCGTTAAACAAAAAGTAATAGGCCATGTCAAATTAACAGAATTTTAAGTCCTCTTGACTTACAAACACAGTCCATGTTAAATCACTAAGCTAAAATACAAAAATGAGAAAAAAAAACAAACAAGCAAAAGCAAATAAATACATCACACCATGCCACACCATGCACAAAGTCAAACTCAGCAAACACAAGCAGTTACTTTGGTCCATTCCACTCCACAGGCTACTTGGTTCATACATAATTCAGCATTCCATGCAGGTCAGCTTCCCAGTATTCATCAATTTCGTAAAAGGGATTGTTTAACAGCCAGGCCTTTACTACAGCTTCAAAGCGCTTTGGGTGGAGCTGCCTCACTTGTACAGGTGTGGCATTGAATCAACTTAATACATGCAGTCTAAAACCTATAACTAAGGTGTCATATTAAAGAAGAATGACGGTGATAGATTTCCTTTGCTACACTTTGGAAATTATTTCATCAAAACTAATAGAAAACTTCAGTTAAAAATCGAGAAAAACAGATGATTTTAGACGGTTATAGCTGAAATTAGAAATTTTATTTAAAAATTCTAAAACCAGAGAAGACGAGATCCGTCTTTTTACTTTTGGAACAAGTTAAGAGCCAATCTCTATCTTAATTGGTTAGTTTTAAAACACGATTCCCGTAAAACTCTGATTCTATAAAACTCGCCATTAGGAAAAAACATATCTCACATGGAAGATATATTAATAATGGCGAGGACTATCAAACCCACAATTGGAGAAATCATTGTGTACAAAGAGAAATGGGAACTACACTTGCCAGTACAACAAATCCAATGAGAAACATTTACAATTCGGTTTTTTACAACAACCTAGTCTAACTTCTAATGCTAACGATTTAAAATCAGGTAATATGCAAAGTTCAAAATTACTAATTGTTCACCAAAATGCTCAGATAGCAACCAATAAGGTTGATGAGCTACAAATAATTTGTGATGAGCTCAAGCCTGACATATTTATTATCAGAGCACGGTTTTACTAATGATTCAATTAATCTTTTCGAAAATTCAAAACTATCCACTGGGTAATTCGTATCAACGAGAACTTTTTAAATGGGTAGGGGTTGCCATATTTATTAGAAATAAAATAAATATCATCCCATATAAAAATGTAAATAATTTTGAAAAGGACTTTGAACTAACGGGCATAACTATTTTTAGTAAAAATGAAGAAAAATACTAATTTTTTGCATATACAGATCCCCATCGGGCAATTTTGATTCATTCTTTTTAAATTTAGAAAAAACGCTTAAGAAAATTATTTCAAAACATCTTTATTTTGTTTTGATTGGGGACTGAAATATTGATGTTTTACAATCTTGGAAGCCAGAAACAAAACAATTTAAAGACCTCTTAAGCTCATTTAACCTCACGTGGTCCATAAATACACCAACTCGTGTAACAACCACTTCAGCCACTGCGATTGACAACGTCATATCTAATTTGCCGAATTTTGATGTATTGGTTATGTCAATGGCACTTTCAGATGACGATGCTCAATCTGTTACAATTAATGATTGGAAAGCAGACATACATGCTCAAGAAATCAAATTCATTCGACAAACAAACAAAATAAATATTTCACGTTTGTTTACTAATCAATATCTCAAATCAAAATTGGACTTTTCTAAGTCAAGCGATTCCAACGAAATGTATTCAAATTTTAATAAATGTTTCATGAGTCATTTAGACTCATGTTGTCCCATTAAACGTGTCAAATTATGTAACAAAAACATAAAATCCACTTGGATAACAAAAGGTACCGGTATCAAGGTACCGTATCAAGGAAAAATCTTAAAATATTACATAAACAATTTAAATTTACGTTTGATGAAGGGTTTAAAAACTACTTCAGAAGTTACAGGCAAACTTATATATTTTGACTTACTGTGTCATTAACGCAGCTAGTTACCGCAACTTCATGTGAGTGCTCCATTGTAGTTTGGAGTCCAGAACACTAGTCCTAAGACAAAGGAAGAGCTACAATATAATATAATTTTAAAAATTTAATATAATATAAAAAAATATTGTATTAAAAATTTAATACAATATAATATAATTTTTTTTTAAGTGGATACCAGACTTAAATTATGGCCAATGTTTTTCATGGTTACTGTATACAATTGTAATTTTAGAATCCATTGTAAAAGCCTACTAGGCCTATTACTCTTGCCGTTGGCTTGATTAGGCCTATGGACGAAACTTGTGAATGCAAAGTTCTTCTTTAAGGACAAAAATAAGATTTTTCAACGTTCAATAAGATTATTAATCCATAAAATTGATACAGTAGAACCTTGATATGTCAACTCAACAAGGTCCATGACAACCCAACATGTTCATAACGACTGTTTGTGTCAATGTTGGAGACTGATAAAGGTGAAAATGAGAATAAAGTGGCGAATGATTTGAATATTGGTTATGTTAAAGTTCAATTAAGTTATGGTTTCATTAAAATTTAGTGTTCCCTAAATTCAAATAATGATTTTTATGCTCCCATTGTTAAGGTTTCCCATATATTCCCTATAGGCCTAGTTCGACACCTTCTTAGTCCACAAAGTGTCGAACTATCAAGGTTCTACTGTATTGTTATTTAATTTATTATATAAATTTATAATTAAATCTATACTTATTTAATACGCTAAGGGGGTTTTTTTTTTTTTTGTGTACAAAACTACTCCTACAATTTTCAACCGATTTTCAAGTTTTTGGTGTCATTGGATAGGGCTTAGTCTGTAGTTGTTTCTGTCAAAATATGATGAAAATCAGACTTAAAATAAGGGTGCTATACACAAATTAAATTTGAAATGTTCCCATTAAAATAACATTGGGATTGGGTTGAGCAGTTAACACAATCTTCTCTTCTCTAAGCAATTTAAGTATAGAAAAAGGAGATCCACCAAGCTAGCCCTTATTGATTTCGTGAGCAAGTGCGTCGATGCCTTGGAGAGGGGCGATACTGCAGTCGGCTGCTTTATCGACCTCTCTAGGGCATTCGACTGCGTTGATCATGAAATTCTCTTGAAGAAACTCAAATTACTTGGAATTAAGGAGAGAGCCCTTGGTTGGCTGACGTCCTATTTAAATGACAGGCGATAGCAAACGACAGTAAACTTTACTTTCAATTCTGGACTTAAAAAACAGTTTTTCTCTCATATTGCAAATAATACTTTTGGAGTTCCGCAAGGTTCAATTTTAGGCCCTGTGCTTTTCATTATTTACATTAACGACATTTCTAACTTTTTCCCTCAAGAATCTTTAACTATTTTTGCAGACGACACTTCGCTTTTCACTAAAAACAGCAATGTCTCACAATTAGAAATAGAAACGTTTGGTCGGCTTGGAGCTCTCTCTCAGTATTTTTCAAGGATAAACTTAAACATCAACCCAAAGAAAACCAATTTCATGTTTGTTTCTACTTGCCAGAAGAAAAGAAGACTCGAAAGGGCTGGCTTGCATCCACCACTAGTTATGCTTGAAGATGAAATACTTGAAAGTTCTCCTTTTGTGGATTACCTGGGAGTGAGATTGGACGATGGTCTCCGGTGGACGGATCACATCGACAAATTAGCTTCAACTTTGACTTCAAATGTTTTTGTCATTAGGAGTCTGGCAGTTTTCAATAATATCTCCCTTTGCAAGTTAATTTATTTTAGTCTCATAGAAAGCTACTTGCGATATTCGGTGGTGCTTTGGGGTTCTTCGAGTAAAATCAATTTGAACAGGATATTTGTCATTCAAAAGAAAGCGATCAGAGCTATCTGTAGGCTACGGCCTATGGACTCTTGCAAAGAGAAATTTAAAGAGCTCCAGATCATGACACTCCCTTCACTTTACCTTTTTGAAGTTATCAATTATGTAAAAGAAAATAATTTGATAGAGGCTCATAGTCATTCTTACTTCACTAGAAACCGTAATGTCAATCCATCTGTTCAGCATAACTTAAAACTTTTTGAAACAAAACCCAGTTATCTTGGTGTTAAATATTTTTCTCAATTACCGTCAACAATCAAGAGTATTGAAAATTTGAACAGTTTTAAGAAGAAACTCAGGCAGTACCTCATCGATAAGTGCTACTATGGAGACGATGGAATTGGCTAACTCGGAACTCCCTAACTCGTGTCACGAGCCGGAACTGGCTAACCAGGAACTGCCTAACCGCCAGTTAGTGGATTCCAATGTGTGTAGGGTGGAATTGGCTAACTGTCGCCCGGCGGAATTCACTAACTCGGAATTCCCTAACCAGGCGCGGCAGCCTCCGCCTTTCGCCGCTAGTGGCGCCACAAACGACGTTGCCAACCGCACCACAATAAATAATGGTGCATCCTAACGTATTTAAATCACCTTTACGTTTATTTAATCTTGTTTTTTATTATTTTTTTATTATTAATTGTAAATGTTGGACAAACGACAATGGATGCATGTTGTACAATGAGAAATAATGATAACGTTTTATTGTAGACCATTTTCAATTATAATTTTATGATTATGTAATTTAATAATACTTACCGTAGCTTATAATGGAATGTTTAAAACTTACAGAACTATTTTTAACAAAAACCAACTGTGCCATTATAGGTAAATCGGTTCTGTTTTATCAATTGACACTTATTTAAATGTACGGGGTGTACCAGAAAGTCACCTTCCCAGACCGGTAGTCACTAATTTTAAACACAAATCCCCACTTTGTGTGACATTTTTAGAATATACACGTAATTTTAAGACTTCTTTATATTTTTACGTTTAACGAAATCCTAACGGTTGAGGACATAATGGCAATTGAAATTTTGATTTTTCCGTAAGAAGAACATGGAACAAAATTTCAACTCAAATATCTCTGAACATTTTCGTTTAGACAAACATGTCCCAGCAGAAAAAAATATCTTAGCCTATCCTTTTAAATATTTTCCCATCATATATTATTTTATGTTCCATAAAATTTACAGTACCAGGTTAACTGAGCCTTGCTCGTTGGTTTTAATTCACTTTTGTTATAGTGTCATTTTAATCAAGCTATTAAATCTACACCAGACTCTTCGCAGATAACAGCTGTTAAAAACTGCTTAAAATTAATGTTTCTTTATTTTTGTTAACTTTTTGTTATATCGTTACCAAAATAGCAACCCATAAGTCCAATGTTAAAATTACGATTTTTAAACTTAAATTTAGACCAAATTAGATTTTTCCTGGGATTGAGGGTGTTTCTAAACTTATTTTTGGACCAAAACACTCTTTCAATGCAAAGTTCAAGCAAAATCTACCCGCTAGATTTCGAGATCGTGAAACACGCACATCCCTTCAGACATTGCTCGTATTATAGTATAACCGTACATAAACGTTATGCTGTGTGAACGAGGCTTCAAAATATTTTTGTAAAAGGCAACTTATTAACCCAGATAAATTATTGGAAATATTTTTAATGCCATATACTTTGTAATGTTTACATCAAATTTAACCCTAAATAAAAAAATAATAATAATAAGAATAGAATAAAGCAATTTTCCATCAACTACTTGTTGCTGCGGTCAAAATAAGTCCGTGTGGTTGTAAAAAGATCTAAGATACATAACGATAGAACTATTTAACATGAATAACAATGCTTATAATAGTCACATAGGAAAATTGCAGGTGACCGCTTACGTTTTTGCCCGTATTTATAACTCGGAATTGTAAATGGCGCTTATGGTCGCCTATTTTAAATTTATAAATACATAAATACAAATAAATACATATTATTAGATAATAGGAAATGAAATAGGTTTTTGTAAGGTTATACAATAACTTTCACTAGAGATCGCCTCATGGTTGAAATTCAACCAAAATGTCAGATGATCTGGACCCAATCAGTTGAAAAAATATCTATATATTTAAAACAGTAAGGAAAAAACTTTGGACAGTTCGTATGTGACTTCTACTGGACCGATTTTCATGCGGGTTGCACCAAAATAAACTTTTTTCGGTTCTATATTAGCAGGTTTTATTTTTATTTCAAAAATATTTACGTTAAATCGGTAAAATATGAAAAATAAACTTTTCTTAAGGAGATTTAACATGGGGAAAAAGCAACAATTCCAATCCTTTGGACAGTTCGTCTGAGACTTCCACTGGACCAATTTACATGCTGTTTGTAACAAATAAAACGTAAACCTTTGTATATAGGAGATTTTATTTACTTTAGCGTTAACTTACTTCCTTAAATTAAAAATACCCCCGTCGCAGCAGACCTGCGTACTCAGCGAATTTCCAATGGAATTTTTGAAAATTTTCTATTTCCCCATAAAATCTATGGGGGTGAGAGTATGTAGGTTTACCGCCATATGGGTTTTGTTGGTAAATATAAGTTAAACCCTACCTAGTGATTGTACATACCAAATTTTATAAGGTTATCGTGTTCTTTTTATTTTCCCCATAAACCCTATAGGGGTGAGTACGTAGGTTTGCCGCCATATGGGTTTTCTAAGCAAATATAAGTTAAACGCTTATTAATGAATGTACATACCAAATTTTATCAAGATATGTCAATAAATAAGCAAGATAGAAGGTTTTGTTGATTTCCCAAAAGAATAACATTAAAAACATCCTTTTTTTATTTTCTCCATAACCATTTAAGCTAGGTAAAAAATTCAAAATACTAGATTGTTTGGTTTTTTAAGCTCTTTTAAATGGTTTAAGTTAAAATTGTTGAATTTTCTAAATAAAAGTAAAAAAAGCCAAAAACCCATTTTTAACCCTTTTGAAACCCCATAAAACCCCGTTCCCATGGTCCGATCATTCTGGTTCGCGAACTCAACCTAGTAGACGTTGGCTTAAACCCCCGTACCAAATTTCATCAAAATCGGAGGTTCCGTTCAAAAGTTATCGTGTTCACGGACACATATATATATATATATATATATATATATATATATACATATATATATATATATACATATATATATATACATATATATATATATATATATATCAATTTGAACTAACGGTGTTTTTGGCTTCTAGGGACCTCAAAACGAAAAAGTATCATGGTCCCGGGCTTAGGTCTTACCGTGACTACTACCGTAATAGCGTATTCCCTATAGGAAAATTCGCTAATATAGACATTTTCAAACCTTTACAATTTATTTATTTTACACGATTTCAATTTAGCTGATTGTAAACACGCGAGGTATTTTGTCTAAATACAGAGTGGATGAACAAAAGGTCATGAAGGATTTGGTTTATTATGGCCAGTACCAACCTAAAAACGTTTACAATTATTATGATATATTGTCGTTTATGAAAAGAAAGTTGCTTAGTTATGTAATTAACACGTTATCTTACTTCTTTAAATAAAAAATATCGACATTTTCAAACCTTTACAGTAAATTTATTTTACACGCTTTCAATCAGCTGATTGTAAAACCACTAGGTATTTTGTCTAAATACAAAGTTGATGAGCAAAAGCTCAAGAAGGATTTTGTTTACTATGGCCAGTACCGTATACCTAAAAACGTTTGCAATTATTATAATGTATTATCCTTTAAATGGAAAGAAAGTTGCTTAATTATGTGAAATAGGTGATTGCTATGAAATTAAGACTAAATTGTAAAGGTTCAGTTTAAATAGATTGTTTACATTTGTATGAAAAGAAACGGATTTATCGGAAATTCGTTGTGCAATCAATTTGTCGGTTGAAACGTTGTAATGCTTCACATTTTTCCCTAGACTCGACGGTATTCGTGGCACAGTCGGTAGCGTGACTTGCTATAGGTCTGACGGCCCGAGTTCCAGACCGATCTTCATTTGTATACTTTTTGTAATGTGTCTAATAACGGTGTCACTAAATGTTTTACTGATGGTACCGATATTTATTTTAAGCAAAATAGAGACATTAAAATATTTATAGGCCTTTTCAAATTCTCCAAAAACGTATTTATTAAACTAAAAAATTTAATAAATACAAATTGATAGTTTAGGCCTGCTTATTTCTGATATTGTTTAATTAATATAACTCTTTGATTAGGCTACTAAGGTTTAGGCCTAAGTAAACAATCGATTTGTTATGTTTATAAAATACTAAACAGTGTTTGTATTACATAGTAAGGGTGCAGCATTATTGTCTTTAAGGAATAAGCCTATATGCCTACTTTGACAGACACTCCAACAAAAACATTTTAGTTTCTTTTTCATTTACTAAAATTATATACATATAACTTGAAGAATTTGAAGAAAGCCATGAAAACTATTATCATACATTATCCATATATTAAAATATTTCAGAGCTGTTGTAGCCTAAATAAGTGTGGCAAGCCTAGACTCATTGGTCTGTTTTTGTTAAATTAAGGACATTAAATTTAAGGATTGGGTGTAATGTTGTGTAGCCGAATGTTCGTTGTTAGCGAACACAACAGAGTATCTGATTCCGCTGCATAATTCTTTCTTTCGCGCTAAAAACCAAGCTACCAATGGTAGAATGAGAGGCCTCACCTACGTTGCACGTATCCCGCCAAATTTACTTGTTAATGTTTTTTTAATAAATAAATAAAAAAAACAGTTGGAGCAATGTATTTAAAAAATATATATGTATATATTTGAAGTATTTTCCTTCTTATTTAAGGAGGGTTCTTAAATGAATGTTAATAACAGCTCTCCCGCTCTGAATAGACCTACTTACTTTCCCGCCAATAATGAACCTTATATATTGTTACCTGTTATTTACAGCACCTGATAATTGAAAATGAAAAGTACAAAATTTAATTTTTATGGAAAGCAATGCATGTTTACTTGTCTATCCATTTATTTTATAGGGATTTAGTCACAGAAAAAAAGTTTTCTTGAGGACAACAAAATTTATTTTGATGACCTCATTTTGTTGAGGGAACCAAATAAATTAGTCAAACCAACAAAACCAATGATTTGGATCTACCAAATGGTTTTGGTTATAAAATTTGTTATTTCCAAGGAAATATTTTGTTTACCCACATAGCACAGAATATTGATTTTACCTCAAATAAACGTTAAACATTTCAAATTATATCAAGTAAAAGTTTTGATATTTATTTTACGTTTATTTGATATTCAAAATATCAAAGTCAAATAACGTCAACTTTTTTATATTTATTTTATGTTCAAAACGTCAAAGTCAAATAAGGTTACATTTTTCATATTTATTGGACATATACTTGAAAATGTGCTAAACCACATTAGGCCTAACTTATAATTTTCTTATTGAGATACAAAGTGAAAAGAAACGGTTAACCTCTTCATATGAACTTCATGTACTATTTAAAACGAAATGAAATTAAACCCAATTGTCAAGTTAAATTTATGTCAAATAAAAAATGCATTTAGTTTATTCAAGTTCAATTTATGACAAATATAAAATGTATTGAGTTTATTTAGGTTTATTAAATAGCCTACACAAGTTTTTTTTTCATATTCTTGTGATAATAAAAATATAAAATTACATTAATTTTTTGATAGTCTTATTTGTTTAACAAATTAAACGGTCAAGTAGTAAGTTATATAAAATTTGGGTCAATCTTTTGAGTTTTGACTTACCATGTTCTGAGCGAAGGCCGAGTAATAATGACTAACTAGTAAATAAGAACACTAATTTTCATAGCTTCGTTGGCTCAAGTAGTTAGAGCACCAGGACATTGAGTGAGAGGTTGTACGGTTCAAATCCTGTCACTGGTGGTAAGTTTTTGCTCAGCAGAAATTCATACATTCATAAATTTGGATGTAAAAATAATAATTTGAATCTTTTACTACTTTTTGGTAGTCTACATTTGGTTACTGCAGCAATATTTAGTTTTGTTACATTTAACAACATTTTTGGTTGCTAATACTAAAGCCATTTAACAAAACAATTTTGTCATCCCAGCAAAAAATTTGTTTGTCCCTATTTCAACAAAATTTTGTTGTTATTATTACTTTTTCCCTGAACAAACAAAACAATTTTTTTCTGTGCACTAAGTTTCATTAATAGCTGTCCATAAATAAAGGAGTTTAATAAACTTATTCTCTATATGATTAACATAAGAAAAGAGCGTGCAGGTTTGCTGCCATAATTATTACAAAACCCAAGATTATTCTACCATAAATGGATGGATGTAAACAAATTAAGCTAAACTAGCAGTTACCCGGCGCGCGTTGCTGCGCTCAAATTAAGTTGTTTACATAAATAAAGCTATTTTAATATAACAAAAAAAGATAAGTTAAGTTCTAAGTTTTTTAATATAACAAAAAAAGTCAATGGCATAGAAAGTAAGTAGTTATATTACTGTAAGGCCAAAGGATAAACAGGCATTTTGCAAATTAAATTTAAACCCAGAATAGTCAAAGTTTGCCTTATATCTTATTGATCGTAATTGCAAATGCAAGAGCACCTATGAACAAAGAAGCACGTCCATGTCAAATTTCAACCTTGGAGGCCCTAAATTAATTTTAAAGTCCAGTGGAGCACAGCCCTACAAAAAAATATATTTGCAAAACCATTCTTGGTGAGTACCTATGAGCAAAGAGGCATGTCCAAGTAAAATTTCAACCATGGTGGCCCTAAAGTAATTTAAAGTCCAGTGTGGCGGAGCCCTAAAGTGCTTAAAAACGATATGTGCAAAACCGTTTCTTAGTGAGCACCTATGAACAAAAAGAATCATCCATATAATTTCAACCCCGGTGGCCCTAAAGTGATTTTAAAGTCCAGTGGGGCGGAGCTCTAAAGATCTTAAAAAACTATTTTTGCAAAACTGTTTCTTAGTAAGCACCTAAGAGTAAAGAGCATCGTCCATCAAATTTCAACCCCGGTGGCCCTAAAGTAATTTTGAAGTCCAGTGGGCTGGAGACCTAAAGAGCTTAAAAAACTATATTTGCAAAACCGTTTCCTAGTGAGTACCTATGAGCAAAGAGAATCTTCCATGTCAAATTTCAGCTCCGGAGGTATTAAAGTAATTTCAATGTCCAGTGAGGCGGAGCCCTAAAGTGCTTAAAAAACTATATTTGCAAAATCGTTTGTTAGTGAGTACCTATGGACAAAAAGAATCATCCATATAATTTCAACCCCGGTTGCCATAAAGTAATTTTGAAGTAAAGTGGGGTGGAGCCCTAAATAGCTTAAAAAACTATATTTGCAAAACCGTTTCCTAATGAGTACCTATGAGCAAAGAGCATCGTCCATGTCAAATTTCAGCTCCGGAGGTCCTAAAGTAATTTCAATGTCCAGTGAGGCGGAGCCCTAAAGTGCTTAAAAAACTATATTTGCAAAATCGTTTCTTAGTGAGTACGTATGGGTAAAGAGCATCGTCCATTAAATTTCAACCCCGGTGTCCCTAAAGTAATTTTGAAGTCCAGTGGGGTGGAGCCCTAAAGAGCTTAAAAAAACTATATTTGCAAAACCGTTTCCTAGTGAGTACCTATGAGCAAAGAGAATCGTCCATGTCAAATTTCAGCTCCGGAGGTAATAAAGTAATTTCAATGTCCAGTGAGGCGGAGCCCTAAAGTGCTTAAAAAACTACATTTGCAAAATCGTTTCTTAGTGAGTATTTATAGCTAAAGAGCTTAAAAAACTATATTTGCAAAACCTATGGACCTATGGTGCACCTATGGACAAAGAGAATCGTCTATATCAAATTTCACCACCTGTAGGCTTTTAGTGTAATTGTGAGCTTCCGTAAGGCGGAGCCATAAAGACAACACAAACATCAACATTATACCTCACACCTGGTTACTTCTATGATTATAAGCATCTGCTTGAATGAAACTTTCAAATTTTTTAATTACAGCAGTTCATTTTGTAAACACTAAATTTCTCAAACCTGACACTGCACCATTGTATGCCCTCTGGGTCAGAGCCCTTTGGACAGATTTTCACCAAACTTCACTCAAACCATCCTTGAATACTGCTTAATAATGCCTGAAAGTTTCATTACGATCTGTTGAGTGGTTTCAGAGTCTATAGGCAACATACATATATATAAATATATATACATACTTCCTCTTTTATAGATATAGATACCAAGTTTCATAAAAATTATTGGTTTATAAGTGAAATAATAACACATCCTTACTCTCCATAAGATTTACATTGGAGCCCCTCAATACAAAGTAGGCCTACTGTCTTGTTGTGCCGTCGCGCCGAGTCGGTCTGCCGCTAATTTATCATTTAATTTTAAAGTAAAAATTTCCGTGTGAAATTCCTCTCAAGAAAGAAGACGAGGTCCAGGTCCAGCTGGTTCATCACGAGGGCCCTCGCCATCACATCAGGCTAAAACCATTTACACTTTAAAACTACGCATGATTATACATGAACTTGCATGATTATACAAATGTCTTAATAATAAAAATATCATACAAATTAAAAATATAAAACATCAGAACAAACTAAACGTTGGACGTTGCCATTATGTTAAATTTAAACAAATTAAAACTTTGAAATGTGGACAAACATTTTTTTTTATGACAACTGCAGTTTTTCATGTAATGAAAAAGAACAGAAATTGATAACAAAAAGGTAAGTAATTGATAAAATTGGGTTTAAAAGTTGATTTCTAGTTACTCTAAAGTAACACCATTGATATCTAATTATTTTAACGACCACATTTTTTGTATATGTTCTGTTAAAATAATAGCCTAGTTAAAAAATCTATTAATTTTTCTGCACGCCTAAGCGCACTTGATTTCAAAACCATTATGATAAATCACATCTTTATTCGTCATTAGGTATATTCTACATTCTAATTTCACAATCATTGTAATAGCAAATAAAGTATTTACAGTGTACCATACCATATTATGGTATCGGCACATAATTATTTGTACGGCACGTGGCAGCACTGAGCAGCGGGACTCATTCCCGACCGCCAGGCGTTCTGATTGGTGAGGGATCGACGCTTCTGATTGGTAGTTAGCGAGTTCCAGCCGTAGACAAGTTAGCCAGTTCCGCCGCCGTACAGTGTCGATCTCGGAATCCGCTAACTTTCTCCTAACCTGGGTTAGCGGATTCCGGGTTAGGCAATTCCGGCGACGACAAAGTTAGTGAATTCCGTAAACGTTAAGTTTTTGGAGATAGGGATTTTAACATTGGGTTAGCGGATTCCGAGTTAGCCAGTTCCGCGCTCCCCTACTATGATCTACCACCTTTTCAATAATCCTGATTTTTCTCCCGGACATTACTACTATACCCACTCCCCAACCTTACCATAACCTGATTGGACAGCGTCAGGAGTTGACGGCCAAGTTTTAGCCTACTACAAGGAAATTAAGGACGGGTCCCATGCCTTCGTGGTCTACGGGACAGACATAGGAGGTAACAGGTAACAGGTAACAGGTAACATCTGTTATTGTAGAGCTGTAAATACGTATAGTTTTTTGTGATTACTGTTATGCACAATATTGGATTGGTTGGATGTCATTAATTTAGAACTAAATGTAACTTTTGTACTGTACCAAAATTGCTCGATTTCGGGCAACACATAGACTAGTATTATTTTATTGAAATACCTTTCTGATTCGTATTTGGCAGGATTTGTGTGATGCCAATCTAGGTCTAATGAAGTATTCTACATCTTCTCACAAATTAAGATACATCTACAAAATAAACTTAGGTAGTTTATTATGTGTTGTTCTTTGACAGGTTAGACATTGGTTAACATTTGTAGACCTACTTGTTTTTGTTAGTTTCAGTTAAAATACTTGTTAGCTATATATTTGTTTTATTTTCGAAATATATTTGTATTGGGCCTGTTACCTTAGAACAAAACTAAATCAAATAATACAATAGTAATAGTATCGATTATATCTACAAATCATTTCTATATTAACAAGTGACATTAGTCTATGAATAACAGAATTATCTTGTGAGGTTTGAATGTATGGTTGAGTTGCCTCGTTTGACACCTAGAAGCATCGGTCCACCCGATGCTAATTGTAATATCGTTATAATAGCAATATTATCACAAAGTCGAATTGTTAACCATCAATTATAAAAGTGGCGGAGGATAAAGTTTCGCTCTCCTGTGAAACACAGCGAACACCAGTAATCTTCGATACACTTGGGTTAGCTACAGTGTAACCAAAGCTTATAGGCGCCTACCTGCTGGCTCTATTCCTGATTAGTAACTTAGGCCTACACAGAAAAGGCAGTCGACAGCAATGGAACATGGTGGCCATTGCCGAATGAACTGTGTAATCTAGGTTGTCAACAACAGTAATTAAACCGCAATGCAATAGGATCAATAATATATATCAGAGAGTCTAATTCGCCATTCATAGGGACCTCGATAACAATTTTAATGAAGATTGGTGTTTAGTGAGATAGGCGAGTAAACTTATGTTATTTAGTAAATAAAAAATTATAACCCCTAAGCACAAGACATTTCTGGTATTGGGTATATAACATAGTTTTTTACTATAAAGTAGGCCTACCCAACATTTTTAAACAAATAGGACTTTTTGGAATAGATTTATGGTTAATTATAATATGTTAAGACATTTCATTAAGTGTTACCTGAATACAATATTGTGGTAGAGTATTTTCAATAAAAAGCGTTTTAAGTTACATTAAAAAAAAAATTATAAGTTTATTCAATTTAAATCAAAATTATGATTATGATAAAGTTTTAAGGTTACTGTACGTCTTAACTTAACGTGCACCGTGCACTGTGCACAACCAAACCACATTTTTTAACAACCTCGTTTTTTCTAGTTCACCGTGAGGTTGGCTTTGGTGTTTTACCATGAAGTTACGAGGTTCAATAGTATTTTTACTTTTGTGGTTGTTTCTTTTGGTGGGGTATCATAGTAGCTACGCACGTAGCAACTACAAAGTGAAATTAAACGTAGCAACTAAAACTAAATGTTCTCATAGCAGCTACGAAAAGGCGGGAAAAATGAAAATTTAAATATTCGATTAGCGCCTACACAATTATTAAAATTTCTCGTTAGTGCCTACGATATCGCAGTCGCTAAAGTGTAGTTGCTAGTAGACTATTTCGTTTTTACGTAGTTGTTGTAAGATTTCTTAAATTCTCGATAGCACCGAATATATCAGTTTCTCGATAGCGCCTACAATAATGAGCGGTAGGTAAAAGAACGAATCTTTATAATGGTTCGTTCATTATCTTTACATTCCTTCTAGAGAGCAACAGCTCACTCAGTGTTGCCAGTTGTGGAGGATTTCTACCAAATAATAGGGAATGTTTCTGGGTGTTGGAGATTTTAATCTGAAGGTAATCAATTCAGATCATAAATCCTTTCGCACACGTGCTATATATAGACCTTTAAGAAGATGACACCTCAATCTTAAAAATCGGTTAAGGTCGTCGAGAGAAAAAGGGATGTATTTAATTTACCCGAAATACCCTATTTCAATGTATCCCTACATAAAAATCCCGTTAACATCCTAATAATCCTTGCTTATCCCAGCAAGCCCCATAAAATCCCCAAACGTGTTGAACACTTGGCAGCACTGGTGGCTATAGATGGTCTTGGCCGGGACGTCGTTCAAAAGAGCTGTTCTTTAAAAGAGCTGTTCACTCCGAACGACTCTGTAGGCGCTATGTTACAAATTCGATATTAGTGGCTATGTAGAATAGTTGCTAATCGAGAAATACAGCAATTTGTCGGAGTTAAAAGTCATTTTTACTTTTGGATGCTACAAGAGAAATATATTTTACCAATATAACAGTCAAAATCAATGTTCTAAAAAGTATAGGTCATATTCTCGTTAACGCCTACACAAATTTGAAATGTTCTACCAGCGCCTACAAGTGTAGGCGCTAATTCACACTGCCATTTTAGGTGCTACGTTAACATTCAAATTGTAGTTGCTATGAGCGTAGCTACTATGAGACCCCACGTTTCTTTTTACTTGTTATAATGTAGTATAAAGTAATTGGTTTGATTCAGTTGGTTAGGGACTAATGTAAGCCATATATTGTATATGTAGTGTTTATTTATAATGTAGTCACATTAGTTAAGGATAACTAAGATGGGGTTGGATTATGAGGAGGGTCTGGGTATAGGCATTCTTCACTGCTAGGGGTCTATTATCTAGCAGACTTCCTGACCCAAAAATTGACTCTACCACGGATAGAAGAAACCAGATACCAGGATCACATACATGTTTTATGTTAAAAAATGTGTCTTCCTATTTGTGCTAAGAATTTGTTTATTTCTATGTAAATCTGTAGTTTTTCGGACTGAAGTAGATCAAGAAACGACGATGTCATGCAGTTTAAGTTGTTTCCAGCCTCCGTTACAGTTCTGAAACAGTTTTTCCTCACATGATAAAAATGAGGACATTCCATAATCAAGTGTTCCAAAGTTTTGTTCTTTCCATCAGTACAATTTATACATATTAGTTATAAAATTAAAAATTATCCGTCAAGGTAAATATAAGTTACAACCTAAAATTCTACAATAGTTTACTTTGAAATTCCTTATTTTAGGAATAGTCAAGACAAAAAATCTCCAACGCAAACGAGAACAATTGTTTTTCTTGCAGCGTTACAACACTTACAGGTAACAAAGAGTAAAATGATGATTTTTAACACATTTTAATCGTCGTTTCCTCGGTGGCGACAACCACGGTTACACACGGTTGTCGCAGAATTGGCACCATTGCTCTTATGGAATGTAGTTCACCTGCGGCACTACAGTCATCTTGGTATTTGTGCATGTATTTCGTTGGTCGTAGTGAAAAACCCCGTTTTTATCACGTTAATGTTTGAGACACAAAATCAAAATTAAAATAAAAAAAATCACTAGTGAGATTTGACATATCTCACCCACAAATATTTACAGGCTTTTTAGCGTAAAATATTCGAAAATACTTTTAATTAGTCTGTAATTAAACCCTAAATAAGCATTTACCAAACATCACATTTTAATAAATGCTTATTTCGTTGGTTCTAAATTAGACAACTTGTAAAAAATAAGCAAAAGATAAGTTACCCATGAATCTACTATAAATCCCCAGCACCTAGAAATATCCCCGATTTGGAGGAAATCCCCCACATTTGTCAGTATGACATCAAGATCGGTAGAGGAAATGCTTCTTTTGATGTTATTCTACGATTTACAACTTGCTGCCACGGGCTTTGGTATTTGACACTTAAAAGCATACCTATCTCACCGAAAAATATACCATCCCACAATTCCTTACTATAGAGAAAAAACATTGAAAATACTAAAGTTATTGTTCTTCTTAGGATCGAGAGCAAATATCAGTAATTTCTTTCGAGGATTTTGGAAATATTATGACCTTAAAAAGAATTTTTTTTAACTTTTCTCCACAAATTTTAAAACACAAGTACAAACGTTGTAACTATTGGCGTAATAATTGAGTATAGATTCAGTGGTAATTTAACGAAATCGTTTACAAAATTAACTATAAAATCCAAAAGACCATTCTTTTGATTGTTTTTAAAAAATAAAAATGATTTAAAGAAATAGTTAAAATTTTGAGTGTTTTGGTACCCTTTGTACAGCAGCTTTAGTTTTGAAAGAATAAATAAATCGTCTTAAAGGAAGGAAAACAAGAAAGATAAATTATTGACTATGGATACTAAGTATACTGAGTATAGTATCCATAGTCAATGGATACTAGCATTGACCACACTATACTTAGTTGGTACACCTGATGACCACGACAGCTCTCTTACCCTTCTTCTTTCCAGGCGTTGTCGTTGCCTAAGTGTCAAGTTAAGAAAAAGCAAAGCAATGTTATTTACGTGATTGCAGAAGATACAGTTTCAAGTTATAATTCATTATTTTAATTTGTCATACTTAATTAGTATGAGCGTACAATAGTTTTACCAATTACGTTTACATTATGTTGCCAAAGCTGCAAATTTGTCAAAGTGTCATCACTGTAAGTATTGACAAAATGAATAATAAATCAACACAGAATAGGCCTAGACTTGAGTCTACGAATAAGTTGGGAGGTTTACGATATGTATCAAAGCCTGCTATATGTTAAAATGACAGAATCTGCTACATCAAGCATTTTGTAAAAAGTTACATCACAGTTGGGTGGTTGAAGTCCATTACCACCTAAAACCTAAAGTACCACCCAAGTCCCTCACTAAATTAGTTAAATTTATTGTTTACACTCGCAATTTTACCTTTTAATTCTGAAACAATATTAATTTTGGTGGAGACTTACTGTTTTATTAGTATATAAGTTAAATATTCATTTAAATGTAAGTTAGGCCTACCCCTACTATTCACTGTGTAGGCGTAAGTTACTAATCTGCCCCTCCATTTAGCATGGTCATTATTTAACCACTATGTAATATATTGTAAATATGGTGAAACCGTGAATAAATAATAAAAAAAAAAAAAAATGGTCTGTGGCTTTAGCATGATTCATGGTTCATTATTGGCGTCTAGTGTAACTGCTGTCTGCACAGCGCTGAACTATTACTAATAAAATTGACAACATTCGAATAGTCACTGCCTCAGTGGTTTAGAGAGAGAAAGTAAAAATGAACAAATGGTTTTTTTTTATTTCTGTCACCTAAATGAAAAAGGAACAAGTTCCCGGGCATAGGTCTGACCATGCCCGCTACTACTGTAACAGCATATTCCCTATATAGGCAAACGGGAGACCCTCAAAAGGCGCTAATTTTTTTAGACATTGGCCACATTGAGTAGCAACCAGCTAATTTAAATGTTTTAATTGGCCTTGATGAGGTGAACAATTAATTGTTTGTATGCCGTTTTTTTATTTGTATGGGGGAACAGTGAGTTTGATAGCACAATCGTAACCTAACTTGTTCATCAAAGTTTTTTTGAAATTTTTTTTTTTCTTCACAAAACTCATTTTTTACAGTTTGAGTTATTTATGATTGTTATTTTTCAATTAGACTTTGTTGCTTCAGTGAAAGATGCTTGATGGATTATAATCGGTAAATCAGGAGTTTTAATTTTACCATACAAAATTTCTAGGTTTTTAGATATCCATGATTACTTAATCATGAAATTAGGCTAAGAAAAATACATTGTAACAGGCAAACCCGTATAGATAGGCCTTAGATACCTACATTAGTAATCTTTTAATAAATTCAATGCTTACTGCACCAAGAAGAGCTACTGTATTAACTTATGGAGCAATTTTCTGTACAGTTTCAATCCTAAATTTTACTTACCTACCAATGCAGTCCCTACTTACGGTAGGGTAGCCTATACATTTATGTGTGTGTGTCTGGATGTAAACAGAGCTAGAGAAGGTCCCAACATACCAATTTTCAAATGCACAAAGGTTATTGTCTATAACTTATAAAAAAAATAGTTTGTTTAAAATTTCTCTATAAAAATCTTGTTTAAAAACGGCTTATAGCTGAATTAAGGCTCTATTCTCCACCGCAAGATGATCGGACCTGGAGTTCATTTGTATGATGAAACTTACTTTTTTTTTCTTTCAGCGACTGAGTGAGGCACGAGAAGGCAAGGAGGGAGCTGTTTATGGAACCATGTACGACAATACGTTACTTATTCTGGGATTGAGTGTGAACACTTCTGCTAAAGGTGCCGACCCATACATTGAGTTACAAACACATTTCCCTACAAAAATAGACTTCTGTGGTATTGTCATATTCACTGATGAAACAGACGACACTCTCTTGTCACCAGAAACTCTAGAAATATTAAAGGTAATTTTTATTGACTTTATCCCATTAATTGACTAAAATTTAGTACTTATATACTTCTTATCACATATTGTAAATGTCGGCCAAAAATTGTCTCAATTTATTTAACTTAGTTTTAGATTTAGTAGCAAGTTTTACCTCCGTTTACTTTTAAATTCGTTAACGTTTACTTTTAAAGTTTTAAATTCGTTTACTTCTAATTAGCCCATGTACTTTTCAATTACCATATTTTCTTAATTAGTTTGTGTTACTTTAGTTTTCTACAATATATTTTGCTTGAATGTACTAGTCTTATCCTGAAAATAATATAGATTTTGGTCTGGCGTTCACCTGCCTATACACCAAGGATCACATTCGACACACATCACACCATAAAACATTCACTCTTTCACGCATGGTCATTTTAAATTGTCCACTGTTCTGAAGCAGTGTCAAAAAAACCTTTTCCCAACATAAAGCTACAGCTCGCTGTAGGCAACGCTTAGATATTGAAACTAAACTGCATGTCAGTGTTTTTTATTATTTTTTATACTGTTTTACAGTGATTGTATTGTTAGTTGGCAGATTTAAATTGAAAGTTCCTAATAAGAAACTGACGGTTGAAGGATATTGAAGGTTTTGATATGCCCTAAAATGCTTCGTTAAGCCGCCAGCTGCCATTTTGTTTTTGGCTGCACTTCCATATACGCCAGGTGGAACTATCGAATGAAAATTATCGATCGATATAAGTTATCTATCACATAAACTATCAATTGAACCAATATTTATTGAATAAAAAAATCAAATTCTAAAAATTTTCTATAATTATTGAATGAAAAATGTTGATTCAATAACAATATTTAAAACTTCTATTCAGGATTACTGATTTATTTTGAAATGTGACTTTATATTCAAAACCATTTCAAAACTCACCAAAGATAAAACAAACAAATTTGAGTCTGTTTCAATTGTTTTGTTGGGTGAGTTAAAATGATACCAACTAACAACTTACAGATGACAACTAAAACTAAAAAAGTAACCTACGGTATATAATAAATGCAATCACTGTAAGTAATTTATCCTATTATTTTTCTTTTATTCCCAAATCTATACATTCAACAACAAGTATAACCTAAATAAAAAAATAAAAAAGCTAATAATTATATCAACTTAAAATTTAACCAAATAACATATAGGCCCGCAAGGAAAAACAATTACCTATAAGTTATAGCCTACCGTACTTAATTTTATTTGTGTTCTACTTTCACATTTACTTTCCTTTTCATAGTTCTTAATAGTAATGGAGTTTAGGTTAAGTTAATTTATGATGGTTTAGATAAGATTAAATTTTGTTAAGGTAAGTTAAATAATAATGTATTTAAAGTGTTACAACTTAATTTTGGATCCGATAGGATATGCCGATTTATATTTTTATCAATTTGAAATGATGGTATCGTTTTACTCCAATAGATATATCGATCATATAGATCGAAAATTGTCATTTGATAGTTCCACCAAGTGTATACTGAAGAGTAGCCTTGTTTTTTACACTTAATCATTTTTATTTCTGTAACATTAATTACTTTCTAGACCACCCTCATAATCCTTAAAAAAATTTTTATTATAAGTTCAATATTGTTCTTGTACAAAATGTTGGAGTTAATGAGTAGTTTTTGCCAACTAATAATGGGACACTCTGTGTAGGAAGTGTTGGTGACAGACAATCCCCTGGTGGTAAAGAGAGCCGTCAACTCAAGTGCGCTGCGAGCTTTCTTCTATTGCAACGAGAAGCTGGTGGAGGTCCCGCATGCAGTGTTGTCCGAGGCAGACGTCTGCCAACGCTTTGTCCACGTGCGGCTGCGGACGCAGCTCCCTCTGGTGTGTGAACCGGAACCCAATGCCATCAGGGAGGCCATCAACAATCTGCAGAAGAAGGTGAGAATGTTTTAGGGCTCATAGGTATAAGGTAGGTGTGTATGAGTACAAGTTTTTTAGCACTGTTTCAAGCTCAAGTGAGCTTAGACAGTAGACAGTAGACAAATTCCCTATTAACGTAACATAAAGAAATGCTATGGCGTCAATTTTACATTGATTTTTTTTCTTCAGAGGCCTAGATTCTTCCTCCAGTGGCTCTTTATTCTTCCTCCAGTCCAGGAACTCATCCATGGAGTAACATGGTTGGTCGATGAGCCGGTTGGTCAGGGCTGTCTTCAATTTTTTCATGTTCAGAATCTTAGACCTTTTGGTAGGAGTTTTTAAAAAGTTTCCTCCCCATGTATAATGGTTTCCTCTCATATGACGCAGTGTGATGTAGTAGAGGCATGTGAAAGTTTGATGCGTGACGAATGTTGTATGTGTGTCTGTCATGGAGTCGTTGCAGCTGTTCGATTGTGACATACATTATTACTCTGTTGAAGAATGCCTGGAGGGACGAGGCCAACCCCATCACTGAAGAAGAAAAATAATGACGCCATGACTGTACTCAATGTTCATGTCAATAAAGAGTATTTTGTCTTTGTCTTTGTCTACTTCGTATATGTATAGGCCGATGACTGTCAACACATTTGTAGTTTTGAAGGCATTTTTCTCCCTTGGGCCAAGGCCGACCATAATCCTGATTGCTTTTTTTTTTGGAGAAGAAGAATTTGATTAAGGCTCCCTGCTGTTGTGTCTCTCCAAACTACAAGGCCGTATCGTAAGTGGGATTCAAACAATGCATGGTAGGCAGTTTTTGATATAGCATAATGACTGACAAGGTTTACCCTTTTCAAGACGTGTAAGCAGGAGTTTAGATTTTTAGAGAGTTTGTCAACATGATTGTTCTGGTTATGTTGCAGCTACACAGCAAGCGCATGTGGCCCAACCTATGCAATCCAAATAATAAGTCAAATTTAAGGCAAGAAATGAGATACAAAGAAGGGTATGTACAGGACTACTCAATCCTGACTAATTAAATTCACCTCAATATGTTTAAGGTGTCTTCGGGGACAGTTGGTTTCCATGTGATGAAAACAAATATCTACTTATTCGGGACGGAACTGGAAGAATCTGGAATACCCATGGGTGAACTGCACGATTCCTTACGCTCACCAGAGAATAAGAAGAAGCCCCACACCTCACTAGAGAGCATGGTATGGTCAGAAGTTATTTATCTTGATTTATAAGACGTCCTGGTGGTTTGTCGAAATGCTCCTTTGAAAAGTCTAAAGATTCAAATTTCCAGTTCAGTGAAAAAAATTGCTAAACACTAAAGTAAGCTTTGTTTTTATAACTAATCAACAATGTCTACAATAAAAATAGTTTAACTAGTAATTAGGAATGTGTCCAAAATTTATCGATTCTCAATACCGATTCTTCAAAAATCGATTTCCGATTCTCGATACCGATACTTTCGATACTATCGAAAAACCTAGCTAAGCTGTAAGTAGTAAGATTTATCCCCTCGGTTATTTATTTCAGACTCTGGTCTGCCTCTTAAAAAAAATAAAAATTTTAAATTAAATAATCTACAGTCAACTCCCGATTATCCGGGGTAATGAATGGTTGAAGGGTCCCGGATAACCCAAAACCACAGTTAAAACAAAGAGTTCAATAAATTAAGTAAAACACGAAATAAACAAATAAGTTTTAACTAAGAGTCCGCGGGTTTCCAGTTTTTATTATTTGTTATTGACCAAGAATTGTTATTTTACAAGAATTTTCTTGTAAAATAAATTTGCAAACACTACAATAAAATGTGACTAACCTGTAGGTAGTAAAATGTAGGGGTGTGCGAATAGTGATTATTCTGGTCGAGCCGAGCCGGTAATAAAATATTTGAGTTTCGAGCCGAGCTGAGCCCAGACAGCAAAAAAATTTCAAAACATCAAGTTTTATCTGTCCACAAGGTCTTTTTTACCATTAAAAATTTTAAAAAGTATAACATTGAATAAACAAGTTTTAATTAGGAATATGAGGATTTCCGGTTAAATTACAAATTGTTATTTAGCCACCAAACTTCAATGGAATGAGTAAACAACTTTTCCAGTTGACTGAACATTGAGGTGGGCAACAAACTAATAAGGTTCTCTTCTTTATTGTTGTTTGTGTGCGTGTGTGAGTGGGTGCGTGTGTCGTCTCCACCAGTCAAGGTAAGGTTCCTATTATGTCACGTCATAAACAAACCCCCCCCCCCCCCCGCTCCACCCTGCCATCCTCTACCTCCCTGACCCCGTGTACGATCACACAGCTCAAGTATAAATTAGAGATGTAACGGATAGTTCTTTTGGCCGGATACCGGACACCAGATATCCGGCAAGGTTGTAGGCCGAAGCGCCGAATATTCGGCTTCCGGATATCCGGCTCATGTTGTAGTCTATAGTTCAAGGATGATTTACGGAAAGACAATATGAACTTGTCTCTCTGACCGTGAGAAAGTAGGTGGCACGAATTTTTCATTCGCAATCGGCCAGGCTGTGAGTTCTTCTGTATTTCTTTTCTTTTTTTAGATTGACTTGTTTTTAAACTGTTTGTCTCAACCGAAAAGAAGACAAGTAGTGGTCAACCAATGCCAAACAATACCTAATCCTATTGAATATTGTAAAACCTTTCATCTCCTTGCAGCAGTGCCTATAGTGAAAGGCTATTCTCAGATGCAGGACTTGTATACGAAGCAAAACACAACCGTTTGGTGCCAATTCAAGCTAAAAAACTTGTTTATATTTATCAGATTTGTCATTAGTTAGATATGATAACAAAATTTTTTTAATGAAACTCTATGTATAACAGAATTTTGTACTAAAATACAATACTACTCAATGTCAATTAAAATATTTGAATATTAAAGGTGTTTTTTTATATATTTATATTTACAGAATTAAGTATCCAGTATCTGGCCAAATAGCAGAAAGTATCCGGCCAGATACCGGATACTCAAAAAGTGGCCGGATACCGGATAACCGGATATCCATAACATGTCTAGTGTAAATTGCCGTGTTTCTCTTTTTTTGGCATTAATTAATAAATCAAGTAATTGTTAGTGCAGAGTTTTCTTTTTAAGACCTTTTTTTGGGCGGAATTGTTGCTTCTGAAATCGTTTTCAGCTCGACCACTCGAATAGTTTGGCATAACCTCAAGCCGAGCCGAATAGTGCTAGTATTCGACCACTCGAGTACTCGCACACCCATAGAAAATGCCTCCCAGTGTTTTTGATTCATTGAACTAAAAATACCTTTTCAAATACAAATGCAAACACATTCATAATTGAGGAGATTTTCTTCCCTATCTCTTGATCTTGACCACTCTATACGTTAGGAAATAACATCGCCATAATCAATGTTATTACTAGGGTATACTCTTACGTCTTACAGCGCAAGAAAATTATCAAAATTGACTAAGCAAATTGTGAAAACAAAACACTTTCTCAACTTAGCTATTTTTTTTTTTTGGTTTTTAATATTAACAAAAATATTTTAAAGTTAAAATAGTAATTAAATTATGGCAATATCATCAAGATCTAATCTGAATATGGGATTACTTTTCTGGCGCTTGTTTGCGCAGTTACCAGCAGTCGCCACTTGCGTACGAGAGATTGTTGTTGTTGTTACGCTTTATTTTCTCTCAATCAACCGAAAGAAAATCATCTCGACTTTATTAGACTTATTTGATTGTTCCACCGTCTGTGAAAGTGGCTTTTAGTATGTCTTCCATGTGACACAATGACGCAATAACTTGAAATGAAATTTCCATTTTCCAGACAACTGAACCGACCGGTATCGAAAGTATCGGTATCAACTTAAGACAATCGATTCTCGATACCGATACCAATGGCCAAGTATCGGTGGTATCGAGAATCGGTATCGAGAATTGATACATCCCTACTAGTAATATTTTATGTGTTGACTGTGGATTGGTTCTATTTTACTTTACATTGTTTAGATTCAGTAGAATCTCAAAGAGACAATTCTCAAGGGAATCTACTAAACAGTCTTATCAACGTGCACATCCAATTGAGTGTCATTCTATCAAGGTCATTTTACAAATAATTTGTGCTATTGGGGTGAGAGAAGTTCTTTAAACTCCCTCTTTAGCAAGTGCTATGTCAATAAAACCTCAGTAGCAAGTTATAATAGAAGATTAATGCAATCAGCCATAACATAAAAACCTTCATAATAAAACAATGAACAAACATATAATAAAACTGTAAAATAATTAGGCCTAACAAATATTTTAATAGAAAACTACAGACAAATAAACAAACTTATAAGCCAAAACATAAAATAACCTTGAAGATTTAAAAAAGGGCTATTATGTTAGCGCACTCATTAATTATTGATACTTTATCAAGTAAAAAACTCTTCTTAACCATCTCTATAAAAAAGAGTTAAAGACACAGTTTAAATACATTTACATTGTAATATTAAATTTATACTTATTATTATTCAGTTATTAATTTTATTTAATGTCAAACTGGTAACATTTTAGTATTGGTTATAATCCAATTTACAATTACAATATTTTCTCTAGGGCCTACAACTTAAAAAAAAAGAGTCTCAAAGTAAGTGTAGGGAAGGAATTTTATAGACTTATGAGCATAAAGACATTGTTTGCATCAAGAAATTGGTCCTAATTGGTGGGAACTATGCATGAGAAAGTTGATTTGGTTTATAAAATTTGCGTAACGCACACCTTTGTGCTACCAAGCTTAAAAATTTGTTGCAAAATTCATTTATTGAAGTAAATATTGTCATCAATTTGGAATTTGTGCTATATAGTTTCAGACATGTTGAAATACCTGTTGCAGAGATTGACTGTTCAGTAATTTTTACTGGCAAAATATGTGATATCGAGGCATTTATATAGAATGTATTCGTCTTATAGAGATATTATTAATCCTATTGAGTAAAAAGGGCAGTTCATGGTGATTAAAAAATGACTAGTTATGGACAGTTGTGTTATTGAGGATCGTGGTAGTGAGGCTCTAATGCACAAATAGTTGTTTTCATTTTTGTTTTTTCTAAAATCTGTAGAGTTGTAATAAGAGGTTTTATTTATTTCCCACTGTCTTAATCTCAATAAGAGGCTTTATTTCACACTGCATTAATCTCTATATGCTAGTTAAACCAATCATCTTTCTAAAGGGTTTAAAAGCTAAAGATTTTCAAAGCAGCATGTTGCTGCAAAAATGATCAGTCGTGTTTGGTGTTATGTTTTGTGACGTGCCAGTGGACTGGGACTCACTAATCTACTCTACTTCTGTTGGTAAGTTCTCTGGCAATTTCTATTTATACATACCAAACAAGGCCTTTATACATTTTATTGCCTAAATCATATGAAGTCTAGAAGAAAATTTCTTTTTAGGACATTGTATGTTAATGAGTTTTATCTTACACCTATTTGACAAATAAGTTGGAAGCTCAGGTATTATTTGTTTTCATCAGTAAGTTATATATTTTCTAGGAGGTTATAAGTGTGGTCATGCTTCAAAAAGCAACGAGAGACAGCCTCAGCGAAGACACGTCACGCATAGCTCCTGTTATTCACCATCTTAAGTGTAAGGTGCTTTTTCTAATTTTAAGACTTTTATTTTATATTTAGCTCTCAATTTGATGGTCATAGAGATTTTTTTTTTTTTTTTTTTTAAATAAGGTATTTTTAAGGAAGTTATATATAGTAGAAGCTCAATAATTTATGCTATGTTGGTAGACAAATGATCAACACAAATATTAATTCTATATAAATGGAATTTGCATGATTATTCAGAGAACAATGCTGCAAACCCGACCTAAAATGAACTTTCAAGTCAGAAGTGGTAGGCACTCAAACTTTGCATAAGAAGATAATACCGAAATTTCAAAATGCAATAACCCGCAAGTATGTGGCATTTCACTCCACAGTCAAAGACCTTTAAATGATATATAACATGACATGTAGACCAATTCAGTTTCCTCTACAATTTCTTCCAGGGGGCGTCCCTCACAATGTGCCCATACTGAAAAGGTGGCAACATCGATTTTTTTATCTACTACAAACAATCAATACTGTAGAACCTCCCTTATCTAACCTCCCGATAACAGACTTCTCCCAATATCCGACCTAGTGTCTGACTGTATATCAGTGATTCCTGCGCTCCCGTCGTTGCTGAGACTATCGAAATACGAAACTACTCGTTATTTGTTGAGACAAGTATAAATATTGGCATTTTTTAGTTATTAGAGTTCTGCGGTTAGCATACCTGAAATTCGGGTAAATTCAGGAAATTGTGTGAACCCGGTTGTTCCATTCATAAACAAACAACATTTTTATTGCAAAAGATATTATTTAGGTAGATATGTATTTATTAGTACGTACGTACTCTTTTATGCCCATAAACTGTCTAAAACATTATTAAATCATTGGTTGCGAGTCTAGACATCAGTAGTGCTAGCATACTTTTCTCTCTCTAACCCAAAAGAAACTGCCTAGTGTCGTGACTGACTCACAGGCCATAAAGATAGACTGTGGTGTAGACAAAACCGTTGTAAACTTTTCAAATGAAATGAAGGCAGTAGTCGCATTTGTGTTTAAACTACTTAGCCTACATGATAACTGGCAAACAGCAAGAGCAAAATGTTTTACGAAGTAAAAAAACTACATATAAATGTGTCTACATAGTTTTATTGTTATGGTACTCCGTGTGTATTGCGTATGGCGCTATTCGTCATCTGCATTGATAGTATTAAGCAAGGATTCCTCTCGTTTATTCAATTTGTGTTTGTGTTACTTATGTAATATTGGATTTTTCCTGAAACCAAAAAATATTAAAAAGCCATGGAATTGAGAGTACGCCTAATGTCAGTGAGTCCACTGACAGTCCTAATAGTGAAACCAATGATGTGGGAAATGTCCCAAATAGTCATTCATCTGCTATTTGAAATCATTTAAGCAAAGAAACAAATGCCGAAAGTAACTGAACAGGAATAAAATGCAATTATTGTAAGTCTGTTTTTAAAGTAGGATTCAGGCAATATTTATTTAAAGGCTAAGTTGAAGTAAAAACATAATCTTTTCATAACAAAATAACTTGTTTTACATTACAGAAAAATAGAGTTTTGCATATAGGGTATTTTGATATTTTATTAAAGTGTTTGTTATTTAATTTCAACAGTGTATGGTATGATTTTTAGTTTGTTGAACAAATCAACATTGGGAACCGGTAAGATAAGTCTAAAGAACCCTTAAATGTATTGGCTCAGGGCATTTTCCTTCTTTTTAATACTGCAATAAAATACATTGTAGTTTTTTTTTACTTTTGTTAGGCCTAGGCCTAGTTGGTTTAATGTTTTTTGCCTTTTATTAATTCCTGCTTTGTAGGCACATTAACAATTAATGAAATAAACCTTTTAGTTGACAAAAAATACCAAAGCTGACCCGAAGTTTTATTCAACTTACAATAGGTACCCGAACCCAACCCGAGTTTTTTTTTAACTTACATAACCTAACCCAACACGACCTGACTCGAGGTTTTTTAACTTACAAACCCAAACCCAAACCCGACCCGACCCGAAATTTTATTCAACTTATAATACCCGAATCTAACCTGACCCGAAAATTAATGGTTCTGGTAATCCACTACCTGACCCAAAACTGACCCGACTTGAAAAATCACTACCCTCAGAACTCTATGTTTCAATAAGAGAGTTATAGGTACAATAAAGATGTATTACAATACTAGCTGTTTTTCTGCCTATGAAATGTGTTCATTTGCTCCTCCCGATATCCAACTGTTTGGCCACTCTGACCATGGCCCGGTCTTGCCATGGTCAGATCTGGAAGGTTCTACTGTATTCAAAAGTTAAATTTTGTTGGACTTTCAGTGCATGCTTAACCAATTTATCACATGGCCTCAGAGGCAGATTTGAAATTTTCCGTCCCTATGATCATGGTCTTCCCCCCCCCCCCCCCCCCCAATAACCACTGAGCTTTTTACTGTTCGTTTCCATCATGACTTGTACCACGGTTACACGGTTGCTAAATAATACATAACACCTCTTTAACTTAACAATCCGGTTAGCTCAAAAATTAACAGATACCTAATATACGGTCATTAGACAAAATACCTATGGAATTCTTCAATAAAACTGTTGTTGTCAGCCCCGACTTTACTATGTTCTATCGGTGAATTCACGGTTCCTTCTAGCGACTGCTTTTCTGTTGTCAAAGACTTGTCACCTGAAGACACAACGAGAAAACAGAAGTTTAACTGATAAACCTTAAATTGGATTAGAGAGACAAAATAAATGTAAACATTTCTTTGACTTGTTAAACTATAGACATCTTGGCATGGCCAAATTGTTGAATCAATTAAACGATTGAGAAAACCTTTACCAGGCAACAAGCGAGTGGCTGAGGTTCAGCTTCCTGTGGACCACTTGGCGCTTGTGGACAGGGAGAGTCGCTCGGCCGAGCTGTACACGGTGCTCGTGGACACTCTGTGCCGCTCCCTCAGAGTGTTTGAGCGCTGTCTGAGCCAAGGTCACAAGCGGATGGCGCTCCCCCGTGCCTTCCACTTCTTACCGCCTTCGCTCTCACACTTCCTTACGCTCGTATACCTCGACAACAAGACTGACGATGATCTAAGTTAGTACAGTTGAGAAATGATTATTTCTTGTTTACAGTAGTATTCATTGTATTAATTTATTTTAAAATAAACATAGGAAAATAATGTAAATGATATAAATAGAATAAATATTTTAGATTGACTACCAAGCACATTTTGTCTACTGAACTCTTATAATCTGCTAAAATGGTGGGTTTTAATAACATTTGATTTTGTAGCAGTGTTCATTCTACAAATAATTTTAATACTACGCAAGTGTAGAAGTGCGTTAAATTTGTTAAAAAAAAAGGAAAATTTCGAGCATATAGCTTGGAGTTTTCAAAAATGTACTCCTGATACCATGTAACTCACATTGTGGTAATGTTGTAAATTATTTAGCAGCGAGTAAGTTAAAATGATTTAGGCCTTTTATTATTTTTTTTATGTAAAATTTTTGGCTCATTATATTGGTTAACATTACAATTACTAGTGAATTTCAAGATATTATTTGAAAACCACTAGTTTAAGGTTGGGATTAAAAAAATACTATTGGAAAAAGCTGTGTCAAAATATAATTTTTGTGATACATGTTATTCATATTTACCTTCTTATGTTTTTTGTTTCTGGTGGAAGATACATGTAATTAACTCTAAACTGCTTACAATATCACTTATCTTAAACAAATTGGGCTTCAGTGCCACGTATACCTTAGATTTATTAATACTTTTTGTTTTTTTTTACACTGATTTAGAAAGTATGCTTGAATAATGGCATACATGTCTTTATTTATTAACAAACAACTAAATTTCTTTGATATCTCAAATAATTGGCAAGAAACAGTTTTTCCACCCACCTAATAAGTTGTTTTGTTTTTTGCACTTACGTGTTAATAGCTTGGCCGACAATTTGTTTATTAATGTTTGTTATTCCAGGGAGCAGAAGGGAGTGGTTGCACGACCAGTTGAATCTGCCAAGAGGTCGGCCGGTGTTCAGGAAAGGCAATGTTCATGTGTTCAAGGAAGACATTCCTCCTAACGCACCTCTCATCAACCCGCATGAAGGGCTCAGCCCACCTTGTGAGTGACTGGTGACACTGATTGTCCAAGAGATTAGGTTATATTAGAATTACAATTGATATTTATGCAAAGGGGAGCCCCGCGTGTGCTACAGTGCTGCCAATGCGAGGAAAACAAATTTTTGTTAAACCTAACAGTGTGCTGTATCAGACAAAGGAATAAAAGGGAGAGATTATCAGACCTTACCAACAGAAGTAGAGTTGATTAGTACACTCCACTAGCACACAAGTTGGTTGGAACTTTTTAACTGATTGAGAAAGCAGCTTGTTGCTGCAAAAATATCACCTCTCTTTACTGTTGTTTTTTGTGACCTTTGTGCCAGTGGACTGCATTAATCAACTAACTCTACTTCTTTTGGTAAGTAATGAACTTAACAAGTTTCCCAGTGTAAAAATTGCATTGTAAAGGTAATAGGTTATTACAAAAATAAACTTTCTTTCATCTTTATTTTATTTTAAACTAATAGATGACTCATACTGGTATCAAAATCTTACCCAAGAAATGCACTTTGTGAGCTGTTTTTGTTGAAGCCTTTGTAAAATAAATAAATCAATAAAATCGAACGCATTATATTACAATATTGATGTATAGGAACTTATCAGCAAAGATAACGAAAACTCTTTCCTTATGCCTTAATAAGCGGGCTGACTATACTAATTTTTTTTAATCATTACCTGATACCACCCAAAGTTGAATTTAGGTAGCAATTTACTTGAGACATTTCAAAGTTTGGTATTGGTGCTTCTACTTGCATACATGCAAGCCTATGGTGTTGGATCTGAGCATTAAAAATAAAACCTCCACTCCCCCGTCACCATGGGTCAATAAGCCTATAAGGTGATCTAAAGACAGCAAGGTACCGCATGGTATTAAGTCACATAGACTAGCTAGAGGTGACCGCTCAGGTTTGTGAGTGAAATGTCGTCGCTCTGGATCAAACCGGGGAGCGCTGGCTTGTGAGGCCAGAAATCTACCACTGAGCTACCGCTTGTGAGCATGTGTGCATGAGTTGAAGGTCCACTAATCCCTTAGGTGCAATGTTTTATACCTGATGGATTATAGCACAAGAAATTAATTATATTTAATGTTTTACCTGTAATTTATCTAACTTAAGCCATAAGTTGATTAAGAAAGTGCAAAATGACTGTCTTGATTGCAGTGAAGGGTGGGGAGGTGAGTGTGGTGGCGGGCCGCTACAGCTACCATCATTACATGCAAGATGACTTCAACGACGATGGCTGGGGCTGCGCCTACCGGAGCCTACAGACTCTGGTCTCCTGGTTCAGGTGATGTGAACCACTTCTGCTGAACAGAGTGTAAAGTTTTTTACTGGCTCTCCAGCCAGTAGTAATACTTTGCTAGAATTTCAAATGTACAGTAAAACCCCACAATCTCAACTCATTGTGAACTTGGGCACTGGTGGGGAATACCGGGTTTCCCTTAGTGATGTGCGATATGGCGATACAATACGTATCGGAGTGTCATATCGTATCGGCCGTATCGTATCGGGGCTGTGTATCGCGATACGCGTATCGTATCGGCCAAAATATCGAAAAACGATAAGTATTGTATCGTTTTGTACAAAACACGTTAAAATTTGATTTAACCATTGATTTTATATTATAATTTGCTAATAATATGATTTAATATAAAATCATATGTTTAAGGCAAATAATGTTGTTGTTTATCAGCAATCTACAACATTAAATAATATTTTGCTGTATAAAATAAAATGTCATAATAGTCCTCAGAGATTCTGTGTGATGCGAAACTCCGATTCTATTGTCAATACCAATACACACAGTACCGATCGATATTTCCAATTTCGTATTTATATCTCCAAATGTGGTAGTTCTATCATTAAAATTACAAACTTATAAGTATTACGTGCAATATAACCACCAATTTTTATTGATACTTATCAGTCATGTGACGTGGCCGTCTCGTATATGTTAAACGATATCAACCTGTTTATCTTCTACTTTTCTGAATGAACTAGTACAATTTAGGATAGAACTTGGCCTATTTTACAGGCTATTTAATGGAGAAATAAACTATGAAATTTGATTTGGTGATTTGTATCAGCACTCAGCACAATAATGAAATAATTGGTTACCATAAAATAAACAAAACTTGGCATAGGCCTGGTTAAAATAATATAGTACAAGGCGACTTAGTTAATGCTCAGTAAAATTATTACTGAGCTTAAGCTCAATGCTCACTCACCGGTAATCTTTTGACGGGTGGGGTATTTCCGGGGATTTTCTCCCAAATTCGGGTAATGCTAACCCTCATCAAGGAAAATTACCCCACACGTTTCCCTGAAAAATTCCCTATGGTGGTGGGAGAGGTAGATACTAGAGATGTAACGAATAGTTCTTTTGGCCAGATACCGGATACCAGATATCCGGCTCATGTTGTAGCTTTTAGTTTAAGGATGATTTACGGAAAGACAAGCTAGAAATTGTCCCTCTGACCCTGGGAAGTAAGAGGCACGAATTTTTCATTCGATATCAGTCAGTTTGTGATTTTTTTCTGTTTTTTGTTGTTTGTGTTTTTGTATTGCTTGTCTTGACCAAAAAGAAGACGTTACAAGTAGTGATCAACCAGTGCCAAACAATACCCAATCCTACAGAACATTGTAAAGATATATCTCTCATCTCCTTACAGCAGTGTCAACAGTAAAAGGCTATTCTAAGAAACAGGACTTGTATGTGAAGTAAAACGCAACCGTTTGGTGAAAATACGTGCTGAAAAACTTGTTTTTATTCATCATAAACTTGAATTAGTTCAATATGACCACGTTTTTTTTTATTTTAATTTTATTTATTATGTGTATAAAGCTCTTTAATTACCGAATTTTGTACTAAAATACAATGTTGTTGTTGTTTTTTTTTTTTTTTTTATTTAATTTACAGATTTATGTATCTGGTATCTGGCTGAATAGTAGCAAGTATCCGGCCGGATACCGGATATTTAAAAAAAGGCCGGATAGGCCGGATACCGGATATGCATTACACGTCTAGTAGATACCCCACCTCACTAATTCAAGGGGTTACCTCAAAAACTGAAATCCCCAAACCATAAGATCAATTCCTTACAATCGATTTTTGGTACGGTAGCTAAAACCCCTAGACTCAACCAAAAAAAAAATTTTTTTTAAATAAAAAGTTTAAGAGTACTGTATAAAAATTTATAAGTTTACTAGTTTTATGACTAACAGGTGTAAAGGTAAAAAAGAAATTTAACTATAAAAAAGTTTATTTCATCAATGCAAAATAATAACATACTGGAAAGAACATCTAGAAAATACAGTTCTGAACTTGGTTTCAAAATTCATATCTCGATCCATTGTCAATTGAACTTAGGAATACAATTTCCTGCAGGTGTTCGGGTAGTAAACGATTCCTTTTCAGGGTTACAATATTCCCAGCCTTTGAGAAAAGCCGCTCCGCTGGTACTGAAGTTGCAGGCACAAATAAATATTTCTTGGCTAGTGTATATATTCTTGTTTAGGCAGTCTTCAACGTTTCCAAGTGGCTCAAAGGATTGGTTTTGAGGGAAACAACGGGTTGATTTAAATATTGTTTCAACTCCGATGACATACCTTCTTGATCATCACCAGTGTCTGATCTTTGTGTAGCTTCCAATTTATGGAAACTCCATAAATCTTCTTCTTCATTAGTTTTTTCAGTGTTATCTTCCTCAGAGCACGAGCTTTCCCCTGATCTAGCCAAATTTCTCATCATTCTCCCCACTTTGTTAATAGCCCTTGAAGTGGCAACTGGATCTGTAAAATGCATTCTTTTAAATCTTGGGTCCAATAAGGCAGAGATTGCCAAAATTTCATTCTCTTCATGGTGCTTAAACCGTCTATCCAGCTCTTGAAGTACCCTACTTTTTAATCTGGTGGCCATGATTGAAGTAGTGGCAATTGACTGGGTTTTCATTGTTACCATTCGAATCAAAGGAATGATTCTACTGGAAGTCACATTCTGGTCACCACTGATATCTTTGGTTGCCTGTTCCAGAGGGCGCAGAATCTTCAAGATTTCTTTTAATGTTGCCATGCTCTGGGCAATTAGCATCTGAGGTGCCGAAGGGAATTTGATCAAAATGGCATTGATAATATCACTCAAAATTATAAACCTCTCAATCATGTAAAATGTGGAGTTCCACCTAGTAGGACATTCTTGTTTGAGTTTTAATATTTTGCCATGTGGTGTTCCTTGATCGGATAGCGCCTTTCTTAGCATACCAGCTGCATTGACACTCTGACTGAAGAAAGTAACAATCGATTTAACAGAACCAATCAATTCTGGCAACCCATCTGTCAAAAGTGTGGCTTTGCTAGGCACTAATGCCAATAAATGGGCAAAGCAGCCCATCTGCTTTCATTTGCCAAAGGACTCATCAATTGATTTGACAATATTCCCTGCATTGTCTCCAATTATACTGACAATACGGTTGGGTTCAATGTTCCACTCGGCACAAACTTCCAACAATGTTTTCCCGAGGTACTCATGGGTATGGGATTCACTCAGCGGTTTGATAGCCAAAGTGCAACTTCTTAATACATTGTCTGTAAGATAAAGTGCTGTCACACCTAAGTAACTCTGGGAGTTACAATCTGTCCATACATCAGTTGTGAGCGAAATGGATTCAATTTCGCTAAATTTAAGTTTTAGTTGCAGCGACACTTCACAGTACTTCCTGCTCAGAAGACTCACTATTTTCTTCCTTGAAGGGACCGAGTAGAGAGGAACTGTGATCTTCATCAAGTTGGTGAATCCTTTGTCTTCTACGAAGGTCAAAGGCTGGAGATCATTCGTTATCATGTGAAGTAGGGCTTCATTCAACTGCACTTCTCGTGAACCCCCACCTGTAACATAATATTCCTAATAAATAATACATTAAATAATATATATATATATATATATATTTAAATTATATATATAAATTAAATATATATAAATTATATTTTTTTCAGTTCTCGGTTACCTTAAATTTATTTTGAATTGTACTTACTGAGTACTCAATCTCCACCGGTTCTCTGATCTTCTGATTGTGACAAAGACAACTTATGTTGGATTTAATATGAATTATATTGTTATGTACTGCATTTATATATATATATATAAATGCAGTACATAACAATATAATTCATATTAAATCCAACATAAGTTGTCTTTGTCACAATCAGAAGATTACCATATATATATAAATGCAGTACATAACAATATAATTCATATTAAATCCAACATAAGTTGTCTTTGTCACAATCAGAAGATCAGAGAACCGGTGGAGATTGAGTACTCAGTAAGTACAATTCAAAATAAATTTAAGGTAACCAAGAACTGAAAAAAATATAATTTAGAATGTAAATAATTTAAATTAAGGCAAATATTTTAAATACAGCAGACTAGTAGCATTTCCCTGATAAGTAATGATAAAAGATGATTAGGCCTAATTATGATGAAAATATCTTTTATGGCTCAATAAGCTAAATGAATTTAACATTTTCAATTAGATAAAACGAGTTAACATGAGAATATGAGAACACGAGAAGTGTAGTAATGTGCCATGAGAAATGTTATACATTTTTTTTTAATATAGGCCTAAGAAATAAGTTTTCAGTATGGTAACTAAGTTATAAGGTATAGTCTTTGTATTTTTTTTTTTTTTTTTTTTTTTTTGTATAAGTTTTAAATACTGTACAAAAGTTGTTATAAACTAAATTACCTGAATAGATTTAAATGTTTCTGATGAAATCTGTCATATGAGGTTGAATCAACTTGTGGCTTCTTGGGCTTTCAGGTTTACTCAGCGTCACTTGGCAACTTTGACTCTTAAACCCAACTGGGTCTGGGTCATCATCCATCTCTTCTTCTATATCTATTGACATAATTTCTACTTCGGTTGCAACAACCATGCCCATGCCCTGAGACTGACTTAAATTCTCAGCTACAAAAGTTGGGGCTGGATGTGAAGAACAATGCCGCCTGGAAACAAATTTAAGATTACAATAAGTCAAGAGGATGTGTAGCATGTTAAACCATTTCACATTAACTTACTCCATTATAATCAAATCAAATCAAATCAAAAAATCTTTATTCATCATCTGCACATCATTGGTACATTGAATAGTGTCAATACATATCTATATAATAATAATAATAATAAACCATACTAATATTATTAATTCATAGCTCTATGATTTTGTAAGGTCTCCTTAATCTCGTTAAAAAAATAAAATAAAATAAAAACAAGAATTGACAACAAAACTAAACAGAAATGTTATAAAACTCGTCTAATGAATATATGGCCTGTCCAACCAAAAATGTTTTTAACTCCCTTTTGAATTTGTTTAAATTGTTTTCATTTTTAATAATACTTGGGATGTATTTATAAAATTTTGATCCCATATGGACAGTTTTCTTTTCATAAAATTTTAAGCGATGTTGAGCTATTTTGATTTCATTCCCACCTCTTGTGTTGTAATTGTGAGTTTGATTATTTAGGTTAATTTGTTGAGGATTTGCCTTAACATAAACTATGGAATCAAAAATATACTGCCCATAGACTGTCAGAATTTTAAGATTTTTGAAGTGTTCTTTTACAGATTGGTCTTGTTTTAGCTTTAAAATTATTCTTATGGCTTTCTTTTGACTCTTTAGAATCACATCCAGGGCAGTTCTTCTGGCTGAACCGTATAAGCAGAGTCCAAATGATATATGAGAATGGATGAAAGAAAAGTATACCATTCGTAGAACTGAAATATCACAAAAAGGTGACATTTTTGAAAGGGCATAGATTCCTGAACTAATTTTGGATGACAGTTTTTGTATATGTTGGTCCCATGTTAAATTTTCATCTATTATTAAACCAAGGAAATTTGTACTTTTTTCAATTTTAATTTCCTGATCCTCAAAAATAAGTTTTGGTTCACAGTTTTGTTTGTTTTGTGAAGTTTTGAAATATATGAAATTGGTTTTATCAACATTCAATCCAAGATTTAAGTTATTCAAATTATGTTTAATGATATTTAGCTCCATTTCCAAAAATTTTTCAATTTCTTCAAAATTTTTACCAGAAATTTTTAAGTTTGAATCATCTGCATAAATACAAAGACTATTCTGGATTGGATTAGACAATGCCAGCCCTATATCTTTTAGGTAACATATGAATAAAAGTGGTCCTAAGACTGATCCCTGTGGGACTCCAAATTTTACTGGAAGTACATCAGATAATATTTTAGATACTTTATTGTTTTGAGAAATGTGAGTGATTTCTACACATTGTAACCTGTTATTTAAATAAGACTGGAACCAGTTCAATGAATGATTTGTGACACCCAGTGATTTTAATTTTTTAATCAAGGTTGAATGTTTGACACTATCGAAAGCCTCGGATAGATCTAAGAATATCCCTAATGTATTTTCTCCCTTATCTATTGATTCTATTATGGAACCAATAAATTCAATTGCTGCTGTGGTTACAGACCTATTAGTACGGAAACCATGTTGAATGTCATCCAACAGGTTATATTTGTCTAAAAACTCCACTAATTGATTACATACAACTTTTTCATACACTTTAGATAAGTTTGATAACAAGGAGACTGGCCTATAATTAGTTATGTCACATTTATCGTCTTTATTTTTATAAATCGGAATTAATTTTGATACTTTCAATTGCTCTGGAAATATCCCTGAAATAAATGACGAGTTTATCAGGTGAGTCAAAACTGGACAAAGGTATTTTTTGGCATTTTTCAATACAGAGGTAGGAATTTCATCAAGCCCACTTGAAAACTTATTTTTAAGAGAGTCAATAACACTTCTGACTTCCACCTCCTGAACAGGTCTCAAATGAAAATGTGGTTTAATACTAATTTTTACAGGCTCCGTGTTACTTACTTCTGGTTCTTTAACATCAACAACATCACTACTTATGTCTTTAACAATGCTTGTATAATAATGATTAAAAATATTGCTAACAACTTTTGGATCAGAGTGATTCTTGCCTTTAAAATGTATAACAATGTTTTCTACATCTTTACATTTTTTGTTACCAACCTCATAATTTATCAAATTCCACACAGTTTTCGGTATATTGGATGATTGACCTATTTTATTTTCAAAGAATTCTTTTTTGGCACACTTAACATTTTTGTTGTACAATGATAATTTTTCTTTATAGATTTTCTTAGATTGTTCCGATTTACAAATTTTCATATACTTCTTTATTTGTATTACTTTACTTTTTTCATCTTTTAATTTTTGTGTTACCCAACTGGGTTTTATTTTGTTTCTCTTTATTGTTCTTTTTGAAAATGATTGTTCAAAATAAAATTTAAATGTATTTAAAAAAATTGTGTATTTGTCCTGCAAATTGGCAAGATAAACATCCCACCAGGTTTCTTTTTCAATAAATTTATTAAAAAGTCCTAAATTTTCCTGTGTAAAACATCGATTTTCTTGAATTGTGTATTTAATGGTCTTAGGATGTTTAATGAAACATGAGTACTCCAACAACTGCCCATCATGGTCCGAGAGAAGTGTTACAATGCCTGTAACTGACATATTTTTTGCAAACTTTTTCTTTACCAGAATGTTATCTATTGCTGACTCTGACTCATAACTCACTCTAGTTGGGAAATTAACTAGGTATTTCATGTTGTGATTTTCTAACAAATTTTCCAATAATAACTTTTTCTTTTTCTCCCTCTCTGAATTTTCCAAAACATTTATGTTTATATCCCCAACCCAAATAACATTTTTGTATCTTTTATCCAAATAACTTATAACTGAATTCAACCTGTCCAAAAAGATCTCTACTGATGAGGATGGGGACCTATATAGACCTACAATTACAAACTTAAACCCTAGAATTGTATAAACAGAAGCACAAAATTCAAATTGTTTTTCTTCTCTTAAACTTAATAAATTTTTTGGGAAATCCACCTGCCTACCCTTTAATCCGTTTTTACTCAAAATCATAACCCCCCCTTTATTAAATTTAGTTCTACAAAAATAAGTATCAATTGTATAATTTTCAATGATTAATCTTTCAAGTTTATTTTCTTTAATGTCATGTTCTGATAAAACAGTAATATGAGGCTCTAACTCTTCTAATATTATATTTAAAGGTTCAATACCAGACTTTAAATTTCGTATATTTTGATGAAAGATTTTTAGTTTCCCCTGATGTTTAGAATAGGCAGATGGTTTTAAATTGGAGGTGGGAGGGGTTTGCAAAGGATGTTTAAAGGTAACTCTTTTGTTACATTCTCTGTGACTATTTGGAAACTTGTTTCACTGCTTACACCATTACTGCTTAAAATTTCACAGCTTTCATTATTAGAACATGACACTTCACTTTCACTGCACTCTGGTGATGGGGTCAGGGCAGGGCTCAGCATGACATCATCTGCAGGGATGGACATCTCTGGGGGGTCTTGTTGCGTATTTGATTTCAACAGTTGGTGATTTTCAGTGAGCAGTTGATCACTCTCGGTGGACGATGTTGCTGCCTTTTGGTCGCTCTCGGTGGTGGGAGTTGTTGCCTTTTCACTGCTGTTGATGCTGACGATTTTCTGGTCGGGGGAATTTGTCTTTTCATTCATAATGATTAGTTCTTTCATTTTACTAAAAAATTCTTCGTGAGTTAAGCCATTTCTTAAAATTCTATAGGCTTTCTGAGGATAGTCTACTATTGTTATTCTGGCACCAGTTTTACGCTGGAATATCGAGATGTTTGATATAAAATGAGCTAGATCTACTTTGTCCCGAACACAACCGATAGGAGAGCAGACAAGGTGTTTCAGCCCTCTTCTCATGAAATCTTCTGTCAAGTGTTCAAAAGCTGTGTCATAATCAGGCAATTTTGGCTTGCCATGATATTTTTCTATAGTAATTAAACTGTACACAGCGGGCCCATTTTGAATTTCTTGGACTGCCAAGTAATTTGTGAGGCACTGTGATTGTGTTGGCCTACCAAAATTCCTTCTAAATACCACAGCTACCCCTGCAGTCATGTGGCGGGGATCATCAAAGTCTGATGATATACTGTGAGCTAGCCCTACTGTCTTATTACAACTGTACCTATGTATTACCTCCGCCATATGTGTTGTAACTACTTTGATTTTTGATCTTGTGTTAAGCTGGAAACAATTTCTTATAGTTTTTATAATTTGATTGGCAATTCGACTTTTTCCCTTATTATTAATGTGAAGTCCATGTCTGGTAAAGTTAGACCGATATAGATAATCCAAATCGACAAGCCACACTGAGTCCATACGAATTACAAGTTCTCTTAGATAATTGTTTAGATCCTTAATTTCCCTTTGTCTAGGGTCTGTATTTGCAATATCATACCGCCTAGGTATTGTTGTTAAAATAACAGGCTTGTTTTTGCTAAGAGCTGCCAGCTTACTCTCAAATGTGGAATAAATAGGCGAAAGGTTTCTTTGTTGTGTGTCATTTGTTCCACCCATGAGTACTATAACATCATCATCATTTGCAGCACAGTTTATCGCAGTTTCTGTGATTTTGAGCAAACCTGCATTAGGCATGACCATTCCAGTAGCTTAGGTTCATGGACTAACATATATCCTGATGCAGATTTCATCAATGGTAATAGAAAGCCTAACCTACATTGGTAATTACAACCTCATTACCCATGTGCTTCATCCAAAATATATGCTGGCGACGGGCATAAAGGCTTACTGTCCTAAAACTTATTACAGTTGGGCCTAGATAACTTCTAGGCTTATGATGCTTAAATAGTAATGATAGGTTATACTAGATCACAATCTACACTAATTAGTTACGGTAAGGGTTTTTATACTGTTGGAACTCCTACAATTATCAGAAAATTTTCTAAATTTATGTGTCGTAGAATATTGTTTGGTCTGTAGTTGTTTCCGCCAAAAATTGGGAAGTTTTGCCTAAGCAATGCATGAATGCAATAAAAAGGAGCTGCAACATCTCTCATGCTGTTTTGTGTTCATGCATACACTGCTTAAATGCCCCTGCAAAATTATGCTGTAGGCCGGCGAGACTTAAGTTATCCTACTCCATCGTTTTTATCAATGGTTTTAAATTTTGATTTTGAAATTTATGATTGCTAGTATCAATAGTAAAACTTAAAGTTCAACATTACTACTAAGATTTATTACCTGATTTTGTTTTGTTCTAGGATAAATAAAAATATCTTTTAAAAGTAAAATAAAAAGCAAGTACCGTAACTGAAGTTAGTAGGCCTATAACCAAAACAAGTAAAAATATAAATGTATGTACTTGAAATACTTGATGTCTTCATCTTTGACTGGTCATTAGTGTAACCTAAATATTAATTGATATTTTAGGCCCAACATTAATAAAGAACAACACAAAATAAACTAAATTTATATTTTAGTTGTCTAATCATTGGCTGAAGCTCTTATTGGGAGAAGATGCAGGCCCTCCCTAGCCCTAATTTGGCATCACATAAATGCTACTAAAAGATAGGGATGGACGGGACCCGAAATTTCGGGAAATTTTTCGGGAGCAAATTTGTCCCGATCATCGGGCGGGATTTTTTTTTACTCGGGAATTTATCGGGACGGGAACTGCCGAACGGCGCCGCGGCCGCGATCGCGGCCGGCGATCTCGGTTGGCGATCGCGGCCGGCGTTCTCGGCCGGCGATCTCGGTCGGCGATCGCGGCCGGTGGTCTCGCCAAGGCCCCCCATACACGTAACGATCGGTCGACGGCCGGCGAACCACGACCGATCGGAAAGAAGCGTGGTCCTCAACACGCAGTTGGTGTTTTGCAACCAATGTTATAAAGTGTTACATTTAAAACATTGTTATAAAAATTGCTACATAAAAAAACTCCAATGCACATGGTTGGTGTTATTCTCATGATGAGGTGTTATTCCCTCATCCAAGAAGCTCCTAGATAGGAATAGAGCCCGTGGTTATATACAATGGTCTCTAGAAAAATAGTACATTTATGCTTTATTTCCTGCTTAATGCATACAAATTTCATTTATTTTGAAGGACGAAATTGTAAAAAATAATTTTCTATTACAGCAAGATAAGAACAAAACCAAATGTAACGTATTTATTAACAGTATTTTTCTTTAAACAACATTCTTTGTAAATACTTCATATGAGTTTTTTTTTTTTTTTTTTTTTTTTTTTTTTTTACCATCTCCCTTGATCTTTGCTAGGGATGATTTTAACTGTGATGTCTTCAAGTAATACTATTAATTTTTCACAAATTGCTAATATACATGTTTATATAAAATACCGATAAAAGGCAGCAACCTTGCCTAAAAATATAATAAAATTCTAAAATAAAGCCGTTTTATGTATTTTTTATAGAGAACATGTGTTTCTATTTTGCACCATAAATCTTAAAAAAAGAAGTTTTCACAATTATTTGCACATCTACACAGCTTTCAAACGACCGATAATTAATAAAATTGGTTCTTAGAACTTTAGATTTTTTTGCCTGAAGATTTTAAAAACTGGATTATGTAAGAGTAGATAGAGCGATACCAGTCGGGTTTTATTAGGTGTATCGAACGCCAATTACGAATTAATATACCTACTTTAATTGCGGCATCAATGGACGTGTATATGATAGTGGTAATCAGTATACAGAGTTGTGTATTACTAATGGGAATGACTGTGGTGTCTATGTATTATTAATGATCGACTGGCTTTTAAGAGCTGCAATCAATGGCTCAGTCACTCAAAATATTAAGGGCTGTAAAGATTTTCTAACAATTAATGAGAAGGACGTCAAAGCAAAACGAGCTCAACTGGCTTACCTGAGCCAATTTCAGGACCAAGAGGAAAAAATCACTGAAATTTTAAAAATAACTTTATCCAAACCTGAAATCAAATCTTCTATAAATCTCAGTGAAAATGTATCAAATAATATTCAAGAAACTCATAATTGGCCAAACGACCCTACTTCACACTTAACTGAAAGTCAGAAAGGTGAAGAGGAATGGTTGACAGTTGTTAAAAAAAAGAACCAAAACATTAAACAACAGGAGCTTTCAAAACAAAGAGAATGGGGTTTCAGTTTGAAAACATCAAATCAGTTTAAAGCCTTAGAAAATAATGAATACTTTTTGGAGGAAAAAGATGATAACCCTATTGATAAGCCGATCCTGAAGAAGATAAGGGAGCATGTGAGTTATAATAATAATAACAGTAGGCCTAGTGAAAAAGGTCTTTGGATTCCGAGAATGAAGGTGACTTTCTGCTCGGATAGCCAAGGTAGTTGGGTATCAACCAAAGTAAATAAACTGAGTAAAAAAAAGATCAATGTTTTCGGATATGTTCGAGCGAATACAACTCTAAGTCAGGTAATTGAATCATCATCTATTAACAATGACACAAGTCCTGCAGTAATTCTAGGAGGAAGCAATGATAGCCTCAATAACAACTTCAAAGATATTTATTCTAATTTAGAGAAGATTTTTACTTCAACCAGCAAAAATAGACCCATTTTTCTTTGTACCATTCCACCAAGGCATGATAAACCACTTAACCATACAGTTAACCAGGAATTGACTAATGTAAACAATTATATTATTGAACTAACAACCAGGCTTAAGAATGTCTTTTTAATAAATCTTAACTGTTTAAAGAGTTACCACTTCACTAAACACGGGCTTCACTTGAATGAACAGGGTAAAACTAAACTAGCTTATCTCATAATAAATGTGTTATCCCGCTGGTCAAGAAATATTAACACAACAAATGACATTTTACGCAGCAGCGATGGAATTCAAGTGATGGAAGCGCACATGGGGGACATAATCAGCAACCTCAAATCCAACAGTGACATTGCATTTGCTAACTGTATCTCTGGTGATTTCAAAGACATCAGACATATATCTGCAGGTGTTGCAGTACCTTTTAAGCAACAATTTGGTAGGCCAAAACATTCTGAAATCATAAATAGTTACTTATCCTTACAAACTTCACACAACCAGGCAGCCGCCTATGGCCTTATTACTAAGAAAAGGTTTTATGATAAGCCTACAACGAATGATTATGACAATGCCTTCAAAAACCTGACCAACATTTTTGAAATGAAGCAACATAAAAGATTGATTTGTCCACCTATGGGGTGCATAAGAGATCGGATTTCGGTAGAACAGTTTACATCGAACATTGTTAAATTTCAACGTCTTACTGGTGTTCCTGTCACCATCCTAACTCACAATGAAAAACCATATGGTTTACAAAAAAATGGTATGTTCTACAAAGATTTCATTGCAAAACTACATAAAGAAGTTAAAAAGTCCATAGAGAGAATAAATAATCAGGAAACTGCACCCTGCACAACAACACCATGCAACGAGCAAACATTGACGGGCAGTGGGGAGTCAACATGTGAACGGCCAGCTAGGATTGACCTCTCGATTGCGACCCAACCCAGCGAGCAGCCGGCCAGCCCCTCACCAGTGTTGGTACCTGGTAATCTCACCTACGCCGAGAGTGTTTCAAGTGGAGATCAAGTTTGTAATAGTCTTCCTGAATTAAATAAAGTTATGAATGTAACTGCTGCGACTTTAAACTAAAAAATCTGACAAGAAATTTGATTTTGCTTATGATGTTAATGACAAAGAGGAAATTAGTAAATATAATATTTTAATGCATTTGAATATTCAAGGAATGAATAAAAGGATCGGCGAATTAAACCTTTTTTTAAAAGATATGAAGAATATAAAAATTGTATGCCTAAATGAACATAAAATTTGCCAAGACCGTAAACAATTGTTAAATAATATTACAAATTTCAATATGGCTGATGGTTTTTTTAGAGAGAAGTCCTGTGGAGGGTCTTGTATTTTAGTTCATAAATCAGTATGTTTTAAGGTTAGAAGTGATTTATTAGTATTTAACAATGAATTTTACTTTGAGGGTTCATATATAGAGATTTGTGATTTAAATTTAATTGTCATTTCAGTGTATAGAATTCCTGATAAAAAACTGTCAAAAGTATTTTTAGATACCTTTTATGAATTGCTACAGAAATTAGAACGTAATAAAGAATTGCAGAATAAAAGAGTTTTAGTTGCAGCAGACTTTAATATTGATATTAATGAAGATAACAACATAACAAATTCTTTTGAAGCATATTTAAGAAACTTTGGTTTTAGGTTAAATTTTAGAGAACCTACAAGAATTACTGGGCACTCTGCAATAGCTATTGATAATATTGTAGTAAATGTCAATTATGGGAATTGTACGTTCTCATCAAATAGTTGCTCTGATTTATCCGACCATAATATCTTAATGATATTTACCTAACTTGGTGAGTTTACCAAACAAATGTTTTCCAGTTAAAAAAAAGTTGTTTCCAACAAAAAAATTTCCGGCATTTGTAAAAGCATTGTCTGATAGATTGTCTAACTTTAAGTTATCATTAACTGTTGATAGTAGCTATAATAGTTTTTTGGAGATTTTTTACTACACAATGATTGAGATTTTTCCAGTTAGGAGTATTCAAAAATCTACAGTAAATACTGTTAAGTGGATTACCCCAGGTATTATTATCTCATCTAGGAGAAAGCGTGAGCTCCATGCTGCTGCTTGTTCAAATCCAGTTAAATTCAGTTAAGTTCGAATCCTGTTTTTAAAATTATGTTCATCAATATAAAAAAATCTTCAAAAAAGTTGTGAATAAAGCTAAACAAATTGCAAATAACAAATACATAGAGAAATCAATTGATAAATCAAAAGCAACCTGGAATGTTGTAAGAAATGAGCTAGGTATTCCTAAGAAACTCAATAATAATATTAGTTTGAATATTAAAAATAAACTTGTTTCGAAAAGAAATTGTAGAAATTTTTAACAATCATTTTGGAAACATAGTTCAAAATTTAAATGTGCCTAAAGTTAGGGATGAATTCATAAATCTTTGTTCTACCCTTATACCAGAGCATTGTTCTATGTGCAAATTTGATCCTGTTAATATTAAAGAAATAAAGCAAATAATAAATCAATTAAATAACTCACCAGCATGTGGTTGGGATGAGATACCAACAAAATTGTTGAAACTTACAGTTGATATAATTGCTCCAGCTATAACCCTAATTATAAATCAGGCAATGGCTCAATCTACATTTCCAAAAAAATTAAAGCTTTCAGAAATCAAACCTATCTTCAAGTCAGGAGTTTTCTCAGACATTAACAATTACAGGCCTGTGTCAGTACTTTGTACCATATCAAAAATTTTTGAAAAAGTAATAAATCTTAGACTAATGAATTATTTAGAATCAAACTTTTTGCTTTCCAACAGTCAGTTTGGCTTCAGAAAAAATAGAAATTGGGAAGGAGCATTAGCAAGGCTTATCAACCAAATGTCGGGGGCTTTGGATGAGTCGCAGTATACTGCTGGAATTTTCTGTGACTTGTCTAGGGCTTTCGATTGTGTTGATTTAACCCTTCTTATTAGTAAATTGCAACAGCTTGGAGTTTGCGGGGATGCACTGTCTTTAATAAAGTCTTATTTAAAGGATAGGGAAAATAGAACTGTATATTATGAAAATGACTCAAAGTACGTTTCTAAGTGGTATTCTGTTATGTTCGGCGTGCCACAGGGGTCTGTTTTGGGGCCCACACTGTTTTTAGTGTATATAAATTCACTATCAACTAATCTGAATTATGAATTCACAATTTTTGCAGATGATACCTCACTTGTTCTTAGGCATATTTCTTCTCATGGCCTGTCAAATTTGATAAATGAATCCTTAAGTAATTTAAAAAATTGGTTTCAAAATCATGGGTTACTTTTAAATTTTAATAAAACAGCAAAAATTTTCTTTAGGGCATCATATCGACAGGTAGATGTTTTATAAAATTCTGTGCTAGATTTTTGTGAACACCATAAAGTGCTAGGTATAAATATAGATCAAAATTTGAATTGGAAAAATCACACTAATAATCTTTCAAAAAAATTAAATTCACTCAGATTTGCCCTTTCAATTTTAGCAGATTCCACCTCAATGGATACCGTTAAAGTTGTCTACTTTGCATACGTTAATTCAATACTAAAATATGGTATTATACTCTGGGGTTCTGCCTCAGGTTCAAAAAATGTTTTTAAAGCCCAAAAAAGTATCATTCGAGCTATGGTAAAGGCAAAAAGGCGTCAGAGTTGTAAACCTTTATTCAAAGATATGCAAATCTTGACAGTTCCTTGTATATATATCTTTGAATTGGTCAATTATGTTTTAAAAAATCCCGATATTTTTGATAAATTTAGAGCTAAAAATAATTTCAATACCAGGCCTAAATTTGTTTTTAACTATCCCATCCACAAATTAACACTTTTTGAAAAAAGCCCCTTGTATATGGCCCTTAAAGTTTTTAATAATATTCCAAATGAAATTAAGAATCTAGATTCTAATTTATTGTTATCTAAATTCAAACAATTTCTCATAGAAAAAGCTTATTATAAGGTGACAGACTTTTTTGAAGAGGGATCTGGTATTGCTTGATTGACTTGTTTTATTAGCTTACAGACCTCTGGGCCGCAAACAGTCTTTTGTATTAGAAGGAAATTCTTGTTGGTAATTTTTGTTCTCATTGTATCTCATTAACATGCTTAGATTAAGTTTCATTATATGTCAAAGCACCTGTTTTTCTATGTCCTTGTGATGTAATGTAAAATGTATATGTGCTAATAAAGAATTTGAATTTGAATTGTAACTAACTGAAAAACGAAACCATAATAAACCGCGATTAAACTCACAATGAGCTAGCTACATACGCGGGCTCCACTCGGCCTTCCGCCGTCGACCGATCTGAAGCGTCCCCACACACGCAACGATCGGTCCCACGACTGAGGCTGGTCGGACGACGACTGATGGGATTCTCATCAGTCGTCGTCCGACCAAAATCGTCGTCAATCGGTCGGAAGCGTCCCCATACACGCAACGATCGGTCGCACGACGAGGACGAGGTCCGTTCGGACGGATCTGAGAGACCGATCGGTACATGTATGGGGGGCCTAACGAGGAACGGCACAAATACACGCGATCTATTGTTCAGCTTATCTATTGTTCAACATCCGGCGGTAATTTATTCAAGAGGGGTGTTTTTTGCTCCTAGTACCAAATGCTACTTTCTGAATCAATTGTCGTAGAAAACTAAGGGATGGCTCGTTTGATTCGTCTAATTCATACAAATTAAACAAAATGTCAACCAAAGTTGTGTGACTTTCCAATCAAAGGGAAAATGACAAAGTACAGTAGACTCCCTCTTAACCGGCCACCTTTTAACCGGTCTCCGCTTTAACCGGCCTACCCTGACACAAAAAGTAACATCTTTTTAACCGGCCATTTTTTATCTCAACATCGTTTTAACCAGCTGTGTTTTGCCAGAAAATGTAGTTTTCTTATCAACTATTTCATTCAATTCAACGTTATATTATATAGACTTTCTCAAACCAATTAAAATGTACCGTCCTGGACAGAAGTGAATGCCACCAGAAGTCAATGCATTTGGATCTACTATCCAGTTAGTAGACCTCAATAAAGAAACGATTTATTATTAGTTTAGGTTTGTTGTGGATTTCATGGGTGTCATATATTAGCTTTAAATCATATACAGTAATGTATTTAAGGTTGTTTTTCAAGTTAAAATTATATTTATAGGCCATATAAAATTGTAGGTTGGCGTTCTTAAATGAACATCGGTTTAACCGGGCAATTCATTATCCGGCCGCGGCCTGGTCCCAAGGCGGCCGGTTAAGAGGGAGTCTACTGTATTGTTAAATAAATCAATCTTTAATTTAATTACTGTTTTATAATTTTAAAAGCATCTTATTTAATTTAATATTATAATTTATAATATAATAAATTATATAATAAATTCAACTAAATTATATAGATATAATTTAATATAATTTAAAAAAAAAACTTCAAATCCCATTAAATATATTTTTTTAAATTAAACATTACAAATACATTTATTAGATTTTGAGGTTCATAACTTTAAACTTTCATTGTTTTTATTGATTTTTTCATCATTTTTTTTAAATAGCAAAAAATAGCTAAATGAATACATAGAAATAAAAATAAAAATAATTAGGTCAAATAGTGTATATTTTTCAAGTTCAATTATTATGATAATCTCTAAGTAAGAACCTGTCTCAGTTAAATCAATAAGTAGTCTATAAAAAGTGAAAACATAAACATTTCTTGGGGTTATAAATGGCTTTGGTTTGTTGAATCACTTCATTCGTTAGTGTGAATATTTATTATAATATCTTCTTTTTTTTTACTGAGCAGGCCTTAGGCCTATTTATGTTATACAGTTTTGTTTTCTTTAAAATTTTCCAATTGTTTTAATCTATATTTTTATGTAGTTAATTTTTCTTTTCGTTCTTTATAAAAAACGTTTAATATTTCATTCAACAAATCTTTTATAAAATTTTTAATGGATTTTTTTATATGTATATTGTTTAGTGATTTGATTTAAATTTTTTTGGTTACAAGAAAATTTATATTTTATCCTTATCTCATTGTATACTGCAAATTTAAAAATTAGATATTTTAAATCTTTTCAACAAAAGGAGGTTCATTGTAACTTATACAAGAACAAGTGGAACAATTTGGAAACAGAACCAGTTGATATTTAACATTAATTTGTCTTTATACGACATTCAGATAAAGGTCAAAACGAATATTTCGCGATAGCGTCGAGAAGAGCAATCCCGTCCCGATCCCGTTCCGAAATTGAACGGGAAATAAAAATTCCCGTCCCGTCCCGAACTAAAAACCACTCCCGTCCATCCCTACTAAAAGATAACTATTTTTTCCATTGTAGTGAGAGAATTAGTGTATTGAGTGTTTCCATAAACCACTGATTTTGTTGGTATGTACAACGCTGTCCACAAAGTGACAGAATGGTAAACGGTTAGATGGTTAAGTAATATTATTATAGGCTAATACATTCCTTACATCAATATTGTTGTTGATTCAATTATTTACATCTATTTCAATAGCAAATCAAAAATTTCACCATTAATAATAACGATGGAGTAGGATAACGAAGGTTTGTCCTGTAGGTTTAGGCCTATCGACATATATCTCCAAGACGGTTGTGTGCACCGAGCATAGCTTAGCCTAAGCCTACCTGTTGAAAATCCTCAGAGTTGACATCTGGTTGAATTTTAGATGTAGGTTTAGCCTTAGATTTAGTGGGGCTTCCACCTTTTCCTTTCCCATTACTTTTTTTCTTTAGGCCTACATCTTCTTTGGCAAATGCTTCTTGAATCACTTTGTGAGTCCAATGCTTCCTTTTCAAATGAGTTAGCAAGTTAGTGGTGTTTCCACTAGTTTTAACAATGCTACCATAGAAAGTACACTTTGATGAATTTTTGTAAATTTTATTAAATAAAGACGCAGCCTTGAATTTACCCATTTTGAGCAAAACGGTCTGGCCTAATAAGGAATGTTCATTAAGACACTGCAAAACTGTTAGGCCTGTAGTTGTTGATATTCAGGCCTAAAACCAACACACCAATAAAGTTCTAATTTTATACACAACTTAAGCAAAATTAAATTAAAACTATCAACGTACAATGCACATCAAAATTAATAATATAACAAAGTAAAAAACTACACTATTATCATCCATTCCTGAGCTTTATTGTCACTTAAGATATAAAAACACTCTAATTTCAACACTGACTGACTAAATAAATAAATACTAATCAAATAAACAAACTGAAACTCAAAACAACCAATATTTGAAACTAATTTTCCAACTTTGATGACCTATCTCACCGGACTGTATTCCTCATGTTCTCAGTCTAATAAATAATAGTCTAGTCTCTATTATATTGAGGTTATAATGTCATTTTTCTATTCTTCTTGTTGTTTTATTTGTAATTACCAACAATTTTCGGCATTAAATGCAGAAAATGCAGCCATGAAGTTCATTTTTTCAAAACATTTGTTGGCTGCATTGGAAAAAATATCGAAAGAGCGAAAAATATCGGTTTTATGTGCCGATACAAAATTGAATATCGTTTTCACCGATACGATACGTATTGTTTTCTAAATATCGCATCGAAATATCATATCGTCCCTCCGCGTATTGCGATATTCCGATACAATACGATACGTATCGCACATCACTAGTTTCCCTGAGACGGTACTACTCGATTAGACCACAACATTGTAATATTGTCTATTATAGATATTACCACAGAATTGGGTTGTGACTGTAAATTCAATGCAACACATATGATTTTGTGTTGATAAAACTCCATAAGTAAAAGCTATTGGCGAGTCTCATGGCGCACTTTTAAACACTGTGTTTGGAGGGGTCTAGTTATTAAAAGTTCAGTTTGTGGGATTTTACTGTATACAGAGGTTATGTCGGCTATTCATAAACCCAGTTATGTTTATGGGTGCTGGGGAAGGATTAGAGGCTTTCCAAAATCAGTATTTGGCAGATACTCTTTAGGACCAGTACCATTTCACGTTCGAGGTGAGCTGGATGCCTCTAGGGTATCTGTAAGTTGGTTGTGACTAAAACAAATATATATACTGTATATATTCTTAAAAAAATTACCATAAAAATATAAAGCAACACGGCATTAACTGTCGCTATTGACGGTCTGGCTGACCCCTGTCAAAATTACACCAGTGGATCATCTTAAATGGAAAACACTCCTATTTATGAAAAAAGAGTATTTTTTATTTCCTATTTTCTTCAACTTAACTGTTAATATAGACATCAAGATTGTTGGTGACCACAGACAGCCAGCGGCAGGCAATACACCCACCTTTGTTTTCATTATGGACATTAGTGCATCCTTTCTTAAGCAAACTGATATTCATTCATATTTCTGTAATACAATTTATAAGTAAAATTGGTCTGGAAGGAAAATTTGAAATCTGGTCTTTATTTGCTACAAAATTAGAATTTGAATAATTTGGAAATTAAAATTTGATTGGCATATTGAAGGTACAGAAAAATCTGGAGGATATTGAATTTCACCCTAATTTTAGCTACTACCCCACTACATTTTCTAAAAATAGAAATTAAAATCTCTTATGGCAATTTAACATGGGGTAACATTTTAAGCCTATCCAGAGTGAGATCTGGAGTTCTATTGGACTGAAAAATATACAAATAAAACAAATTCAGAGTGAAAGGGTATGTAAAAAATTTTGTCTAGTAAAATGTTGATAATTTATAAAAATATCTGCAACATTTTATAACTTTTTTTGTGTATTGTATATTTTGGATCAACATTATTGATGTTTGCAGCAAAAAGTAATAGGCAAATTTACTAATCAGAACATTTTAACATTGCAGGCACCAAGGGTACACGGATCGCACAGTGCCGTCCCATAGAGAGATCCAGCAGTGTCTGGCAGACATCGGGGATAAGCCGGCGAGTTTCGTCGGATCTCGCCAGTGGATCGGTTCTACCGAGGTAGTCAAACACAACTAAATCATATTTTCTTACAGACTAATCGGCTATTTGTAAACTGATCATAGTACGCAAAGCAGCTGATTTTTTCCAAATCAGCACTTTAAACCTATGGTTTTGTAAAAAAATTTCATACTGAATTTTGGTGTTCCAATATTTAAAAATGTTTTTTCTATTTGATAGTGCGTTCAGCAAAAGCTCACGATATTACCATATTGTGATTGGTAATATTTATAGTATTATATTGAAAATATCATTCCCCTGCCAGTAAATATCAAAGAACTGAGAACCAGGGGAGTTAGAAATTTTAGGTTAGAATTCAATACTGCTTAGAGAAGCTGTTAGAAATAAACTGCTGGTAGTGCATTATGTCAAAAAGTAGTTAGACACTTTGATATACAAGAATAATTTGAATATGTTCAAAACTTATCTTGAAATTTTTTACAGAGCAATGAGACAGAGAAAAGCTAACTCTGAATTTGCCAGAAAAAGAAAGAAATTTGAACTTATTGAACTGAACAACAAGTTATAATGGCTTCTGCACTGCCATAGTCAAGTAAGAGGTTGTCTGGACAATGTGGTTAAAACTACTCAAGTTATCGTTAAAACTAGTGGAGGGGTTTTAAAGGTTGACAGGGGAATGAAAATTATCAGCAGGACTGAGTATAATTTAACAAAATACCCCCGTCGCAGCAGACCTGCGTACTCAGCGAATTTCCATAGGAATTTGAGATTTTGTATTTTCCCCATAAACACCATAGGAATGATTATGTAGGTTTGCTGCCATGGGATATTGTTAGAAAATGTTAGTTGTTAGGAAATAAAATGATTAGTCCAGGTAAATATAACATTTTATCAATATTCGGCACTTTTTAATTTTCCCCATAAACCCCATGGGGGTGAGTATGTAGGTTTGCTGCCATATGGCTGTTGTAAGCAAATATCAGTTAAACTCTACCTAGTGAGTGTACATGCCAAATTTTATCAAGTTATTCCAATAAAGAAGCGAGATATAGGGTTTTGTTGATTTCCCATAAGATTAACATGGGAAACCTATTTTTGATTTTTCTCTGTGACCTGTTAAGCAAAGTTAAAAATTCAAAATACTAAATTGTTTGTTTTTTTAAGCTCTTTTAAATGGTTTTAGTTAAAATTGTTGAATTTCGAAAATTAAGATCCAAAAATGCCAAAAACCCATTTTTGACCCTTTTGAAACCCCGTAAAACCCCGTTCCCATAACCCGATCATGCTGGTTTGCGAACTCATGAAAATAGACCTGGTCTTACACCTTCATACCAAATTTCATCAAAATCTGAGGTTTCTGTCAAAAGTTATCGAGACCACGGACACATATATATATATATATATATATATATATAGTATAAGAAACATATTTAACAAGAGCACCCTTTCAGAATCAATCTTTTTATTTTTTGACTACATGTTTCGGGACTTAGCCCATCTTCATGGTCATTTTACAAATATCTTAACCTACAGACTATTAGTAAATAAATAAACATTTTTATAAAATTATCATCTGTTTCACTTTACTGGTTGAACTTTTTCTCATTATTTATTTCATATGTAGGTAAATGATTTTGTCAAAGATTGGGTTATTTGATGGAATCTGATTGTTTATTAGCTGTTGAGGATTTTCTTTATGTGCCATGAATATTTTTAATTCCTCTGTAACGTTCATTTTCTCACCCTTGGACATGTAGTATAAGACTTCTAAATTTTCTTTTATGCTCGTGTAGGTGTGGTTATTAGACAGGAGGTGTTCAGCATAGTTAGATTTCATGGTTGTTTTATTATTGCTTCTTAGTGCTTGAATGTGTTCTCTGAAGCGTGATTGAAATGACCTCCCTGTCTGACCGATGTAATATTTGTCGCAATCCGAGCATTTGATCTTATACAGTCCTGATTGTGAATAATCATTAGCTTTTCTTTCTTCATGTTTGGAAAGTTTACTAATCAGGTTGAAGGCATTGTTTCGGGTTTCATAGCTTAATTTATAATCTGTGCTTTCAAAAGTCTTCCGTATTGCCTTGTTGATCATTGTATTGTATGGCACTTTCATGTAGAGTTTCTTTTTATCCTCATTTTGATCTTTTGTTTCTTGGTTTCTTTTTCTCTTTATATTTTTTATCATTTTATCTATAATGTCTGCTTTATACCCATTTTTCTTGGCTAGAAATTTGATAATATTTCTTTCTTTTTCATATTCTACTTTTGTTAGAGGTACGTTTAGTAATCTATTTACCATGGATCGGAAACCAGCCATCTTATATTTCCAGGGATGGTTAGATTTAGAAGGGATCAATAGATCTGTTTGTGTGGGTTTTCTATAAATTTTGAAGGCGTGCTGGTTCCTGTTTTTGGCAATTGTGACGTCCAAGAAATTAATCTCTTCCCTTTGTATTTCTTTTGTGAATTTTATTTTTTCAGAATGTGAGTTTAGATAAGTAAGAAAATCTTCAATTTCGTTTTCATTTCCTTGAAATAAACAAAGGATGTCGTCCACATAACGGTACCAATACATGATCTTGTTTTTGTAAGGGTTAATGTCGTTGATAATTTTAGTAATTTCTAGATTATGAGTTTAAATAATAAATATATCCGAAAGTAATCCCGAAAGAGGTGATCCCATTGCTAGGCCGTTTTCTTGTTGGTAGAATGTTGAATTAAATTCAAAATAATTTTGATTAGTACATATTGTAGTGAGTTTAATTATATCTTTTATTTTCTGTAGGCTTAACGTTTTATTTTCCTTTAAATCTGATTCTAATATTTTTACAGTCTCTTTTGGGGGAATGTTGGAGTACATATCTTTGATATCGAATGATACGAATAAACAGTTATCAGGTATGTTAACATCTTTAATGTGGTCAATTAGTTCAGTTGTATTTTTTTATTGAATAGTTTTCTTCCCATGCTAAGTTACTTTTAATCTTATTATTCAAATACTTACATACATTGAAAGTTGGGGCTGTCCGAAAGTTCACAATCGGTCTAATGGGTATACTAGCTTTGTGAGTTTTTGGTTGACCTTTAAGTTTTGGGGCTTTTGGGTTTATCATTTTAAGCCTGTATTGTTCGTCTTTTGGTATGGTTTTGCAGTTGGAGATTACATTATTAAACTGCTGGTAGTGCATTATGTCAAAAAGTAGTTAGACACTTTGATATACAAGAATAATTTGAATATGTTCAAAACTTATCTTGAAATTTTTTACAGAGCAATGAGACAGAGAAAAGCTAACTCTGAATTTGATTATCCAAAAATATGCTTATCCAAAAATGTAATACCAAACTATGTCAACGTGCAAATCAAAAGCTGCAAGAAAAACAATCGAAGTAGCGCAGAAAATTTGGATAAAAGAAGAAATCAATGATTTATATGGAAAACTGACTACTGTAACGAAAGACAAAGAAGAAATTTATGAAGAGTTCAAACAAAAATACCATGAAGAGACCATAGAGGAGATTGAAAATTATGTTCAAGGCTGGATTGATCCTATAATAAGAAAGAAAAAAGAGACACATAAAAAGAAAATTAGGAAATTAATAGCCATCCAACACCCTAATATAGAATCCGACCTCTTTGAAGACTTTCCACAGTTTTATCCCAGAGTTCAAAACCTAACTAACATTGAACTAAGTGACGAAGAAAATAATATTTTGGAGAATTCTCTAAAATACAACATTAATCTCGACTATAAGAATAATATAATTAAAGACGAACTTATCAACATGGAAGTTTCAATTAGGAATACTGAATACATCCCGTCGCAGCAAACCTGCGTACTTAGCGAATTTCGAAATTAGTAATATTAATTTGACCAGATAAATCTGTAAACAAAATTTAATCACGTGCTCATAAATAGGGAAATAAATGTCTATTCTCCTGATAAATATAGGGAAAGAGTATGCAGGTATGCTGCCATGGGGAACACTAAAAGTACGTTTTTAGCATAAAAAAAATTATCTCGAACATATGAAGCCATAAACTTAGTTTCATCTATATCTGTCCATAAATAAACAAGTTTGCTTATTTTCCATATGATTAACATGGGAAAAGAGTATGCAGGTTTGCTGCCATGATAAGCACAAAAACCAAGATTTTTTACCATAAATAAATTAAGCTCAACCAAATGAAGCTAAATACCAAGTTACACCCAAAAATATTGGTTAATAAGTGTAATATTATCAAATCCTTATCCTCCATAAGATTAACATTGGAGCCTCAAAATACAACGTACTGTCTTTAGACTTTTTAATATCTCGGTAACCAATGGAGATAGAGCAAAGCTTCAAAATACTAAATTGTGTGTTTTTTTGAGCTAAATCCAATGGTGAAATTAAAAATTAAATATTTTTAAAAATTATATGTAAAAAATGCAAAAAACCAATTTTTGGGGTACAAAACCCCCCAAAACTACCCCTTCCGGTAGGTCGATATGTCTGGTTTACGAACTCATCCGAATAAACGTAGGATTACATATCTCTACCGAATTTGGTGTCGATTGGACCGTTTTTACGAGAGTTATCGTGTCTAGGGACACATACATACATACATACATACATACATACATATATATATATATATAAATTTTAATGACTATCATTTTTGGTCTCTGGGTACCTCAAAACGAAAAAGTAACATGGTCCCGGACTTAGGTCTTACCATGAGACCTACGGTAATAGCTTATTCCCTATGGGAAATTCGCTAAAAAGAAAAACAAGACCCTTTGAAACATGCCTTCATTCATGAGTTGAACAAGATAAATTTAAAAATAAAGAAACCAAAGCTCTTAAATAAAGCAAAACAAGAAATGAATGTAATAAACTCTATTGCCGACAAACTAAATGACAACAAAGCAATAATATGTAGGGCAGATAAAGGAAATACAACAGTAATTATAAACGAAGAAGATTACAACAAAAAAGTTCAAAACTTTATCGATGACAATGACTTCAAGATCCTAACAACAGATCCAACACATGAATATTTAAAGAAAACTAATAATGTAATCTCCAACTGCAAAACCATACCAAAAGACGAACAATACAGGCTTAAAATGATAAACCCAAAAGCCCCAAAACTTAAAGGTCAACCAAAAACTCACAAAGCTAGTATACCCATTAGACCGATTGTGAACTTTCGGACAGCCCCAACTTTCAATGTATGTAAGTATTTGAATAATAAGATTATTTCCCATGTTAATCATATGGAAAATAAGCAAACTTGTTTATTTATGGACAGATATAGATGAAACTAAGTTTATGGCTTCATATGTTCGAGATAATTTTTTTTATGCTAAAAACGTACTTTTAGTGTTCCCCATGGCAGCATACCTGCATACTCTTTCCCTATATTTATCAGGAGAATAGACATTTATTTCCCTATTTATGAGCACGTGATTAAATTTTGTTTACAGATTTATCTGGTCAAATTAATATTACTAATTTCGAAATTCGCTAAGTACGCAGGTTTGCTGCGACGGGATGTATTCAGTATTCCTAATTGAAACTTCCATGTTGATAAGTTCGTCTTTAATTATATTATTCTTATAGTCGAGATTAATGTTGTATTTTAGAGAATTCTCCAAAATATTATTTTCTTCGTCACTTAGTTCAATGTTAGTTAGGTTTTGAACTCTGGGATAAAACTGTGGAAAGTCTTCAAAGAGGTCGGATTCTATATTAGGGTGTTGGATGGCTATTAATTTCCTAATTTTCTTTTTATGTGTCTCTTTTTTCTTTCTTATTATAGGATCAATCCAGCCTTGAACATAATTTTCAATCTCCTCTATGGTCTCTTCATGGTATTTTTGTTTGAACTCTTCATAAATTTCTTCTTTGTCTTTCGTTACAGTAGTCAGTTTTCCATATAAATCATTGATTTCTTCTTTTATCCAAATTTTCTGCGCTACTTCGATTGTTTTTCTTGCAGCTTTTGATTTGCACGTTGACATAGTTTGGTATTACATTTTTGGATAAGCATATTTTTGGATAATCAAATTCAGAGTTAGCTTTTCTCTGTCTCATTGCTCTGTAAAAAATTTCAAGATAAGTTTTGAACATATTCAAATTATTCTTGTATATCAAAGTGTCTAACTACTTTTTGACATAATGCACTACCAGCAGTTTAATAATGTAATCTCCAACTGCAAAACCATACCAAAAGACGAACAATACAGGCTTAAAATGATAAACCCAAAAGCCCCAAAACTTAAAGGTCAACCAAAAACTCACAAAGCTAGTATACCCATTAGACCGATTGTGAACTTTCGGACAGCCCCAACTTTCAATGTATGTAAGTATTTGAATAATAAGATTAAAAGTAACTTAGCATGGGAAGAAAACTATTCAATAAAAAAATACAACTGAACTAATTGACCACATTAAAGATGTTAACATACCTGATAACTGTTTATTCGTATCATTCGATATCAAAGATATGTACTCCAACATTCCCCCAAAAGAGACTGTAAAAATATTAGAATCAGATTTAAAGGAAAATAAAACGTTAAGCCTACAGAAAATAAAAGATATAATTAAACTCACTACAATATGTACTAATCAAAATTATTTTGAATTTAATTCAACATTCTACCAACAAGAAAACGGCCTAGCAATGGGATCACCTCTTTCGGGATTACTTTCGGATATATTTATTCATAATCTAGAAATTACTAAAATTATCAACGACATTAACCCTTACAAAAACAAGATCATGTATTGGTACCGTTATGTGGACGACATCCTTTGTTTATTTCAAGGAAATGAAAACGAAATTGAAGATTTTCTTACTTATCTAAACTCACATTCTGAAAAAATAAAATTCACAAAAGAAATACAAAGGGAAGAGATTAATTTCTTGGACGTCACAATTGCCAAAAACAGGAACCAGCACGCCTTCAAAATTTATAGAAAACCCACACAAACAGATCTATTGATCCCTTCTAAATCTAACCATCCCTGGAAATATAAGATGGCTGGTTTCCGATCCATGGTAAATAGATTACTAAACGTACCTCTAACAAAAGTAGAATATGAAAAAGAAAGAAATATTATCAAATTTCTAGCCAAGAAAAATGGGTATAAAGCAGACATTATAGATAAAATGATAAAAAATATAAAGAGAAAAAGAAACCAAGAAACAAAAGATCAAAATGAGGATAAAAAGAAACTCTACATGAAAGTGCCATACAATACAATGATCAACAAGGCAATACGGAAGACTTTTGAAAGCACAGATTATAAATTAAGCTATGAAACCCGAAACAATGCCTTCAACCTGATTAGTAAACTTTCCAAACATGAAGAAAGAAAAGCTAATGATTATTCACAATCAGGACTGTATAAGATCAAATGCTCGGATTGCGACAAATATTACATCGGTCAGACAGGGAGGTCATTTCAATCACGCTTCAGAGAACACATTCAAGCACTAAGAAGCAATAATAAAACAACCATGAAATCTAACTATGCTGAACACCTCCTGTCTAATAACCACACCTACACGAGCATAAAAGAAAATTTAGAAGTCTTATACTACATGTCCAAGGGTGAGAAAATGAACGTTACAGAGGAATTAAAAATATTCATGGCACATAAAGAAAATCCTCAACAGCTAATAAACAATCAGATTCCATCAAATAACCCAATCTTTGACAAAATCATTTACCTACATATGAAATAAATAATGAGAAAAAGTTCAACTAGTAAAGTGAAACAGATGATAATTTTATAAAAATGTTTATTTATTTACTAATAGTCTGTAGGTTAAGATATTTGTACAATGACCATGAAGATGGGCTAAGTCCCGAAACATGTAGTCAAAAAATAAAAAGATTGATTCTGAAAGGGTGCTCTTGTTAAATATGTTTCTTATACTAAATATATATATATAGATATATACATATATATGAAATTGAACGAATGGTGTTTTTGGCTTCTGGGGACCTCAAAACGAAAAAGTATTATGGTCCCGGACCTTGGTTTCACCATGACTACTACCGTAATAGCGTATAGGGAAATTCGCTAAAAATATGACACTTTTTTGGAAATGTTGAAAATATTGTCAGATTTTCTGGTATATTGAGAATATAAAACACAGATTTTTTTCATTTTTTTCTATACACTAACGTTATAAATTTGTGAAGCACTCAGTATTACTCAGTCATGTTTGTGACGTGATGGGGTAATGAGAATATATAACTTAATAATTAAATAAATACATAAACAATCCTATTTAAAGGCATTGAAATTCTATTATTTTGTAAACATAAATGGCCTTGTCTTAATAATTTCAAAACCAAATTTTAAAGTAAAATATTCTGTGAGCAGGAAAAGAGTGACTGAAAAATATTGATTCTACGGAGAATCGCCCAAATGACCCATGATATATTTGGAGTTACTGGTTTTAATCAAACCCCTAACCGCGCAACTAGGCCTAAAGAATGTTGTTGCCTCTGGAATTATTACTCCCGTACTATTTCTGGTGAGTAGCCTTTTTAATAGTTTTGCGAGCTGAGTTTTGAGATTTGATTTTTTTAGTTTAAATTTTGAGATTCAAAATTCCTAGTTTTGACAATCATTACTTTTAACTAGAAATTTAATAACGTGTTTATAAATTTAAATAACATCTTTTAAACTATGCACTTCGGGATATTTGTATATTTTTTTTGTTATAATATAGTACTGAACTCAATATCTATACTTTTTTAATACACTAAGAGTTTTTTTTTTTTTGTAATGAGAGTGCCTACAATTTACAACCGATTTTGAAGGCTTTGTTGTCATTAGCTTAGTTTGTATCAAGAATCACGATTTTATTTCAACATGACAAGTTTGTTACATCTTATATGGTTGACGTCAAATTCAACATTAACCTATCGATCATAGTTAAAATTAGCCCTGGGCCTAGGCTAGTTGATTTAATTAAGTCAATAAAACTTGAATTATTGTTGTCTCCGCCAAAAACTGAAGATAATCGGACTTAAAATAAAAACCCTATCCATAATTAAAATTTGAAATTTTCCCGGTTAGACAATTTAATTTGTCAATTTTTTTGTCTCTTGTAAAGTTTTGATCAAATTTACTGTTTTTGAAAAAATTTTGGTTTAAAAATTTAAAATGGCCGCCATTTTGAAAATACAGATTAAAGAAAATAGTTTTTTTTCTGTAAATGGACATGTGACAGAGGTTCATGCCAAATATGAACTTAATACAACTATTAATTACGGAAATAAAAATTACTAAGTGTAAAAAACAAAATGGCGGCTAGCATTTTAGGATATGTGTTTACGGGATTTTTTTTGTTTATTTTAGTGTGTAAAATAACCTCCTGCGTTATTGGAACGTATTTTCCGAACAACCTGTATATCTAGTTTCATGGCAAACGGTCCAGTGGTTTCCGAGTCGATTGATTACTAATATATGTACCAACATCATCTTTTATAAATATAGATCTATTTTCCTACAACTGATATTATTCATTATAATGGCTATTTTTAATGTTTTTTAATTTTACTCCTATGCCTGTTACATTGTATCATTTTTTTACAAGGAACTCCAAACCTCAGCCTCAATGTAGATCTTCTGTTTGATAGCATCTATATTCAAAATTCAATAAAGGTTTCATCTGATACATACCTTTTTCTCTCGACCTACTTAACAGATTTATAAGATTGAGGTGTCTTTTTAAAGAATATGATCTAGCGAATGTGTGAATGGTGGTTAAAAAGGTCACTTCGTTTTGGGCTTCACCCCCCCTGGCCTTCAATTTATTTTCATAGGGTTAAAATGTTGACTTTCATTATAAGATTTTTCAATGTGAATTGTAACTTACCAGCTTCAGATGAATTTGTTTTACAAAATAAATTAGCTTTATAATAACTTTGAGTTTAAAGTCACATAATTCTTTCCAATTGCACTCTAGGTGAATTTCTCACAAACAGAAAAGAATATATTACAAAACGCACAATTTTCGTACATTTAATTAATTAATTATCGTATGGCTTTTAGTGGTGGGGGAACAGCAATTAACTGATAGTTCTCCTCGCCTGAAATGCCTGCACTTTTTTGTTTTATATGCAGGTGGACCAACGGCTTAACGTGACTTCCGAACCACGGGAGCGGCCTAACGATCTTTTTGTCCCCGAGCCGGGTATTGAATCTGGGCCCGCTGGGTGATAACCCAGAGCTCTACCACTGAGCTACGGCCGCTGCAAATTTTCGTACAGCCCTCTAGTTAATTAATTGATAGCGACAAATAAGGCAACTGGGCCCAGTATCAAACCTTTGAAAAGCCTACTAACTTTCCTCAGGATCGAACAGACAATCTGGATTCTAAACCGAACACCATAACCACTCTGCCACAAAGCCAGGTTTAATATGTAAAAAACCATATTATTTCCTTTCGGTTTACTATTTTTTTTTTTTTTCATTTACTGCCTAGTTGTTTTGGCAAGAGCCATTCAATTGATTATGCTCTGTTTTCCCATGGACACTCATCACATGTGTTCAACGCAGGTGAGCTTCTGCCTAGACTCGATGCTGGGCGTGACAAGCCGTATCATCAACGTGAGCTCGGGCAGCGAACTGCAGGAGCTCGGCGGCTCACTGGCCAACCACTTCGCGACCCACGGCACGCCCGTCATGATCGGTGAGTGGCTGTCCGCCAACCATCACACCAGGTTATTCAGGATTAAAATCTCAAATAGTTTTCTGTCTGTCCGAAGAAATTTCCAGGAGAAAAATTGGATTTTAATCATGAAACCATGCATATTTCTAAAATTGACTAGTTAAGACATGTTTTCGTAAACACCAGTCGTAATTTTTCAGTGGTTTGTCTTTAAATGTTAACTTTTGATATTTATAGTAGGAAATATTTTATAAGTTTTTTTTTTTTTTTACATTGCCTAGAATCTTAAAATTTTTATGTTAGTTTCGAAATTTGTGTTTAACAGAATCCAAAATCAGTTTCATCTACATTTTTCTATTTGTCGTTCTGTGACTTTCTTGGACCCTACTGAGTCCGCTTTTCATAGAAAAACCATCTTCACTGAATTGTATGTAAATTTGCAATGTTATTGTATGGAGTGGACATTAAAACACCAATGCGACATTTTTCCCAGAGTCCAACAAAGTATGGTAGCCAACTTGTGCTCAAAATGATATTTATATTTGTTTTCAGTTCGGGGATAATGCCCTAAAATATTCTGATAGAGACACTCTTAACTACTTTTGCTACAATCCCTACCTACTAGTTTCACAAACTATAGCACAGATAAACCTATAGTTGATCTGTGTTACTACTAATGTAGAAAAATCTGTAGCTGATTTTCCTAAGAAAACGTTATTTTCATGCTCAACTTTCCATAAAGTACGATGAAAAATCTAATTTCCTAATAGTACCTTATTTCTAAACCATGGAGTTTTTTAAATGTAAATCGCCTCTAATTGCGCAGGAGGGGGTGTTTTGGCGCATACGATCCTCGGAGTTGCTCTAGACCGAGATTCGGGGGACGTCAGATTCCTAGTGCTTGACCCCCACTACACTGGGGTCGACGACCTCCGCACGGTCCAGTCTAAAGGATGGGTCGGCTGGAAGAAACCCGACTTCTGGAGCAAGACGGCCTACTACAACATGTGCTTGCCTCTGCGGCCACAGTGCTTCTGAAGCGCAACCGGTCGTGCCGGTATAAGCTACATTATGTTATTTTTATAAAAGATATTTTTATGCATCGCCACAATTGTAAAGAATAAATATGTTCTATTTTTGTGTCTGGTGATTTTAATATTTGTTTCCTAACATGGCTGAATCAACACATTTGCTGCAAGACCAGCCCTTTTTTGACTTGTCAATATAGCAGGCCAAAATTAGTCTTGTCAAATTTCTTAGTAATTTCACTCCATTTTTAGCCCCTGAACTGTAAATTTAGACAAATAATAGGTTACATACCTCGTCTAACAGTTCATAATGATCGCATCAACGACATGTTTTGCCGGTACAAGCGGTACCCTCAGGTTTAACACAAGAATGTTTCATCCGGAAAAGGAATCATCGGAATGTTAAAATTGACAAACACAACACATTCACAATAAATAAATAAAATATATACAACACAGAGACAGTTAACATTCCGGTTAGGTCTACCACACACACGCACATCGCACCACGACCGGAATGGAGAGCAGACTGAAGTTTATCATGTTACCCCTCCCACCTCTTTCCTGTTATCAGCTGGACAACTGTTGAATTGCGTTTTGCCCGTTCTATTGTATGAAAATATAGCATTGAAGATAGAGTGGGATTTAAAATTCAACTGTTTAATCAAAATTAAATCTTTTAAGTCTTTATTTTTGTAGCTGCTGTAAATCTCGTACTGTTCAATGGAATCTAGCCTACTCCCTTTATTATATGCAATACTCCTAGTCCTTGTTTATATCATGTATATTATGGTTTTTGTCAAGAAGGTTTTGAGCAAATTTGGACTTCTGTTTGTCTGCTCTAGGGTCGGGGCGATTAAAAGAAACCGCGGTGAAACATGTCGTGGATGCGATCATTATGATCTGTTAGACGAGGTATGTTACCTATTATTTGTCTTCTTAGAAATGACTGAATCTGGAAGTAGTTGCAAACTAATTTATTTTGATAAATTCTTATGTATGTCGTACCCTGAGGTGAAAAGTCTGAGGTGAAAAACTATGGTGAAAAATCTACCACCCCCCGAAGTTGCGTTATGGCCGTCTGGCACCTGCTATGGCAGATTCTTCATAGTGGAGGCTGTAATTTTATAATTTTTTGTTGAATATCTTTTGGTGCATTAAAAATAGCTAAATTATATAACTAAGTAAAATTTATAAAATTAAATTTTGCACATATTGATATAAAGTATGTATTAATAAAAGGAAAGATTCGAAGAACATTACATTAAATGGTTTATTTCTCGTTAAACATTACATTATTGGTTTCTTCACATCTTGCTTATTCAAAGGACAAAGTGTATAGAAAAACATAACAAAATAACATTGGAATCAGAACACTTCAAGAAAATCATTCAAATAGGTTGCATGCAAAGCTGCACTTTTACTAAATTTAGTTTACAAAAAATTTGTTGGATTTTACAAAAAAATTGTTGGATTCATAAGATTAAATTTAAAATACTCTGTTGAAAAAATATATTGGGTTGGTAAAAAGCCAAATTAAATTTTTTTTATATTTTGTCAATCTATGAAAATTCGACATTGCATTGTTTTTTGTTTTTGTTTCGGGTGTTGTGAGAATGTGTAGTACATCTGAAATTCAGGTCACGATTTTTGAATAGATGGACTGAAATCAAGTAGGTAAAGGTTTATGACTGTCAAATTCCTGAATTAATAAAAAGAGGTCTACAACGATAATGATCAAGTGAGCCAGCCTGATTAATCATAGAAGAACCAAAACCTCATTCATTCAACTACAATTGTCCCCCAAGTTAAGGCTCCAGTCTACCCCTGGCGCACCATCCAAATGCAAGGGATTTTGAGAATCCTGTTATCTCCTGCTACATTCAGCATAGAGCTATAAATAAGGTGTCAAACTAAGGAAGAGGGACGGCACTAATTTTCTCTGTTACACTGACTTTTTAAAAATTATTTCAACAAAACTAATTAAAAACTTCAGTTAAAAATCAGGAGAAACAGATAATTCTAGACAGCTATAATTAAAATTAGAAATTTGACTTTAAAATTCTATAACCGCAAAAAATTTGATCCGTCTTTATACTTTTGGGAGAAGTTAAGAGTCATAGATCCGTCTTTCTACTTTTAGAAGAAGTTAAGAGTCATAGATCCGTCTTTCTACTTTTAGAAGAAGTTAAGAGTCAATCTCTCTCTAATTAGTTAATTTTAAAATACAATTCTCTTAAACCTCTGCAGCCATCAAACTCGCCCAGCGCTTTTTTTTTTTTCTTTTAGGGAGAGGCGGAAAAATGCATTATGCACACAGGTGGCCAGCCTGTAGTGTGGGGCTCCCCTAAAAAATGGGTTTACCCACTAAAAAACCTCCTCTACTCTTCAGGATTCTAAATAGCCCAGCGCTCTGGCCACGAGGCGTAATTCATTAATGTCATGGGTGCAGGTAGAGCGGAGCCTTAAGTCCATATTATCACCTGAAAGTATGCAAAGTAGACAATCTTTACATAACCAATGTCATTCAATGCCAGGTCAAGTAACCATCAGTGAAAAATCTGCCAATTTTATGCTTGTCACTAGCTTGTCTCTTGTTCAGATGGAATCATGAGACGAAGAGAAAACATAATATTTTGAATTTTGGCAACATCAATTTCAAAACCACCTGAAACTAGCAATATAGAGGCCTCAATCATTACCTTATTGTTTCTGACATTTATTGTTATTTGTTTGGCTGTTAAAGATCAAATTGAAATAAAAACCGACTCAGAGAACCTACTGAATGAACAGACATCTTTTACATCGAACATCATAAACGACACGGCGATTCGTAGTGTCAGCGACCACAAGGCACAAAGACACTTCCGGCCACATTCCATTGATAACGGGAGGGGAGCAAGGTCAACTCCGGCCCCAAGTCATGACTGTACATCCACCGGGGCTTTTTTTATATTAATTAGTTAATATAAATTCTTTTTTTTAATATTCACAAAATGTTAAAAGCAAATGATTTGTACAATATTTAAGACAGAGTATTGCATAGATTAATACACAAATAATAACAAAAATGGAAATTTATTATAGCTATAAAATACAGAAACACCACAGAAAGTATTCACTTGCTGGGCACAAACTGAATTAGTTTCTTTATTCTTCTGATGAGTGCTTCCACAAAACCCCTGTCTCCTGTGTTGAGTTCCTGCAACACCAAGAATGATATTGGAACTTTTTTAACCATACTACCTCTTATCTAAATTTTTTTATTTTTTACAACTTAACCATGAAACGTGTGAGGAAAACTAGTGTCAGGAAACAAGAATAAAAAATAAATACAGATAATGGGGGAAATAAACCCACACCTTAGAGCAAACGGCAATCAACTGACCCATCAATCATCCAAACAATAGAGAAAAACAATCTTGATAGAGCGGGGGGTCTGCGGGGGTGGTTTTTCAAGTTGGCTCAGTTTTGGGGTTGGATGGTGGATTATAATCAATTTTTGGGTCAGGTCAAACTGCAATATTTGTAGTAAAAAAAAAAAAATAAAAATAAAAAAAAACGGGTTTGGGTATTGTAAGTTGAATTCAGGATTCAGTTTTACAAAAGTTATTTTGTTATGGAAACTAAACAAATTAATAGGGACTGGTCTTTCAACCAATATTGCTTTATTCTATTTAAAAAAAAATACTTACACTATTTGCATTTTATTTCTGTAGGTTTACTGTCGGTGTTTATTTCTTTGCTAAAAAGTTATTCCAAATACAGTAGACTCCCTCTTAACCGGCCACCTTGGGACCAGGCCTCAGCTGGATGATGATTTAGCCGGTTAAACCGATGTACATTTAAAAATGCCAACCTACAATTTTTATATAGCCTAAATGGCTTGAAAAAAAACAACTCTAAATATATTACTCTACATAATTTATAGCTAACATCCGACAACCATGAAATCCGCGACTAAAATAAACTAATAATAATTTTTTTCCTTATTTTCTGGGTTGGAAATGAAAATCCTGGGTTGTTGGGAAGAAGTAAACCTAAGAAAATAATTTATTCCTAAACAAATTTTTTTTTCTTGGATAATGTACATAATGCAAACTAAAAACTTAAACCTCATCTGTTAAAAAACTGTTCTGTAGGCCCCAGCCAATGCGATGGCGATGAGCCCCTTAAAATCCAGAGCACTTAACTGCCTTGGCAGGCTTTCCGAGTTTTCCAGAATTCCGGGTTTGCGAGAATCTACTATATATAGATATGATATAGGTAGGGAAGGGGGCGGGGGGGGGGGGGGGGATAGACAGTTAACATCTAATTCACAACAATTGGTCTCATGACTGCACCTACATTACTTGGAACTGCAATAATTTTCAAATCATGGTCATTTTCACATTTTGTTCTATGTTTACAGTACTTCACTGTTTGTCTCTCAATAATCTGAAAGTTCTTCAATTTTTACTGTGTTGAACCTTAACATCGTAAGTTATAGAATGTTTCCTGTATTTTGTATGTAAAGTTAAGAATTTGAATTTGTACGAGGGCTATTCAGAAAGTAAGGAACGTTTTCGTCTTACGCCGTTAGGCGCGCCTATATTAGGGTATGAGAACACTCGGGGCCTCAGTGGCTATCCAGCCGTGACACTAGGAGCATCGTCGCGCTGCTAGTTTTCTTTATCAGGGTGTCTACTGATATCTCATTTTGGAATTCCAGTATATTTCCAGTATTTCCAGTACCTTTTTTAAAAAAATTCCAGTATCACTCGCGAACTATTAATCTGAATATGGAATAACAATAACAAAATTTTTAACATATAAACAAATTTAACATGAATCTTTGTATTAAGAGATCGCCACTGGTCAAAATTCTACCAAAAAATCACCTGATTTGAACTCTAATTTATTTAATAAATTGGGTACCCTTCTTCCATACGATTAACATTGAAACTTTTAAAGCCTGTAGGCCGTACCCTTCGAGGCTGATGTGAATTATAATGGCATTATGTTCATCTACAGGATGAAACTTTCTAACAGTATACACGGATTTCTCTTACAATACACACAAGCTGAGGAAAAAGAAGGAAAATAAACATGCTTGCCTATTAATATATAGATACTTATGATTGTGATTAATAAGTACTTTCCAATGATAACACTTTAAATTAATTTTTTGTATTAGGCCAGTTAAACTCCCCTTATAGCCCTCCATGTCCATACTGCCCACTTCATTTTGTATTTTTTCGATACCGTACAAAAAATAATAAAAAGTACAGTTAACTACAAAAAATTAATGGAATAGAATGATACTAAAAGTAAAACTCACATGAAAAGAAAACTAAATTTTTAAAACAACATCCAACATTTTCTGAGCCTACTCTCTACACAAATGTTTAGATTTCTTAATTGCTTAAACAACAATTTCTGGATTTTAATAAAAGTAGATTATTCCAGTATCTATTTTGAAATTCCAGTATTTCCAGGATGGAAATAAAATTCCAGTATAATTCCAGTATTTCCAGTAATTCCAGTATCAGTAGACACCCTGTTTATTTTTAAATTCAAAATGGCCGCTCCCGTAAAAAATGCCGCCAGTTGCGAAGTGCGATCGGTAACACGGTTTTTGTTGGCAAAAACCTTAAAACAGATAAAGATTTATCGATTTTTATTCTTTCAATTTCAACACAGCAAAGTCCGTGAAACTTGAGGGAAAGATAACGAAAGCTCCGTTATGGAGGAGCAGCGGGTTTCACGGATCTTCTCGTCAACTTTGGTGACCAGTTCGTCAGTCACAATGCTGTCAGTCCACTATACTGCTCATCAAGTACTGGTTCGGTCATTTGTGAACTGAATACACAACTTACGCACAAAACTTTCATTCAAGACATTGTTCCCATACACCTCGCACACTTTTCGATAAATCTGTATCGGTTTTAAGGTTTTTGCCAACAAAAACCGGATTACCGATCGCACTTCGCAACTGGCGGCATTTTTTACGGGAGCGGCCATTTTGAATTTAAAAATAAAGAAAACTAGCAGCGAGACAATGCTCCTAGTGTCACGGCTGGATAGCCACTGAGGCCCCGAGTGTTCTCATACCCTAATATAGGCGATACGTGAGCGCCTAACACCGTAAGACGAAAACGTTCCTTACTTTCTGAATAGCCCTCGTATAATGTTGTGGTGGTAACAATTTTTATTTACATCTTGTGCTATACACAAAAGACTAGCCACAAGCTGTTTTTCAAAGCTTACAAAATATTAGAGAAATATCTGAAATACCAACCTGAGAAACAGAGATGAGGTTTTTACAGAAGGTATCGTTGAATACGGAGACCAATCCTTGCTTCAGCTTGTTGAGTTCTTCTGTTGTGACACACCACGATCGGTCCATGGGCTCATTTGGCTTTTGGGCTGTAATATATTAACCCAATACAATATTTGATGAATAAAAAATGACAGGTTCCGAAAGCTTAACACAAGTCATCAATTACAGGGGGCGACGAATCCTCCAACTTCAATAATGAGTATAGGACACCATTTAATATATTATTTGGCCACTTATTTTTGGGTAAATAATAATTAATTTCTTTACGATTTTTTAAAATTTGGCTCACTAATGGGGGCGAGAGGCTGGAGAGGACCCCGAGCCTCCTCCGCAGAGGGGTTGAGGACATCCCAGCATTTGAAAGCATCAAAAGCCACTTCATCAGGCTACCACGTCCCAAGAACATCTCATCACAGTAAAATATGTTGGGATCCCACAGTGGGGTGAAATCTTTCAATACTATGCTAATCATAATATGTATATTACAAGCAATACATTGTTGGAAAATCTCTTTGAATAAAAATATACACTCTTCATATTGGAAGTCGGATGAGTTTATGCCTAAAAGTTAATAAAAAACAAATTAAAGGAAAGGACCCCACTAAGTTATTCGGTGTAGCAAGATAATAGTCAACCATGATTGTTAAATCCTATTAGGGTGGTAAAATAAGTCAGGAAAAACAAAACAATTTTAGGAAAGTTTTTTATTTTAAAATGCATTCTATGACATCCCTTGGCCTTCCTCCAAAAAGTCCCCTGAAAGCCCCAAAGGGGATCTTGCAAAAAAGTGGGGGGATGGCTCACGAGGAGTTACAATAAAATTTTATATTAAGTGAGCTGAAGTGTTTATTAAGGACTGTTTCATGGCTCTTTCCATTTTCACCATCAGATGTACAGGGTGTCTCTGAACTCTCTACCGACCTTTTCAGATATTATTACTAGACCAAAGACAAGCCAAAATATCATATTTAAAATTTCCAAAACTCCATAGTACAGCCGCCATTTTGTATTTTTTAAAGAATAATTTTTAATTTAAGAACGGCTTGATGTAATAATTTGAAATTTGGTACACAGCTTGTTAAAGTAAAGACCTAACTGGGAAAAAATAATAAACTTTTTATCTTTCATATTTTTAAAATGGCGGTTGTTTTAAATCTTCAACCTTAAATTGCATAAAAACTACGTAAGGTAGAAAAGTTTATGTTCATATGTGTTTTTTGAAAAATTTAATTTAAAATCCAACGATGTAAAAATTGTGAAAATCGGTTCATAAATAAGCAAGATAGAGCGATTTTACTGATTATAGTCACGGTCGTACCGCTTCACCAGGATCAGTTTTGGTACGAAATCCATGGTTGACCTGGTGCTGCGACCGCGCTTTTCGTGCGGCAACCAACTCAGGTGCGTGATTATTTGAAATAAAATTGCTCTATCTTGCTTATTTATGAACCGATTTCCACAATTTTTACATCCTTGGATTTTACATTAAATTTTCCAAAAATCACATAAGAACATAAACTTTTCTACCTTACCTAGTTTTTATGCAATTTAAGGTTAAAGATTTTAAACAGCCGCCATTTTGAAAATATGAAAGATAAAAAGTTTCTTTTTCCAGCTAGGCCTTTACTTAAACAAGCTGTGTACCGAATTCCAAATTATTATGTCAAGCCGTTCTTAAACTAATAATTTTTCTTAAAAAAATACAAAAATGCGGCTGGTTTGGGTAACTAAGGAGTTTTGAAAATTTTAAATATGATATTTTGGCTTGTGTTTGGTCCAGGAATAATACCTGAATAGGTCGGTAGAGAGTTCAGAGACACCCAGTATATTTGGAAAGGGATAGAGCGCCATTGGCTAACTTTATTTTTAAATGTTCTTCCCTTAACACTACAATCACCACTTAGGATCTCTCATTGAATGTAAAAATGAATGTTGTCAAGTCCTTTTAAAAACAATTGGTATATGCATCACAGAACAGGCAGTTCTCCACCACAAACTCACACATCTCCATACAACACTTTGACTGACCTGTGACTGTGGCCAGGGTCTTGTTGGGTATAACATGCAGCATGAATAGGTCTAGGTGGGCCCACACCAGGTACAGGCAGTTCTCCACCACAAACTCGCACATTTCCAGCTCCAGCCGTTTGTCCGTCAGCTCCTTCAGCATCACCTGGTTCACCATTTGCTTGCACTCATCCACTGAGCTCAGCTGGTTGAAGCCTTCGGGTAGGAACTGCAAAAGGATTATAAAAATCAAACAGAAATAAATAAAAAATTCTTCGATTTAAATCAAAATATACAAACCAGCATTGTATGTGTCATAACATATTTATTTGGTTACACTAATATTACATTGCCTTGAATCAATACAATCAAAATTTCTTTAGTTTTAAGTTATGTAGTACATAAAAAGAAAATACCCCCCGTCGCAGCAGACCTGCGTACTCAGCGAATTTCCAAATTAGTAATATTAATTTTGACCAGCTAAACTTGTAAACAAAATTTCATCACATGCTCAAAGTTAGGGAAATAAATGTCTATTCTCCTTAAGATAAATATAGGGAAAGAGTATGCAGGTATGCTGCCATGGGGGACACTAAAAGTAGGTTTTTAGCATAGAAAAAATTTATTTCGACCATATAAAGCCATATAGTAAGTTTCATCAATATCTGTCCATAAATAAAAGAGTTTGCCTATTCTCCATATGATTAACATGGGAAAAGAGTATGCAGGTTTGCTGCCATGATAAGTACAAAAACCAAGATTTTTTACCTTAAATGGATGAATCTTAACCAAATGAAGCTAAATACTAAGTTTCATCCAAAAATATTGGTTAATAAGTGAAATATTAACACATCCTTATTCTCCATAAGATTAACATTGGAGCCCCCAAAAGACAATGTACTGTCTTTAGACTTTGCAATATCTCGGTAACCAATGGAGATAGAGCAAAGCTTCAAAATACTAAATTGTGTGTTTTTTTGAGCTAAATCCAATGGTCAAAATAAAAGTTTAAAATTTTTAATAATTACATATGAAAAATGCAAAAAACCCATTTTTGGGGTACAAAACCCCCCAAAACTACCCCTTCCGGTAGGTCGATATGTCTGGTTTACGAACTCATCCGAATAAATGTAGGATTACACATATCTACCAAATTTGGTGTCGATCGGACCATTTTTACGAGAGTTATCGTGTCTAGGGACACATATATATATACATATATAAATACATACTTACTTACTTACTGCTGTGGCCACTGGTACCCTAGATGGTACTTGGCCTCCCCAACACAAAGAACAAGCCTACATACATATACTACATATACTACACATATACTACATATACTACATACATATATATATATATAAAAATTTTAATGACTATTATTTTTGGTCTCTGGGCACCTCAAAACGAAAAAGTAACATGGTCCCGGGCTTAGGTCTTACCATGAGACCTACGGTAATAGCTTATTCCCTATGGGAAATTCGCTAAAAAAAGAAAAAAAGAGAGACTTGTTGATGGAATGTGTTACACAAAGTAAGGGCTTAAGATTGTACAGTAGAGAAGATTGATCGTTTTTAAATTGAGTGTACAGCAAGCGGTTTCGAACCCACAAAGTTGCTGACTTAGTTCAGAAGTCAAGCGTGCTAAATACAACCGGTATCCTGTTAACTCATCCAGACTCAAGCATGCCTCGTTGTGACTCTTTGTTGCAGCATCTTTACATTTGATGATGGAGAGAAACATTCATACCTAACTCCATTTTTTCTATTTACTGATACCTTTTGGACGTGCAAATATTTTTCAGAGTTTTAGAAAATGATAAAAAGCTTAATTTATTAGAATTTAGATATTTGAGAACTCATTGACTGACAGATGATTTAAGAAACATTTTAATTAACCTTGTTACTTCTTAACCATTTCAGTCACAAATTATCTACTTTAAATAGAGTGCAGCGGCTAAGTGCTGCGCTCTCGTAGCGAGCTCACTTACCAACGGCCTATAGTTTTTCTCACCAGGGTCGCGCACCGTTCAAAACCCTAATTCTCGTGACTATTCTGCCGGTTGTGATAGCTGAGATGGCTAAGGCGTAGGCATCCTTGGCCAGGATGTCTACGTCGGCACAGGTTCAAATCCGGCACAGGTTATCGGTTTTTACTAACTACTAAAGATAAAAAGTTGAACAGAAATCAATCACAAAGGAAAGGACGTCCAGTTTTAGGAAGATAACAATCAAACCTCAATCAAAGTTGTACGACCTATGGTTCAACCTATATAGGTGAATTAATGTTATTATGTTGTTTTCAATAATGAATTAAAAAATACTACAACAGTCCTTATTTTTTTTTTTTTAATATATAAAATTATTATTTTACTGAATTAAGGCTAAAAATAATTATCTTAACAAAATGCATTGGTACAACACATAATACCTAGTAATTCTTTAAAAATTAGACATAAAATAATAAAACATTTCTTACACCATAATTTGAGAGTGTTTCTAGACTTTTTTTAAATGGTTGGATTTTATCCTATACTCCCACATATTTCATCAATTCCTACAAAAATACAATAGTCAAAGTTTTTATCTTTTAGTTTTAGTTTTTGATTAACATTGCTAATTTGCGGCCCCACTAAAATGGTTGTATTGCTTTTTTGACTACTTTCAAATAAAATATAAGGCCAGTTATATAGTAGGATAGACATTTAATATTTATATATTTTCTTGCAATAACTAACTGGTCTTATTTAAAAAGAATAAATGTGTAAAAGGCAGAAAATAGGCATCTGCCTGATTTTAGATGGTAACATTGAGTTGTTTCATGTTTACATCTAAAATAAACCGAAAAACCGACAACCGACAACCGGTGCGAGTGAAAAACCAAACCGACAACGGACAACCGGTGCGAGTGAAAAACCAAACCGAAACCGAACCGATAAATTTTGCAATTGACCCATCACTAACTGATTTTGCTACTTTTACTTACGTTTACTGTGTGTGTGCCACTACGGCATTGAAGTATGCAAGATAATCACATTTTAACCCCAAGATGCCAATAAAATTGTTTCTACTTCTACTTATATTCATTCTATCTAATCAATTAATTTATAGTCCTTTACACAGGACACGGTGACTGAAAGGGTTAACCTGTTACTATGATATTAGTATCATCAGCATAGAGGCACATCGAGCCACCTTCATTTACTGGGAACCCTTACATGTAACAGAGAAATAAAAGGGGCCCCAAAATAGATCCCTGGGGGACACCTTTTTGAACTGATTTACAATTATAGCTAAAATGTTGAATTTGGAAACAGTTGCCGGTCTTTCAGATTATAAAAAACTACTTAAGCTCTTTATTATTATTTATATATTTAATCCAAGAGGAATATCAAGCAATTTCTCATATGACACAGTATCAAATGCCTATGAAAAGTCAAGGAAAATTCCCTATTCCTTATTAGATGGAATTTTAAAATATGAGACGTTGTATTTGTTAGGGATGTAGACTCAGTGAGATTGTTGACTGCCTACTTCTTTGACGGTGGTGGAGTTGAGGTCGGGGATAGACTGGTACTTGCGCATGAGCAGGTCCAGCGACACCTTCTCTCGGTGGAAGTGACTCACACACTGCGCCATCTGCTGCACTATCACACCCAGGCTGCTCTCGGATACTTCTGTCAACACAACCACAACGGCTGTTACTGATGCACAGCGCCATCTGCTGCACCACCATGCCCAGGTGGTAAAAAATTATTAAGTAAACAGCTGTTCTTTTAGCCTCCAATTAATACAAGTGGATAGGAATAGGCCAGTCGGGAAAATGAGAGTGGAAAGGGTTCTACTAACAGTTAAAATAACACATTAATGAAAAGCTAAAGTAACAGTTACTTGAAAATGTAGTTGTAGCTCACCGTTAAACAATAGTTTTTTGAGACTACATTGAGTAAAGACAAGAATCAAATTGTGCAATGTAAAATTTCCACACATTGTGATCCTCCTTGTGTGGAATAAAATGGTGATGCATTTTTTCCCAGTCAGGAAAACAGGAAACAAATCATTTCATATAAAAACTCTACGACGTCACAACTTTATTTGAAAGTACTGTGAAGTATTGAATTTTTTTAAATAAACAAATTTATTCATTCGTTCACTTGAACACAGAACTGCAGCCGAAAGAACGCTGGCTTAGATAAAATAATAGGGTTTGCTATTTTTAAGGTTTAAGTATAAGTTACTAAAACAAGTGATAAATAGATAAAAATAAAGAAAATAATGGGAAAAGGGGTCGTCCCCAAAAATGGCCAAAAAGCGATGACGTAATTTATGGACGGCCCCAAAATGAAATAGTAACCCACAAAAATCGAAAAGCCAGGACCAAAAAAAGGAAAGAATTTTGTTGTTTTTAGAGAAAAGAGAGAAAATTGAGATTTGATTTAAATTTAAATTTTACATTGCACAATTTGATTCTTGTTATTACTCAATGTAGTCTCAAAAACTATTGTTTTTGGACTGATGAAATGAAAACCTTGAGTACACCTTCTATGTATTAAAGATTTTTGAAATTTTGTTCAAGCAATCTTCCTTTAATGATTAGTTATCAATAAGCCAAAAAAGAAAGCGTACATAACAAACCTTTTTTGTCCAACACGTTGGGTTCTACCAGAGTCGGTCTCAAAATGGCCACCTTTGGAGGTTTGTCCAATCCACTGCTGGAGACAAGGTTACGAGCATACATCACCAAGTTGCCCGCAATCTGTTAGCAGACACAATAACAATAAAGAAAGAACTGTGTTTTGAACAAATTACCAAGTGCTTATTCCAACAATAATAACAGGCTTTTGAGTATCAATGAACTATGGTGTCAACTGACCTCAAAACTAAAAATTCCTGACTGATACAGTTAAGGACATTTATGAAATATTTAATATTGAAGGGAATTTATAATGGTTTTAACAATGTTTATCATAAAAATTTTAAAATACTGTAAAATAGTAATCCACAAAAATCCCTAAACAGAAATCAAAGAAATAAGAAAAAGTTTGAATTCCCAAACAACAGAATTTTATACTATTTTATGATCAGAAAAACTAACAAGGAAATGTGTGCTATTTTCTAGTATAAGTTCAAATATTTAGTTCTCTAAAAATGCACATTTGATTCATGACAAAATCATTGGCTGTATTGAATGCATTCAACACAATGAGAGGGTAGGCTGCAACCCAACAGGTAAAGGGTTCTGATGAAAACTAAGGAGAAAAATACGGACTCACGAAATCCGTAACTTTAAAAACTGCTTATTGGTTAGTGTTGTGACAAGTCAAATATTCAGCTACTCGAGTTAGACTCAATACTGCACCCATAAAGATGCATACCCCATAACATGGATTCGATATTGAAAGTGGACAGTCGGAGCCGACTTGACACCATTGACTCAAATCTGATGAATTGTTCTTAAAAAATGACTCATGGAGCAGAGTTAACACACAATAACCTTGCTTTTCACCAGTCTTTGAGATTGTCTGTCTTTAGAGAATGACACCTTGATTCTCCTTTGGTTATAAAAGACTAAAATTTGGTAATGACAAATGATAACTTCAAGGTTACTTGGAGAGATACAAATCCAATCCAGAAGACTCTGGATCTCTGTACTAGCAACACCAGCACTGTTGATTTTTACAGGTGAATTTTATGATCTATACCCGACCCCAACTCGACTTACGACTCACAAGGCTTGTCTTTCCTACATCAGTGCTATCGGTTCATAGTGAGAAATTTCATAACCAATACTCGACCCTGACTCAAGTCGAACACGAATCTTGTGTTCGATACTCCAGCCGTCCAGCCTGATCGATGCATAGTGATGAATTTTTTTTACTAATATGTGGCGAGTCCAGTATTCGACTTGTCACATCACTATTATTGGCTTATCAGTTTATTAGCAATAAATAAATAAATGGAAGTAGAAAACCAATTCTAAAAAATAGTTAAAGAAGTTGCATTATCAACCTTAAACTAGATATACTTCTGCTTTGGTGTTTATTTTCTATAGAATAGACATTAGTTTTTGAGTGTTTTGTTACTTGAACCTTAAAAGAAACACATAAATTGGAATAAGAGTATGCTGTGAACATTGTGTAAAAATCACAATGCTAGGCTGTACGGTTTTTGAGTTCTGATTTCCCCAATATAGCCAAGAAGAATTCAGCAAATGCAACTCCGCTCATGGGCACGACACCGGTCTGCTATACAAATATTCAGCCAAGTTTACAGCGTGCTGGGGTCATTAGGGTTAAGTTTGTTATTGCTTAGTAAGTAATTCCACACTGAAAATGACGTGCACGCTTAATCATTCAGTAAAACAACCATGACTACAGAGCGATGACAGGATGCTCCTTCAACCACATGTCCTTGGCCTATTTGCAGCTGTTCAGATGGCCGAATTACGGTATGTTTCATCATTACAAGGTGACTTGTTCTGAATTAGGAAAAGTCTTTAGGACAAATTGAGCAATGAGATACCTGACCCGACTACCCCAGCATGCAGTAAACTGGTGGCTGTTGTATTGCAAACAAGTACCTCTTCTTTTCACTTGAGTCATACCTGCAGGAATGTGAGCGTAGCCTCGGCTCGAAACTGCGGGTTGTTACGGTCAGGGTCAACGGCGCTCGCCAAATCCTTGAGCGTGGCCTCGGACAGCACGAAGCGGCTCAACAGCCCCAGCATCAGCTTCTGCGTCTTGCCGAAGTAGAGGTTAGTCTCCAGCAGGTAGCCGCGTTGCTCACTTTCCTCGATCATCTGCCGCACCACCTCTGCGGCAGACCAGAAACAAATAGTTGCTAGTGTACTATTTAATTTTTCCCTCAATACCATAGAATATGGATACTTTAGCATAGTATATACTTTTTTTTGGAAATGAAATTCCAGGTTTTTTCCTGGGTTCATCAAGGTTTTCTAAAATTTTCCTGGTTTTCGCGCACATAAAATTGAATTTAATAAAATTTCTGGGGAAAACTAATTAATTATTCATATTCTTAATTCATTAAGGGTTTTGTCTGTTACTTCCCTTTTTCTCTCGACCTACTTAACCGATTTTTAAGATTGAGGTGTCATTTTAAAACTTATGATCTAAAGCAATGATGATGTTCACTATTACTCTTGTGGGGATCTCTTAGTATCCCAATGCACCGTATACTCACTACGCACTAGGGGTGTGCAAGTACACGAGTGGTCGAATATTTGTGGTTGAATACTAGCACTTTTCGGCTCGGCTCTAGGTTATGCCTGGAAACTATTCGAGTGGTCGAGCTGAAAATTATTTCAGAAGCAACAACTCCGCCCAAAAAAGGGTCTTAAGAAGAAAACTCTGTACTAACAATTATTTGATTTATTAATTAATGCAAAAAAACAGAGAAACACGGCAATTTATACTAGAGCTGTGTGATAGTACACAGGGTAAGGGAGGTAAGAGGATGGCAGGGTGGAGCGGGGCGGGGTTTACTACAAAATAGGAACGCAGTAATGACCTTGACTCGTAGAGACGACACACGAACGCACGCACACTCTCACACGCACACACTCTCTACAATCATACACACACACACTGCTTGCTCACCCGGCGAAAGGATGTTCTAAAAATAGAAACCAAAACAGGTGGGGTTTTGTTTCTAGTTCAGTGCTTGATTATCGCTCTAATCCCCTAGTAATTTTGTTTTGTTTTATGCTAAATGCATTTAAAGAAAAGTTTGATGAAGAGACATAAGTTTTATTTGACAAAGTTATAAATTTATTAGCCTACCAGGAATTCATTAACTAACCTAAATTTTGAACAATAGGGTGTCTACAACTTCGGTTGACTTTTCTTCCAACTTGTACATAATTGGACAAAAAAAAAAAAAAAAAAAAAATCGCCATTTATTTTTGTAAAATTAGTTTAGAAACGGATATATGGCTTTTACCTTGAATAAATTATACCGAGCGATCCCCCCTCCCCCACTCCCCTCACCCAGCCCAACCTTCCCCCCTCACACTCCTTCTCATCCCAGTGGGGCTGCCGGATTCCTAACATAATCGGAATATCAACCAATTTTAATTAAGCTTAATGTTTTTAACTTAATATCAAATTTTGAGATTTTGTCAAGATGGAAATTTTCAATTAGGAAAAGACGCGTACCAAAACCGCAGAGTCATGGTTGTCATGTTTAGTCACTTGACTCACCCTGGTTGGTAGCCCTGGCGATGACGGCTGTCACCTGCTGCAGCTCTTGCAGGAAGTTGGGCTGCAGGAACGGGCTGCCACAGCGCAACACTTGGTTCACCGTGTCGCTGTGGCTCATCAGGAAGTGGATCACCTGCGGTGGACACCAGTGTCGTCAAGTATTGTAAAGAGGTTGTTCAAGCTAGATATATTTAATTATTTCTATATCGGGTGTCCCAAACCACCCGTACACTCATTTAAAATTTACAGAATTAATTTTTTACAAAACCCAATTGTGCAATTATAGGTGTACCGGTTACACTCTATCGATTGACAGTAATTTCAATGGTACAGGTGTACCAGAAGTCTCCTTTCCAGACTGGAATTCACTAATTTTAAATGCAAACCCCAACTTTTTATGACATTTTTGGTAGGGATTGACGGGGATGTATTTTTAGTTTGGGACGGGACAGGAATTTTTATTTCCCGTCCAATTTCGGGACAGGATCGGGACGGGATTGCTCTTCTCGACGGTATCAGGAAATATTCGTTTTGACTTTTATCTGAGTGTCGTATAAAGAAAAATTAATGTTAAATATCAACTGGTTCCGTTTCCAAATTGTTCCACTTGTTTTTCAAAACAAATAATCATACATAATAGAGTAAAATAATAGTAGCCTAACTAGCAGCAAAATAATTAGTATATTGTAGTCAATGATGTAATAAAGCATGTTGTTTTTTAAAGTTTCTTTAAAATTTTAAACACATTATAACATTAACATATTTTTTTTAGTCGTACAACTGTGATTGGCTTTTCAATCAATTGGTGAACATAACACGAAAAAATAAGCCGTCACTTGTTTTTCCACGACAATTAGTTCAGGAGATACAGACATCACTAGCATTCGCAGATATAGCTACAATCGTCGGGAATCAGAATCGACTTTCAATGGTCGATTCTCGATTCCGATTCTGACCATAAGAATCGGCGGAATCGAGGATCGATGTTTGGAATCGACCCATCCCTAATATAGGTTATAACTTTTAAATTTTTTTAATAGGCCCAGATTGAAAAGGCCAAGTCTTTTTATTGGAAAATAAAGTTTTTAACTTCACTTTTCTTTTTTACAGAATCAGATATTTACAAACTAATATTTTCCTTCACATAGTTTTTAAGAAAATTTAAATTTGAGAGGATATTGGTAGGTCAAATAATTATTTTAAGGCAACTTTCAAAATTTTTATGTTCACATACTACTCGACTCTAAACTCGAGTATTCTACTTACTACTCGACTGGACTCGTTCCAAAAATATGATACTCTCCCACCCCTACTGTTTAAGTTATAAAAACTATATAAATAGGCATTTAAATTTATGTCCAGTTTCAGTAGAACCGATAGCCATTGCCGAAAGGCAAAGCCATCTCAAACTGTCCACTAATTGGAGTTGCAATTTATGAACAACGTGCACTTACCTGAGACACAGCTGACTGATTCTGGACACCAAGGGAAGACAAGATGGTCTGACAGAGGGCCAGCGCCGGCGAAAATATCTGCAGGTAGCGAGTGGCCGGCGACGGGACAAAATCCAACTCCATTGGTTGTGACCGCGTTCTACACAAGTACATCATGTAATGTATGTTGTGTTTCTTTTACCCTCATACTATAATTTAATGATAATTTCCAAAGACTGAAACATGGTTATAGAACGGGTTTAACTTTATCGTTACCAAATCAACCTTAGTTGTCATAAAAATTTCTTTCCCCTAAGATTTTTCTTCTAGCCCGATCTCCTGGTTTACCTTCAAACAATCAATCAATCAACTTTATTTTTCTTTGTACATGTGAAATACAAGAAATGGTGTCAAAAATAAAACTAACAAGATACAAATTCAAAACAAATAAAACTATTGAGAAAATTTACTTCTACTCATAAAATCCTTCTATTGAGTAAATGGGTTTGTCGATCAAATATATTTTCAAGTTATGTTTTAGTTTGTCTTCGTTCTTTTCTAATCTTAGTTCATCAGGAAGTGCTTTCAAGAATTTATTTCTAATGTAAGTGGTATTTTTTATAACATTCCAATCCATGTTTGTCAAAATGTTTTTCAGTTTGTCTCCTTGTGTTATATTGATGTGCAATTGGTTGTAAATGTGTTTTAGTTTATAAAAATAATATACAGTCCATATACCACAATGGGATTGAAAATACTGAATTCAATTTTCTCTCAGACTATGAGACATATTAATGACTATAAGATAAAAAAATACCCACGTGTAGACTGAACCTAACTATAATCTTTAATAGATATTCTTGAGACCAACAATCAGTTGATAAGTTGAACTGATTAGTTGTGATTAGTTTTTTGTAAACCAAGTAAGAGCAGTAGTTTCAGACTGTAAGTCGATGTTAGGCTTTTGGCAAATACCTAGTCTATATGGGACTCACTGTGCATATCTGGGAGTGATGTCTGGGTGACGGTCGAGCACCTGCAGCGAGGACAGACACGACATGCAGTTCTGCTCCAGCAGCAGCTCCGCACCACTGTGTGTGGACGCCACGCGGCACAGCAGCGCCTAGACAACGGTGAGATGAGTAATCTAGCTACAGCATACAGCTGTCTACCTACCCTGAAGCGAGGACAGACACGACATGCAGTTCTGCTCCAGCAGCAGCTCCGCACCACTGTGTGTGGACGCCACGCGGCACAGCAGCGCCTAGACAACGGTGAGATGAGTAATCTAGCTACAGCATACAGCTGTCTACCTACCCTGCAGCGAGGACAGACACGACATGCAGTTCTGCTCCAGCAGCAGCTCCGCACCACTGTGTGTGGACGCCACGCAGCACAGCAGCGCCTAGACAACGGTGAGATGAGTAATCTAGCTACAGCATACAGCTGTCTACCTACCCTGCAGCGAGGACAGACACGACATGCAGTTCTGCTCCAGCAGCAGCTCTGCACCACTGTGTGTGGACGCCACGCGGCACAGCAGCGCCTAGACAACGGTGAGATGAGTAATCTAGCTACAGCATACAGCTGTCTACCTACCCTGCAGCGAGGACAGACACGACATGCAGTTCTGCTCCAGCAGCAGCTCCGCACCACTGTAAGTGGACGCCACGCGGCACAGCAGCGCCTAGACAACGGTGAGATGAGTAATCTAGCTACAGCATACAGCTGTCTACCTACCCTGCAGCGAGGACAGACACGACATGCAGTTCTGCTCCAGCAGCAGCTCCGCACCACTGTGTGTGGACGCCACGCGGCACAGCAGCGCCTAGACAACGGTGAGATGAGTAATCTAGCTACAGCATACAGCTGTCTACCTACCCTGCAGCGAGGACAGACACGACATGCAGTTCTGCTCCAGCAGCAGCTCCGCACCACTGTGTGTGGACGCCACGCGGCACAGCAGCGCCTAGACAACGGTGAGATGAGTAATCTAGCTACAGCATACAGCTGTCTACCTACCCTGCAGCGAGGACAGACACGACATGCAGTTCTGCTCCAGCAGCAGCTCCGCACCACTGTGTGTGGACGCCACGCGGCACAGCAGCGCCTAGACAACGGTGAGATGAGTAATCTAGCTACAGCATACAGCTGTCTACCTACCCTGCAGCGAGGACAGACACGACATGCAGTTCTGCTCCAGCAGCAGCTCCGCACCACTGTGTGTGGACGCCACGCGGCACAGCAGCGCCTAGACAACGGTGAGATGAGTAATCTAGCTACAGCATACAGCTGTCTACCTACCCTGCAGCGAGGACAGACACGACATGCAGTTCTGCTCCAGCAGCAGCTCCGCACCACTGTGTGTGGACGCCACGCGGCACAGCAGCGCCTAGACAACGGTGAGATGAGTAATCTAGCTACAGCATACAGCTGTCTACCTACCCTGCAGCGAGGACAGACACGACATGCAGTTCTGCTCCAGCAGCAGCTCCGCACCACTGTGTGTGGACGCCACGCGGCACAGCAGCGCCTAGACAACGGTGAGATGAGTAATCTAGCTACAGCATACAGCTGTCTACCTACCCTGCAGCGAGGACAGACACGACATGCAGTTCTGCTCCAGCAGCAGCTCCGCACCACTGTGTGTAGACGCCACGCGGCACAGCAGCGCCTAGACAACGGTGAGATGAGTAATCTAGCTACAGCATACAGCTGTCTACCTACCCTGCAGCGAGGACAGACACGACATGCAGTTCTGATCCAGCAGCAGCTCCGCACCACTGTGTGTGGACGCCACGCGGCACAGCAGCGCCTAGACAACGGTGAGATGAGTAATCTAGCTACAGCATACAGCTGTCTACCTACCCTGCAGCGAGGACAGACACGACATGCAGTTCTGCTCCAGCAGCAGCTCCGCACCACTGTGTGTGGACGCCACGCGGCACAGCAGCGCCTAGACAACGGTGAGATGAGTAATCTAGCTACAGCATACAGCTGTCTACCTACCCTGCAGCGAGGACAGACACGACATGCAGTTCTGCTCCAGCAGCAGCTCCGCACCACTGTGTGTGGACGCCACGCGGCACAGCAGCGCCTAGACAACGGTGAGATGAGTAATCTAGCTACAGCATACAGCTGTCTACCTACCCTGCAGCGAGGACAGACACGACATGCAGTTCTGCTCCAGCAGCAGCTCCGCACCACTGTGTGTGGACGCCACGCGGCACAGCAGCGCCTAGACAACGGTGAGATGAGTAATCTAGCTACAGCATACAGCTGTCTACCTACCCTGCAGCGAGGACAGACACGACATGCAGTTCTGCTCCAGCAGCAGCTCCGCACCACTGTGTGTGGACGCCACGCGGCACAGCAGCGCCTAGACAACGGTGAGATGAGTAATCTAGCTACAGCATACAGCTGTCTACCTACCCTGCAGCGAGGACAGACACGACATGCAGTTCTGCTCCAGCAGCAGCTCCGCACCACTGTGTGTGGACGCCACGCGGCACAGCAGCGCCTAGACAACGGTGAGATGAGTAATCTAGCTACAGCATACAGCTGTCTACCTACCCTGCAGCGAGGACAGACACGACATGCAGTTCTGATCCAGCAGCAGCTCCGCACCACTGTGTGTGGACGCCACGCGGCACAGCAGCGCCTAGACAACGGTGAGATGAGTAATCTAGCTACAGCATACAGCTGTCTACCTACCCTGCAGCGAGGACAGACACGACATGCAGTTCTGCTCCAGCAGCAGCTCCGCACCACTGTGTGTGGACGCCACGCGGCACAGCAGCGCCTAGACAACGGTGAGATGAGTAATCTAGCTACAGCATACAGCTGTCTACCTACCCTGCAGCGAGGACAGACACGACATGCAGTTCTGCTCCAGCAGCAGCTCCGCACCACTGTGTGTGGACGCCACGCGGCACAGCAGCGCCTAGACAACGGTGAGATGAGTAATCTAGCTACAGCATACAGCTGTCTACCTACCCTGCAGCGAGGACAGACACGACATGCAGTTCTGCTCCAGCAGCAGCTCCGCACCACTGTGTGTGGACGCCACGCGGCACAGCAGCGCCTAGACAACGGTGAGATGAGTAATCTAGCTACAGCATACAGCTGTCTACCTACCCTGCAGCGAGGACAGACACGACATGCAGTTCTGCTCCAGCAGCAGCTCCGCACCACTGTGTGTGGACGCCACGCGGCACAGCAGCGCCTAGACAACGGTGAGATGAGTAATCTAGCTACAGCATACAGCTGTCTACCTACCCTGCAGCGAGGACAGACACGACATGCAGTTCTGCTCCAGCAGCAGCTCCGCACCACTGTGTGTGGACGCCACGCGGCACAGCAGCGCCTAGACAACGGTGAGATGAGTAATCTAGCTACAGCATACAGCTGTCTACCTACCCTGCAGCGAGGACAGACACGACATGCAGTTCTGATCCAGCAGCAGCTCCGCACCACTGTGTGTGGACGCCACGCGGCACAGCAGCGCCTAGACAACGGTGAGATGAGTAATCTAGCTACAGCATACAGCTGTCTACCTACCCTGAAGCGAGGACAGACACGACATGCAGTTCTGCTCCAGCAGCAGCTCCGCACCACTGTGTGTGGACGCCACGCAACACAGCAGCGCCTAGACAAAGGTGAGATGAGTAATCTAGCTACAGCATACAGCTGTCTACCTACCCAGCAGCGAGGACAGACACGACATGCAGTTCTGCTCCAGCAGCAGCTCCGCACCACTGTGTGTGGACGCCACGCGGCACAGCAGCGCCTAGACAACGGTGAGATGAGTAATCTAGCTACAGCATACAGCTGTCTACCTACCCTGCAGCGAGGAAAGACACGACATGCAGTTCTGCTCCAGCAGCAGCTAGGCACCACTGTGTGTGGACGCCACGCGGCACAGCAGCGCCTAGACAACGGTGAGATGAGTAATCTAGCTACAGCATACAGCTGTCTACCTACCCTGCAGCGAGGACAGACACGACATGCAGTTCTGATCCAGCAGCAGCTCCGCACCACTGTGTGTGGACGCCACGCGGCACAGCAGCGCCTAGACAACGGTGAGATGAGTAATCTAGCTACAGCATACAGCTGTCTACCTACCCTGAAGCGAGGACAGACACGACATGCAGTTCTGATCCAGCAGCAGCTCCGCACCACTGTGTGTGGACGCCACGCGGCACAGCAGCGCCTAGACAACGGTGAGATGAGTAATCTAGCTACAGCATACAACTGTCTACCTACCCTGAAGCGAGGACAGACACGACATGCAGTTCTGCTCCAGCAGCAGCTCCGCACCACTGTGTGTGGACGCCACGCAACACAGCAGCGCCTAGACAAAGGTGAGATGAGTAATCTAGCTACAGCATACAGCTGTCTACCTACCCTGCAGCGAGGACAGACACGACATGCAGTTCTGCTCCAGCAGCAGCTCCGCACCACTGTGTGTGGACGCCACGCGGCACAGCAGCGCCTAGACAACGGTGAGATGAGTAATCTAGCTACAGCATACAGCTGTCTACCTACCCTGCAGCGAGGACAGACACGACATGCAGTTCTGCTCCAGCAGCAGCTCCGCACCACTGTGTGTGGATGCCACGCGGCACAGCAGCGCCTAGACAACGGTGAGATGAGTAATCTAGCTACAGCATACAGCTGTCTACCTACCCTGCAGCGAGGACAGACACGACATGCAGTTCTGCTCCAGCAGCAGCTCCGCACCACTGTGTGTGGACGCCACGCGGCACAGCAGCGCCTAGACAACGGTGAGATGAGTAATCTAGCTACAGCATACAGCTGTCTACCTACCCTGCAGCGAGGACAGACACGCATACAGCTGTCTACCTACCCTGCAGCGAGGACAGACACGACGTGCAGTTCTGCTCCAGCAGCAGCTCCGCACCACTGTGTGTGGACGCCACACAACACAGCAGCGCCTAGACAAAGGTGAGATGAGTAATCTAGCTACAGCATACAGCTGTCTACCTACCCTGCAGCGAGGACAGACACGACATGCAGTTCTGCTCCAGCAGCAGCTCCGCACCACTGTGTGTAAACGCCACGCGGCACAGCAGCGCCTAGACAACGGTGAGATGAGTAATCTAGCTACAGCATACAGCTGTCTATCTACCCTGCAGCGAGGACAGACACGACATGCAGTTCTGCTCCAGCAGCAGCTAGGCACCACTGTGTGTGGACGCCACGCGGCACAGCAGCGCCTAGACAACGGTGAGATGAGTAATCTAGCTACAGCATACAGCTGTCTACCTACCCTGCAGCGAGGACAGACACGACATGCAGTTCTGCTCCAGCAGCAGCTCCGCACCACTGTGTGTGGACGCCACGCGGCACAGCAGCGCCTAGACAACGGTGAGATGAGTAATCTAGCTACAGCATACAGCTGTCTACCTACCCTGCAGCGAGGACAAACACGACATGCAGTTCTGCTCCAGCAGCAGCTCCGCACCACTGTGTGTGGACGCCACGCGGCACAGCAGCGCCTAGACAACGGTGAGATGAGTAATCTAGCTACAGCATACAGCTGTCTACTTACCCTGCAGCGAGGACAGACACGACATGCAGTTCTGCTCCAGCAGCAGCTCCGCACCACTGTGTGTGGACGCCACGCGGCACAGCAGCGCCTAGACAACGGTGAGATGAGTAATCTAGCTACAGCATACAGCTGTCTACCTACCCTGCAGCGAGGACAGACATGACATGCAGTTCTGCTCCAGCAGCAGCTCCGCACCACTGTGTGTGGACGCCATGCGGCACAGCAGCGCCTAGACAACGGTGAGATGAGTAATCTAGCTACAGCATACAGCTGTCTACCTACCCTGCAGCGAGGACAGACACGACATGCAGTTCTGCTCCAGCAGCAGCTCCGCACCACTGTGTGTGGACGCCACGCGGCACAGCAGCGCCTAGACAACGGTGAGATGAGTAATCTAGCTACAGCATACAGCTGTCTACCTACCCTGCAGCGAGGACAGACACGACATGCAGTTCTGCTCCAGCAGCAGCTCCGCACCACTGTGTGTGGACGCCACGCGGCACAGCAGCGCCTAGACAACGGTGAGATGAGTAATCTAGCTACAGCATACAGCTGTCTACCTACCCTGCAGCGAGGACAGACACGACATGCAGTTCTGCTCCAGCAGCAGCTCCGCACCACTGTGTGTGGACGCCACGCGGCACAGCAGCGCCTAGACAACGGTGAGATGAGTAATCTAGCTACAGCATACAGCTGTCTACCTACCCTGCAGCGAGGACAGACACGACATGCAGTTCTGCTCCTGCAGCAGCTCCGCACCACTGTGTGTGGACGCCACGCGGCACAGCAGCGCCTAGACAACGGTGAGATGAGTAATCTAGCTACAGCATACAGCTGTCTAGCTACCCTGCAGCGAGGACAGACACGCATACAGCTGTCTACCTACCCTGCAGCGAGGACAGACACGACGTGCAGTTCTGCTCCAGCAGCAGCTCCGCACCACTGTGTGTGGACGCCACGCGGCACAGCAGCGCCTAGACAACAGTGAGATGAGTAATCTAGCTACAGCATACAGCTGTCTACCTACCCTGCAGCGAGGACAGACACGACATGCAGTTCTGCTCCAGCAGCAGCTCCGCACCACTGTGTGTGGACGCCACGCAACACAGCAGCGCCTAGACAAAGGTGAGATGAGTAATCTAGCTACAGCATACAGCTGTCTATCTACCCTGCAGCGAGGACAGACACAACATGCAGTTCTGATCCAGCAGCAGCTCCGCACCACTGTGTGTGGACGCCACGCGGCACAGCAGCGCCTAGACAACGGTGAGATGAGTAATCTAGCTACAGCATACAGCTGTCTACCTACCCTGCAGCGAGGACAGACACGACATGCAGTTCTGCTCCAGCAGCAGCTCCGCACCACTGTGTGTGGACGCCACGCAACACAGCAGCGCCTAGACAAAGGTGAGATGAGTAATCTAGCTACAGCATACAGCTGTCTATCTACCCGGTTGGCTGTCATATATATTTGGTTTAGAATAGATTTAAAGATAAAAATAAACATTGCAAAAAAATTTGTTTAGTAAAAAAGCAATAATTTGATAGAAGGATTGAAGACCCTAAATTGTCCACATTTGTCCGGGTTTGGGAAACAATGAATATGTATCTAAATTTGCTACGAAGGGGTGTTGTTAGAAAATGTAGGAAGATCCCTTTCCATTGCAGGTACAAATTAAATTGTATAATTTTCTTGTATTTTTAATTTTCCCCATAAACCCTTTGTGGGCGTTGTAAGCAAATATATAAGTTAAATCCTACCTTGATAATGTAAGTAGGCCTACCAAATTTGATAAAGTTAGGTCAATAAATAAGCAAGTTACATGGTTTTGTTGATTTGCCATAAAAATAACATGGGAAACCTATTTTTATTTTATCCGTAGCCAGTTAAGCCAAGATAAAAATTCAAAATACTCAATTGTTTGGTTTTTCAAACTCATTTTAAATGGTTTAGTTAAAATTGTTGAATTTTAAAAATTTTCTCCTTTTTCATTTTTTTCAATGACACTAAAAAAGAAGGGTTGTACTTGGCACCAAGAGTTGAAAAGAGGGGTTTTTCAGGTCTGAGATCGTACAACCAAGACAAAGTCAAGGTCATGAAATGCAATGAAAATAGATTCCACACAGGTGAGAACAATTTTTCATCAAACTACACTATAAAATAAAAATAACAAGAGTTTAAAAGTTAATCAAACTTTTGTGGTATAAACATAGTTAAATCCCAACTTTGACTACAGGTGGGAGAAAGTAACACAATACAGGATTTATCAAACACAACCCAGCGAGTGAGTGCACCAACCATTTTGCTCTCGTAAACGTAGAGCGGTCGAAGTGTGTCGCCGCTGTTCATCACCAATTCAACAAGATCCTGATCGGAGGCGAGGAGGCTGTCAATAAGGAAGCGGAGGTAGCCGCGGGCCGACAGAAATGACACCCAGTGGCCGTGCGGGTCCATCTCCACCATCAGGTCCAGGCATGACAGCGCCAGCATCTGTGAAGAAGAAGAAATGTTCAGTAGTGTCGATAAGACTCTCCATCTAAACAATTCTTTAGAATTATTAAACTGTTATTAATCACTTTTTGAGATACAGTGAAAGTAATTAAACCATAAAACAAATTTAAGAAGTGTTTTTCAGTCTGAAAAGCACTAATTGGACTTGAAGATACACAAACTAAATTAATGACTCATATATTTGAAATTCGCAAAAAGGAAGAGCGATTATAGGTACAGGTTAGGGGTTTTATTTTTGTAACATTGTCTGCACTTTGGAGATACTGAAAAACCAAACTGGTCGTTTCTGCATCTGTCCACGAGTCAAATGATACTGTAGAACTGAGAGCTGGCATTAGCACGATTAGTTTAAGATATAACCCTTGTTTGATTGCCAAAATGTAGTTTAATAGATTTCAAAATTGTTATTAAAAGACAATGAAGTCAAGAAAATATTCTCTGAACATTTGTTACTTTAAATTTATGTAATTTAATGTACAAAATTTAGGTATTTTTTGTACATTGTACTGTAATATGTATAATATCAACCTAATCCAAAACTTTGCTAAACCGAACACAGTCCGGTACCAATTAGTTCAGATTAGCGGAACCCTACTGTTGTTAGCTGTGCAATTTCTTTTTCATCCTTTGATATGTCCTTTGAAAGCCAAGTGCTTTTTTCTCATAATTTGAAGTTAGGTCTTGAACTTGATCGCTCACATGAAACATTAATCGAAGGTAGTAATAAGTAACATATCATCAACGATCTCTGTCCCTTTAGTTTTACTACTATCACTAGAGAGCTATAAAACCCATACAATCATAAATTTTAAAGATACCGTATTTGTCTACTATATTACAGCTGTTCAAGTCAAGTCAAACATTTGAACATCTTGGATCTCAAAATCTGAACCTTCGAAATCAGCTGTTTATTTTCTTATTGAAGAAAATTTGTGATAAAATTACAGAGGCCACTAATTAAACCAGGGGTGTGCGAATAGTGATTTTTTTGGTCGAGCCGAGCCAAGCCGAGCTGATAATAAAATATTCTAATTTCAAGCCAAGTCCAGACAGCAAAAAAAAAAAAAATAAATAAATAAATAAATAAATAAATAAAAATAATTAATGCCAGGTTTAACTTGCCCAAAAGATTATTTTTGGACATTAAAAATGAAAAAATGATAACAGGAAATAAACAAGTTTTAATTAGGAATGTGAGGATTTCCGGGTAAATTATAATTAATTATAATTTAATCACCAAACTTCAATAGAATGAGTAAACAGCTCTTCCAGTTGACTGAACATTGAGGTGGACAAAAAACTAAAAGGGCCTCTATTGTTTGGAATCCGGCTCTGGGATGGAAAGGAGGGTAAGGGGGGGAGGGTCACATCCTGCAGGTGGCAGGGTGAGGGGGGAGGGGGGATCGCTAGATATAATTTATTCAAGATACAAGCCATATATCCATTTCTAAACTAATTTTACAAAAATAAAAGGCTTATTTAATTTTTTGTCTAATTATGTACAAATTGAAATAAAAGTCAAGTTGTAGACACCCCATTGTTCATAATATAATTGGCCGGGCGAGCGAACAGTGTCAGTGTGTGAGTGTTTTAGTGTGTGTGTGTGAGTGGGTGCGTGTGTCATCTCCACCAGTCAAGATCAGGTTCCTATTGTGTCGCGTCGTAAACAAACCCCGCTCCGCCCTGCTCTACCCCGCCATCCTCTTACCTCGATGACCCCGTGTACGATCACACAGCTCAAGTATAAATTGACGTGTTTCTCTGGTTTTTTGCATTAATTAATAAATCAAATAACTGTTAGTACAGAATTATCTTCTTAAGGCATTATTTGGGCTGGTTTGTTGCTTCTGAAACCATTTTCAGCTCCGGGGGCAACCACTCGAATAGTTTTGCATAACCTCGAGCCGAGCCAAATAGTGCTAGTATTCGACCACAACTATTCGACCACTCGAGTACTCGCACACCCTTAAATTAAACAGCTGTAATATTGCAGGGGCAGTGGTACGTACAAAAGGTAAATAAATATTGAATTAACCTACTTATACACTTTAGGCTTCTAAGCTATTATTTTTTAGGCTGAAACTTAAGACAAGTGATACAACGGTTAGGTTTAGCAATAGGTTGACTTAAATTGGTAAATTTTTTGTTAATGCTCATAAAAAAATGCAAAATGTATTGGTGGTATTGTGGTATCCTAGTCAATGATTTAAAACAATGTTACATGAACAATGCACTACATTGTAGTGCACTGGTTTAACACATATAAAGGGAAGATAGGCAAGCCTTGAAAGACAGATAAGACTAGCACTACACATAAAACTGCAATGTCAAAGACTTGAACAAGTTAAGAAAAAAACTGATTTATTAAAAAAAAAAGTTACAAAGTAATTTTCTGATAAAAAGTGTAAAATATTCACAATCATTTCTTAAATAATAAAAACTTACCATCATCAACAACAATTAAAGCACAGCCACTACTTTTAAAAATTAATTTAAATTGCACTGGTACTCAATTACTCACTTTGCAAATGTCATGACCCCCGGAGAAGTCTTGGCAGAGGGTGGTGAGTAGTCTCTCTCCAAAGCCCATCAGGACCTGTGTGGATAATGAGAGGCTTGTCTTTAGTCTTCCAAACATTATGTAAATAATAATAAATTAATCTGATCTACAAATAACATTTTGGACAGGGCACAATCTATCAATCATACTAAAAAAGACTGTATACGTTTAACTTATAGGAAAAATTTATTTTCAGCCTCAACAACAATAATTATCAATTGTAAAATGCCATGTTAAAAAATACTAATTGTATGTAAATAGAATATCTTAAGGAGTAATTTCTCTGGGTTTAACAAATAAATTTATTTTACATGACTTATAAAAAGAATAATATTTTATAGTTGACAAAGTTACTTTTTGAAATTATCTATTATTCATTAAACATTGTTTATTGGATACTATACATTAGCTGAGTACCAATTCTTAGCTACTGAATTGAATTTTCTTCAACTGAAAGATATATATATATATATATATATATATATATATATATATATATATATATATAGAGCTAAATCCAGGGCGCTAAGCCATTGCAGCCCAGCTTCACTTTATCTATGCAGACCGGTCAATCCTTCAGGGAAAGCTTTCAGAGGGCATTCTGCGACTGTGTGTTCCATAGTTTGATACTCCGCTCCACAGTTGCAAGACTGGTTTTGTGTCATTCCCCATTTGCACTTCCAGTGCAGAAACAATTGAGTACAGTCCACTACTTCCGGAGAAGATTCATACCACCTCCCGCTGGGGTGGGGGGGGGGGGGGTTGAACCCGGGATTTGAACCCGTGCCCGCTGGGTGATAACCCAGAGCTCTACCACTGATCTACTGCCGCTGCCAGGTAGCAAAGCTGCTTAAAGAATAAAATATGTAGAGTATTTATATTTTTTCTTGCATTTACATTTTCCTCACATTCTTCCTGTAATCCAGGATATTTTCTCATCCAGCATGTGTCGAGCCCCAGACATGCCGGACTAGAGGAAGTTTACTGTATCACTGTTTTTATATTATAAAGTATTGAATGTAAGTAAAGTCGTATAGTCGTATTTTTGAAACTGAAATACGAGTTGCACACCTGGACGCAGGCGTGTCGGCCGATGGTGGGTGCTGGCCGGTCCAGCAGGCTGACGTAGCCGCCGCCGGGGGTGTCGGGCGCGGGCGGCCGCGAGGGCAGCGGCTCACTCTGTTGCCGCGACAGCTGCAGGAAGCTCAGCAGTGCCGCGTACAGGTTGGCACGTAGCTTCTGCGACGACACTGCCAGCGAAAAACTAGGGTTAGCAGTTTTTACTTCTCTCACTTTCAATTGACTTTTCAATAGAACTTCCTCGTTCTTGTAGGTAAATTTTAAATGTATTTTAGCCTGATTTGGTTAGGTCAGGTTAGCATAGATAGGTCAATCATGTTTCTACTATCTTCATTATGCTTGTTTCTACTATCTGATCTGCGGATACAGAGGTCATTCAAGGTTTTAACAATTTTGGCACTCATTGTTAGTCTTGCTCTGCCGCTACTAGATGAATGGTGTGTATGATTAGTTAGTTTTATTAGTTTATAATGTAGATTATATTTTGACGTTGTTTTAATTTCAAGGAATAAAACAAAAAAAAAAAACAAAAAAAAAAAACATAACCAATATTGATCAATAGTTATATTGCAGTTATATTTATCAATGCTAACCTTGACTAATGTAACCAAACCAACCTGGCGCACTCTCCACTATCCTTGCCCAAATCGCCACCTTCTGGTCAATGATTTATGGCAATAGTTTCATATTATTCCATGATTTTTATTATATAACTTTAAAACAATGGGTGGTGCCTAGATTGAGTTGTGGCGATGCCACTTTTCGGGTCACTATGAGCATGCCCTTGCCAATCTAAAGAAAGAATACAAATGCGTGTTTTTCATTCTAGTTTGAATAATAAATTCTAGAAAATAATATATCCTGATTGTATATTAAACTAAAAGTTTATCGTTACAATTTCATTTTTAAAACTTTGTAAGTGATGTTAAATATTGGTTAAGCAGCTTCCTCAATATCTCTAGCTTCAGAATCAGAATCAGAATCATTTTATTGTCATTTTCTTTACAGATTGGACAAAGTCAATAAATAGATGGATAACAACATGATGTTTAACCCAATACGTTAAACATATTAATAATACAGGCATACAAGCATAGCCTATGTACATTCATAACTATAAAAAAAAGTAACTTTACACCATTTATTATTCATCTTGTATATGTAAGTCCAAAAACTCATTCACAGAATAAAATGCTTGAGTAATGAGCCATTTAGATACTTGTTTCTTGAATTCTTTAACATCTAACAATCTCCATGCAACAGGTAACTTATTAAAACATTTTATTTGTAAATACTTATGGCTCTTGGCATATTTTTCCAATCTTACAACTGGCAAAACTAAATCTTCGGCATGCCTTGTATTGTGACGATGAACACTTGTAAAATTAATAAAATCTGATATATTTTCTTTTACATAAATTAAATTCTGAAAGATAAAAATGCAAGGAACGGTCATTATGTTAAATCTAGCAAAGTATGTTTTACAACTTTCCCTGTAATCCAATCCAAAAATTATTCTCAAGGCTTTTTTTTGCCATAGTAAAACTCTACCTGCACCCACACTATTACCCCATAACATATTAGCATACAATAAATGTGAATGGAAAAAACTAAAATACGCTACTTTCATTAGATTATCACTTATGCAGCTCTTTAACTTTCTCAGCAAAAAACAGACTCTTGATAACCTTGATATTAAACTATTAGTATGGTCGTCCCAGGCCAATTTTTGGTCCAAAGTAATACCTAAGAGTTTAACTGCTCTTGACCCCTCTATTTCAATATATTTTAGAGAAAATATTATTTGTTCTGTCTTGTTTTCATTTACTTTTAAGAAATTAGATTCAAACCACATATTAGCTACATCAAACAACTCTATCAGTGTTACTTAAAACATTAGCCAAACATTTGTCTTTAACAATTAATGATGTATCGTCAGCATATAATACTGTACTACAATTCAGATTGATTGGCAGGTCATTAATATACAGAACAAATAAGAGAGGGCCAAGGACAGAACCCTGTGGGACCCCAGCAAGGACCTCTTTTAAAGATGAACATTTATCTCCAACACAAACCATGTGTAATCTGCCACACAAATATGATTTAAAGAAACTCAATTGCTCATTACGAACTCCATAATGTTCTAACTTAATTATCAAAATGTCATGTGAAATACTGTCAAAGGCCTTGCTAAGGTCCAACAGAGTCATACCCAAGAACTCATGGGCTTCAAAGCCTGATAGAATTTGTGAGACAACATGATCCAATGCTCTGATTGTTGAATAACCTGGTCGAAACCCAAATTGACAACTAGAAAAAATTTTATTTGAGCTTATTGGCCAAATTCCCCAGAAGGCCCCAAAGAAGAATATGTTTACAAAACCGTTCTTTAGGTCAAAAATGTTTTTAGTGAATTACCTAAGCATGAAAACATACATAGCCATTTTACAAGAAATAGAAGAAATATTGCTCATGAAAGCTACCACAAAGCGATTTTTAAAAGAAAGGCTACACATGAAGGATCAGTGTCTTTCAATTTATTACCTAATTATATAAAAAATCCAACATATAAAAATAAAAATTTAAAACCGAGCTTACAAATTATTTAATTAGTAAACCTTCATATTCTTTACATGAAACAATTTAAGGAAAAAACATAATAAGTATTTTGTTTTATAGATTTAGTTATTTATAATCTGCCTTGTACAACAGGATAGAGTCCAATAGTTGCCAATAAGTCCAATTTGTTTGACACCATTCCTTATACTGTATATGGTTTATGAATGAAGTGTTTGGGAATTGAAATTGAGAAATTTTTTTACCTTTCTTCAATGCGTACAATTTAAGCACACACTTTTTACAAGCTCATATTTAGTAACTAGTGATGTGTTGGAACCTCAATTCAATTATCGGTACCACCGGTTCTTGGCAAAAGTACCGTTACATGTTGAATAACTGTACCTCACGCAAAACTTGTAGGAAACTTGTGTAAAACACCACCATATTTACCTTCATAATGACACTAAGCAATCCAAACAAGAAAATGAACGCAACTCAAACCATGTTAATACTTTAAGTATCTAACAACAATGCTCAAGCCACCAATTCAACATCCTGCTCTACCATTGCAGGCGAAAGTATTGAAAATCAAGCTTTCACTCTGCTAGGAACAGTTAAGATGAAAGTTGAAGATTTTTCAAGGCAATACCTGGTAATCAGAGGTCTTGTTGATCCTGGTTCGCAACTTTCATTCATAACTGAAAGTTTTGTTCGTAAGTTAAACTTACCTAGACAAAAATTCAATCTCCCAGTCAAAGGTCTATCGCAAACACCTGCCACTAGTACTAAAGGTCATTGTGTTTTGAGACCTGCTAATGAAAATAAACAATGTATTCATGCAAAGGCTGTCATTCTCGACAAAATCAGATCTCCTCTACATAAATGAATTTTACTACCGTATCTCAAATAAAGCAATGATTTCAACATTTATTACTCGCTGATTTTGATTTTGAAAAACCAGGTCAAATCGACTTTCTTCTTGGCGCTGATTTGAATCTGTTGATTTTCGATGGTGGACATAGTAACACTTCTCCAAGCAGTCCTACTTCATTTCATTGAATTTTTAGATCGATTTTAATAGAAGAAATCACAAATGGTTTCAGTAAGTCAGATAATGGGTTCAACTTTGACAGCACATTCAGTTTAGAGAAACAACTTGGGAATTAGAAGAACTTCCGAAAGTTAACCATGTTGATCGTAATGATCCACCCCCAAATGACCTGCGAGGAACATTTTGTTAGAACACATACTCACAATCCTAATGATGGAAATATATGGTTAAGCTACCCATCTCCAAAGATTCCCATGAACTAGGAAACTCATACTACAAAGCAATATCTCGATTTTAATCACTTGAAAGACGCCTTGAAACCAATCCTGCTCTTCGTTCATGCTACAATGATTTCATGAATGATTATGAATTGTTAGAACACATGAAACAAATCCACCCCCAAACAGAAACTGTTAAATATTTCATACCTATCATGGCATTTTTAAAGATTCAGTTTCAACTAATTTTCGAATCATGTTTGATGCTTCAGCTCAATCTTCCAACGGAAATCCTTAAATAATCTACTTTTACCAGGCCCTAAACTTCAAAGAGACAAAGTAGAAATCATGTCCGGTTTTCGATTTTATGCTGTAGCATTTACTGCTGTCTTTGCCAAAATTTATTGGCAAATATGGGTTCCACCAGCCATATCAAGTGGTTTTATGGAGAGAATCACCCAACGTTCCAATTTGTCAATATGCTTTAATGACAAGTCACGTGCTATGGAGTAACGAGTTTTTTTTTAGCAATACGAACCATTCATCATATTGTAAAGAATGAAGGAGGTATTTTTCCTCTCGCCACAAAACCAATATGGAAGACATGTTGACGACCTTTTGACAGGAGCTCCAACAGTTGAGAAAGCTTTAGAATAAAAGAATGAAGTTTTAGAACTTTTGAAAAAAGGAGGTTTTGAACTTAAAAAATGGAGCAGTAACTCGGAGGAGTTCTTGTCTACTATTTCATCTGTAGATCAAATGTCCCCTTCTGCTTTTAAAATCGATAAGACTTCCACAATCAAGATTCTCGGAATGAAATTGTGTCCTACAAATGATACTTTTACATATTATGTTCATCCTATCAAAACAATAACTACGAAACAAAAAATTTTATCTCGTGTCTAGAATTTTTGACATTTGGGGTTGAATCACACCTTTTATTGTTTTTGCACAGATTTTGATTCAACGGCTTTGATTACTAGGAATTGAATGGGATGAACACGTTGCTAAAGATATACAGCAGGCAATAAAAACAAGTTTGCTGCCTCCCACCCCATTTACTATGAACAAAATTCAACACTAGTTTTAATGAGATGCTGGGCTAGAACAGCTAAAGAGAATCCTTAAAGGGTAAATGTTTGGGAAATGGTTGATAAAAGGGAAGGATATTTGTGGGTTTCCCAAAATGTTTTGATAAAGTGAAATAATTTGTGTTGTTTGTTTTTGGTAATATGGAGTGAAGAAAAAAACCGTTGATAGTAAATTTTGAAGAATGCAGGATCAAAATGTTTGCCTACCAGAGCTGAGTATCCACTTGAGCAGGCAGCTGACGATGTCGCGCAGAATGTTCTCCTTGGCCTGCAAGAACGCCTGCAGCTTTGCGCCGGCGTCGTCTGCGCCCCCCAGCTGCAACTTGGCCAGCTGGGACGTCAAGCAGTGGCGCACGTTGACCAGCAGTAGCAGCACTGCATTGGACGACAGGATCGCCAGCTCCGTCATCACCGTTGCATTCAGCACCTGAGAACATGCAGATGCACTTCACAACAACTTGGCCAGCTGGGACGTCAAGCAGTGGCGCACGTTGACCAGCAGTAGCAGCACTGCATTGGACGACAGGATCGCCAGCTCCGTCATCACCGTTGCATTTAGCACCTGAGAACATGCAGATGCACTTCACAACAACTTGGCCAGCTGGGAGTCAAGCAGTGGCGCACGTTGACCAGCAGTAGCAGCACTGCACTGGATGACAGGATCGCCAGCTCCGTCATCACCGTTGCATTTAGCACCTGAGAACATGCAGATGCACTTCACAACAACTTGGCCAGCTGGGACGTCAAGCAGTGGCGCACGTTGACCAGCAGTAGCAGCACTGCATTGGACGACAGGATCGCCAGCTCCGTCATCACCGTTGCATTTAGCACCTGAGAACATGCAGATGCACTTCACAACAACTTGGCCAGCTGGGAGTCAAGCAGTGGCGCACGTTGACCAGCAGTAGCAGCACTGCATTGGATGACAGGATCGCCAGCTCTGTCATCACCGTTGCATTCAGCACATGAGAACATGCAGATGCACTTCACAACAACTTGGCCAGCTGGGAAGTCAAGAAGTGGCGCACCTTGACCAGCAGCAGCAGCACTGCATTAGACGACAGGATCGCCAGCTCCGTCATCACTGTTGCATTCAGCACCTGAGAACATGCAGATGCACTTCACAACAACTTGGCCAGCTGGGAAGTCAAGAAGTGGCGCACCTTGACCAGCAGCAGCAGCACCCCCAAAGCAGAAAGGTTCTTATCTGTCTGCAACGGCGTGTGAAAAACTCAAAAACTGTCCGCAAGCGCATAAACTTATTTAAAAGTTAAATAATAATAATAATAAAGAAATACTTAATAAACAAAACCAAACACAGTTTGTCGAATAGTACTGCAGCTTAGTTTATTCACTCTTACATACAACACACAAATAATTAATTATAATTATGTGTAAATAATTATTAAATAAAATAAGTTAAATTTAATTAGTTGATTTAGTTAATCAGTTTATTAATTAATTTATTTAATTAGTTAAATAATTATATGTAAACGAATTTTGTTGGGATACTTATTTTTAGTTTTAGTAATTTAAATTCAGTAAAATAATAATTTTATGACTATAAATGAAAAAGGTATATTTATAAAAAAAAAAAAAGACGGTTGTAGTATTTTTTAGATAAATATTGAAAACAACATAATAATAACATTAATTCACCAATTCAGGTTGAACTATAGGTCGTACAACTTTGGTTAAAGTTTTATTCAATTCGTGAAAATTAGACGAAAAAAATGAGCTATAATTTGTTTTTGTACGTCAATTAGATCAGAAACTCAATATAATGTACTAAGGAACTGATAAGGTTGTAAATCAGATAAGCGATCGCCGAGCGGCCGGATGTCAAACAATAGAGCTCTTATCGGCAGGTGTTTCGCATTCCATCTATCATCTCATATTATTCGGTATTGTTATCTTCCTAGAATTGGACGTCCTTTCCTTAATAATTGATTTCTATATTTAACTTTTTATCTTTCGTTAATAAAAAAACCGATACACAACACTTATTCTGTCTGCGGACGATTTTTCGACTTGTCTAAATTTAATCACATTGTTCCTATTTTTTGTTTTCTAGCTTGTTAATCTGTCCGCAGACCCGTTTCAGACCCCTTTTCCTGTCTGCGACAATGTCGCAGCGTCGCATGTTGTTCTGCTTTGGGGAGCAGCACTGCGTTGGACGACAGGATCGCCAGCTCCGTCATCACTGTTGCATTCAGCACATGAGAACATGCAGATATGCATTCTTAAAACTTATTATTTTGTTACTCATTTAGAATGGCTTAGGTAATATACATAGATTGATTTTAGAACATTGAAAGCAAATTTTAACATTTCTTATATAAGTAAAAGGACACAAATTAACCTAAACTAGGCATACAATAGGCAATGGACTAACCACTTGTGCACGATATTATCAAAGTTGTGAAAAATTAGATACTTTACGGTTAAGGGTTTGAACCACTCATTTTAAATATTGTTTAGTGTGCTGTTGGTTTAGGTTAAGTCAGGGTGGTATAAATATTTTAATCATGTTTCCGTTATTTTCATTAACGCTTGTTCGACAACAATGATTCTTGTACACATATGTAAAGGTCATTTAAGATACATCGCCAATTTGGTTAGTTCAAGATCTGCCAATTTGTTTAGGTTAAGTTACCGTATATTACGTCTTATGACAAATGTTTACAGTATTTTAAAACCAATTTTTTTTTTCAAGGTCTAAAATTATTCACTTATTTAACGGCCATTACGATAAAGTGTCCATTCCAGATTTTCATCCCCCTTTCCGTTATATATTGGTAAAAATACCTTAGAGGTACCAGCAGCCACGAACATCAGCAAAAACTCAGCCAGCGAGCTGTTGGTGTTAGGTTAGGTCGGTGGCTTTACCTTGGTGAACAGTCTGAAAAACAGGGGAAACGTAAGGAGTCATCTAGCGCCACAAATAACAGCACCTTTTTCACATGTCGCCAGGTGGCTTTGCTGGTTATGTCAGGTTAGGTCAGTGACGATACCTTGGTGAGCAGTTCAAAGATGGTCTGCAGCAGCAGGCTGAACCGCAGGGGGAAGGGGAGGGAGTCGGCCGGTGCCACAGAGAAGAGCACCTCCGTCACCTGTCGCCAGGCGTCCAGATACTGCACAGTGGCTGATGCCAGGTGGCGCTGCTGGTTACGCCTCACCGCATGTGCCAGCACGTTCTGAAATTTAAAAAAAAGGTAAATACCTCGGAATGACAGACCTGTGGGTGAAGTCAACTGTGATACTACTACACCAAAAATATAAGAGGGGATCTCAATATTTCATTTGAAAGTTTTTGTTTCCCTCTAACCACTTTGATGTCCTGATTATTGTTCAACAAAGAATAATAAAATGGTTTGGGCACCTTAGCTGTAGAGCAATCCTGGTGTAGTTTGCACAACTACAGTTTTTTTCTTCTTTTATTCAATACATTAATTTATAAAATTTGCCCATTCTGCAATCTTAACTTAACTAAACAAGTCCCAATTAGTTGAGAATAGCAGACTTAATTGTATTTATTTTTTGATGTTTCATAAATGGTATGCATATAAATTTTTTTATCTCCTTTATTCTCAACTGATACGGAAGCTAGACTAATTAATTAACTGTTTGCGGAAAATAACTCAACAAACTTGCAAGAGCAACAGTGGCTCTAGCAGACAAGCTCCTTCAGACACTGATGCGGTATTATATCATAATTTCCAATTTATATTATCTGCTCAGTTACCTGTATCTCCCTCAGGATGAGCTGACGCTGAGCCATCGTGGAGCTGCCTTGGACTACGGACAGTTCATTGACCAACAGACGGTGTAGGCGTTTTATGTTGATCACCTTCAGTCCCCCAGGGCTGGCAACCTACCAACAGAAATTAATTGGTAAAACATAAAATAGAGTAATCGCTCTACCTTACAGACAGCATATGCTGAATGAAATGCTTTAAAGAGCTCTTTAATGAATGATGATTTTATTGAAAGCAGTCCTGCCAGAGAGAAATTTTAGTGGGGGCCTATGGCCTACCGATTGATGTCATGATGTAGATACCTAATGTATGAAGCTGGAAGATAAAACTTACAATAAATTCACAAGACTTGATGCTGTAATTACTCAAGAATTAAAATAATAAAGGACAAGGAAATCTAATATACGTGTTGCTCGAAAAGGATATAAGGATAAGGCCTACATAAGCAAACGTAATCATTTGTAAATGTGGAAACTGATTAATACTCACCTCACATTGGGACATGAGATTCTCCATTTGACTGTGTTCAAAGAACTCCCATGTTGGCGATGGAACGGGTTCAATGTTGAATGACAAGACTCCGAGTAACTGAAGTATGAGTCGCTTGTATGGGGCCGACAGGTCAACTGTAAACCATGATCTATGGTAGCTTAAACAACTTTCAATAAAAAGGAATTATTGTAAAATTAAATATGATTAATATGTTACTTGAATAAAGGAAATTTGTGAATATTTTTATTCTAAATTTAAATCTCGCCACCCAGGTCACGCTAACAGCCAAATTGGAAAACAGGTAGATTCAGGTAATCCAAAATTTTAGATTGTTGGATATAGCTAGGGGATAAAACAAGAAAGATTTATACTCTAGAAAAAGTGTAGTTTCCCTCCAAAACAACATTTGACTAAAAAAGTAACCTGTTAATCCCACTACTGGCACAAATCTTACCGAGGTCATTCTTGAAGGAGTGTGTGAGCTGGGCGCCCGAGGTGACGGAGCCGAGGTGGCGGTCGGAGCGGAGCACTTCCTTGTCGACAACCAGAACGTTGATGAGGCTGGTCAGTTGCGACATCTGCTGGTGGGCTGCGGTAACCTTCAGCTCTATGGCGACGGTCTTCAGCAGCCACGCCGTCTGCGTCAGGTCACAGCCTACGGCCGACGTGTTATTGTCAAGATATAGGCTAATGTATAATAATGATTTTTATCTGTTGAAGCACTTTAATTTGGGTGCACTTTTTGGGTGAGTCGGTGGCAAAGTGTTTAGCGCGCAGGACTTCAGGACCATGGCAGCGATGTCGTGGGTTCGAATGTGCATTCTGCCAGTGACTTTTATCAGTACCATTCACCTCTGAACTGTAGCGGCTCACAATCTTTGTCGAATTCGATCCACTCACAGATTAATAGTCTATGAGGACGAGGCAGAGTAAGGCAAAAAGAGGCCTACCAACCTCTTAAAAAAAGAAAAAAAAATACCTTCCTCTTCCTTACCAACCAATTTAAAAAAATTTTATGGCAAGTAAGATACCTCTTGATTGTGCTAGGCTTTATTACTTTAATAGTTGAAATTCATTCTCTAATTTCATTTAATGTCTTTAATAAAAATTTCACAAAATTGACAGTTTCTATTAATTTTACTTTGCTTAATTGTAACTATTGTTACCCTATTATGCTGAATTAGCGCATATGCTTATTTGAAAACTTAATACCTTATGGGAAAGCCCTCGGAACCTCTCTAATATTATAGGTAATATGGGGTTGAACCATTGAAGTCTTAAACCAAAATATAAGACTTCAACTGTTAGGATGACCAGACATCCAGTTTTTATAGTGTTTTGAACTATCTAGCGCTATTCAGTTTTGGAATTGGAGAACTAATTTAGTGAACGAAAAAATAGCTACAAAACACTTTTTAACACACTCTGGCGCTAAACTAACAAATAAATGGTCACCTTTGTTAACTGTGTTGAATGGCAGCGCGGCCAGGTGGCGATGTATGAAGTCACCGGACGAACGCAGGAACCGCAGTGTTGGCTCTGAAGTTCGCACATTGGCGGCCAACGCGTAGATGAGATGGTAGCACAGCTCGGTGAGCCGGGGTTTGATAGAGGGTGCTGTGACGTCGGAGTGTGCGCGCAATCCCGTGTTGAGTAGCGACATGACAGAGTGCAGACAGGTCAGTGGGAAACCCAACACACCTGCGGGAAGCGATGGGGTTGGTAAGTTTGTGCTCTAAACTAATTGTTATTAATAGTAAAACTTAACAAGAACTATTTAGTCTAATTTTTTTTTAAAGGAAATTGTTTTGCTCTCCCATTGATAGCTCCAGCTTAAATAGAACTAAAGATTTAACAAATTAGCGAGTCACTAGATTGGTGACTCATTGAAAGGTGCTTTACTCAAAAGATTACTCTAGGCTGACTAAAACTTCTCCAGCCAAGAGTTGATGTCATCTATGCCGCTCGATGGCAGTGGACAGTTTTGTCAGCACATTCCTGAGCTACTGCTACATGAACTGAGGTGGAATATCTAAGAGGCACATTTAATGCATTGCCAAAATTGGCTTTACTATAATTACAAACTAACTCCATTCCCTAAAAATACAATATTTAATGACGGTTCAACTGATTTGGTTAAAGTGGTGCAAATTCAAAATAATATTTATTGGTCGAGGGATTTTGGTGCTGTCACAAAGAAAATGCAGTCTTCTACAACGTCCAGAAGAATAATTCAGTAAATTTGATATATTAAACTCTGTTTACAACATTTTTATTGTTTGGTTGTTATGGCTGTTTATGGTTACCGGGTTGCTGGAAGTTGGTGTGGGAAATGTCCTTCTCCAGGTCGAACCCCAGTAGGTAGTGAGCCAGGTTGGGCGGCGTCTGGTTGAGACATTGCAGCAGCAACTTCAAAATGGCCTCCTTTGTTTTGCTGACATCGCTCGGGTCTTCCTGGTCATCCTACAACCAATTGATTAATTTAAATGTATCTCTAGTTGAGACGCAGATGCTATCCGGGCATAAGACAGTTAAAGTCGGTAAAGTCAGTTAAAGTCGGCATGTAGCGCTGCTGAAGACGATCTTTTGTTCAGCTTATCTATTGTTTGACGTCCGGCAGTAATTTATTTAAGAAGGGTATTTTTTGCTCCTAGTACTACCAATTGCTACTTTCTGAACCAATTGACGTAGAAAACTAAGAGATGGATTTGTTTTAAAGCTTATTGGATTTGTCTAATTTTCACAAATTTAATAAAACGTCAACTAAAGTTGTGTGACTTTCCATTCAAGCACAAAGTAGAAAAGTATTAAATCATTCTTTAATACAATTCCTGTTTTATTATGTTAGAAACATCTTGTTATAATTTAATATAATTTTTAAATTAAAAACTACAAACTCCATTAAATTTTTTTTTATGAGACATAAAAAATAAATTTATTAGATTTTGAGATTCATAACTTTAAATTTACGTTGCTTTTTATTAATTTTTTCATCGTACATTTCTTTATTTTTCTTCTGATACATCAAAAAATAATTAAATGAATACTGAGAAATAGCAATAAAAATATTTAGGTCTAATATTTTCAAAGTAAAATTTTTATGATATTCTCTAAGTAAGAACCTGTCTCAGTAACAACATGCAAACATTTCTTGGGGTTATAAATGACATTGGTTTGTTGAACAACTTGATTTCTGAATGTTAATATGTATTCTAATTTAAATTTGTTGTTTTTTGTCCTTTTTTATTTGAGCAGGCCTTAGGCCTATTTATGTAATACGATTTAGTTTTCTTTACAATTTTTCCAATAGTTTTCATCTATATTTCTTATTTACAAAATTATTATTTAACAAAACTTGTATAAAATTTGACATGGACAACATTTTTTTCATATGGATATTGTTCAGTGATTTTATTTAAATTTCTTTGGTTACGTTACAAGAAAATTTATATTTTCCTTGATCTCACTGAATATTGCAAATATAAAATTAGATATTTTAAATCTTTTCAACAAAAGGACGTTCATTGTAACTTATACAAAAGCAAGTGGATTAGTTTGGAAACAGAACCAGTTGATATTTAACATTAATTTGTCTCTATACAACACTCAGATAAAAGTCTAAACGAATATTTCTCGATAGCTTTGAGACAAGCAATCCCACCCCGAATATGAGCGGGAAATAAAACTTCTCATCCCGTTCCGTCCCAAACCAAAAAAGCATTTCCGTCCATCTCTAGTATTTTTACTCTATTGCTTTGATTAAAAGATAGACATCAAATTTATTGTTCTATGCGATCTTGGAAGTCTTACCAGACAGGCTTCATGGCTGTACACCAAAGCTAGCCTTTAGTCAGTTAATCGTTATCCTACCACTAGCAGACGGCAAATCGAGGGAATTACGTGAAATCCAAAACGGCGAAAGGGCTCGAATACTTTGGAGAAGTGACAATAAATCCTAAAAAAATAAGTGATGAAGATTTTATTATCAATGATGGACAAAGACAAAGGGAAAAGAGAGAGTTATAAATTAACATTTAAATCCACCAATTACATCAAGTGATTCAGCTGTAGCAGCCGGGCCATCTAGGCTTGTAACCCAAGTAGGCCTATGCCTAATATAAAAACTTTGAGTAAGGAAAAGTTTTTATATGGAAACATTTGAAAGTGTAACGTGAAAAGTGAGAAATAACCAAAATAAAAATTGAAGTAAATAACTGTAACAGAGGATTTTTGTTTGTTTTATTAAACTTTTCAATTTTTTATTGGATACAATTCTATAGGCCTAGTTCTTCTGTTGAAAAATCAATTTAACTTCAGTTTTTCTTCACATAATCCAAAATTTACAAACTAAATATTTTTTGTTTCATATAGTTTTTAAGAAAATTAAACTGAGTGGTAGGCCTAGTAGTTATTTTGAGGCCATTTTCAATATTTTTAGGTTCTCATACTATTTGAACTCGAGTATTTTACTTACTACTTGATTCGACTCGACTTTTTCAAAAAATATGATACTCGCCCACTCCAACTACAAACCAATGCCAATGTAATGAATAAATTGCTAAGTTTGGGAAAAATCAATAGAGGTTCCATATTGTTTCAAAAGATGGAGTGTGCAATTAGTTTATATAGCACTGTCTGACAGGAAACCTCAAATAACTCAGTGTTGCACGTTTGGTGCTTAGCACCGTTTTCATTTCCAGTCTTCAATTATTGAGAAATTAGCGATACTACCCTGTACTAATATATAAAGGATAAGTGTAAATATGTGTAATCTTTGTTGCATGAAAATATTAGCTGCTTCATTAAATTTTGATGAGCCAATTGATGATTAATGGTGGCCCAATGGGGACACCCTGGCTGTGGTAAAATAAGACTCACTGAGGGGTCATCGTCGTCAGCCTCCAGACACTCGACGAAGCCATGTCGCACAAGCGTGGTGAGCGCCTGCGTGGCCGTCAGCATGGAGACGATCTGCGACTGCGGCACTGGGTACATGGTTACGGCCAGGAAGATACGGACCGTGTACAGCGCATGGCTCGGCAGCCAGCTGTTGTACGTCACGTACCTGGATGGATGTCAAGTGTACAGTAAAAGAAAACCACTAAATTAGAAATGAATACAACAGACTTACTTCAATTGTTAATGTGCTGTGCAATGTGTAAATTTTATACTTCATCTGGTATGGGTACATGCAAGAATACAAGGAATATCAAAGGTTTAGTATTTTTCAGTTTGACAACTATATAACTTTACATAAAAAATTTATTAAGAGTCTGCAGTACCTACGCCATTTCGCTATTTTTTCCCGTAAGAACAATGTTAAATTTGAAACATTACTGTGAGTTTGTTTTTTGTTTCAAAATTACAAACTTGATGTCATTTTAAATGTTACCATAGTGTCCTTCATTTGACGTGATAGAAAATTAATTAAAAAAACTATCCACTCGAATAACAAATAAAAAAATATGTATATTAACACCATTTTAAAACCATTTTTAGGAGGTTTGTTAAAAAAATTATCCACGTCACATGAACCGCCATACCATTATGGTGAACATATTCATATTTCATGCACGAGAGCTGCTCTCCGTCTCGTTCCGTTGTGCGTGGCATTGGAGGTTATGTCGTGCGCGGTAAGAATACCCGAAGTTTTTGTTGCAATTAAATGTTTTGTCGTGTGTCACTGTGTCGTGTACGTGTTTTGTAACTTTCGATTTTATATTTGTGTGACGATTCCTCTCAAATGAAACATTTTACCACCTAATGATGCTGCCGTCGCAGCGAAACTAGTCGTGGGATAAATACAACATTGAACTGTTTGGACGAAGGTATGTACCTGTATTAAGTCTTAAAGGATCGATTACGTGCATATGGATGAAACTCACTTGGCAATGTTGAGCAGATGGTCGGGCTTGCCGGTGCGGGCGTTGATGCCCAGCAGCAGTTTGTTGAGCGGAGTGAGCAACAGTGAACTGTTGGCTTGGCTCAGCGCCAGCAGATAGCGCTGCTGTAGCCGCAGACCGCAGTCCAGCAGTTGTAGACACAGCAGTGCGGCGGCCTCTAGTGTCGACTTGCCGACGAACACCGTGTACGTTTCCAGCATCTGGGCCGCCTCTTCAATCAGCTGCATCACCTTGTCAACAGAACAAAATCACACAACTGTTATTTATTTCACTGATATTCATAAATCGGTGTGACAACTGAGATAAAATCATTGTGCCAAACAGTGATTTTCGGTGATCAGTGACTAAGCAGAGGAAACAAATGACTATGAATAATTTTGCAAATATTGACTGTTTTTGGTTTTGTGTAAATAATTATCAGGCGGAAAGAAACCCTTTCCATGGCAATTAGATGTAATTCTATTCAGAGAGTGAAAAATTTTTAACAATGAATTGTCTCAACTTATTGGGACACATAAGTTGCATACGAGTGTTGATAGTTGATAGATGCGAGTGAGCCGAAGGAACGAGCTAGGGGTGAGGGAGCAGAGCAAATAAACTAGGGATGGACGAGTCTCGAAATTACGAGAAATTTTCAAGAATTTTTTAATCTCGTTCACCGAGACGAGATTTTATTTTGATCGAGATTTTTTGAGACGAGAAATAAGTTGTGAATAACAATAAAAACGGGTATAAATAATCTAAGAATTGCCAGGCCAATTTTACTAGCAACTTAATACTGAAAAATAAATTAATTTGAAGCAATGTGAAGTGTTTTATTTTTCCTATCCTCCTCACAACTACAAACTTAATTTGCCATCATAAACGGTTAAACTACGGTTGGACTTCCAAGACTTGGACTGGACTTTAGATGGCTGCATCTACACAGACTGTTAGTGGTAGTGAGTCAACATAGCTACTGATTTATAAAATAATTAATTTGTTTGGTAAATCTTTAGAACATTGGGAAAACTTTATAAACAATAAACAATCATAATTGGGCATTTAATTGCTTCAAGACAATTATTTAAAACTGATTCAAATAATTTTTGACAAATTTAAGAGCTGTTTTGACATTAGCAGTAAATTTAGTAGTGACAATCAGATGAATGACAAGATGGCCAATCAGTTTGAATTTTGGCTAACCTCAAATATCCCACGTAATACATTTTAATTTCCTTTCACACTCTTTGCAGAGTTCAGCTATTTTAAGCCAAAAATGCTTAAAATCGGCTGATGCTTGATTTTATTTGAAAGTTTGGATACTAAAAAAAACTGAATAGGCCTATTAACTATTGTTGATCAGCAATAAATAGGTTGTGTTGAATACATAGAAAATCAATGGTCTTACCAGAACCATACAGCCATGGATATACTAATGCCTGCCTTTATTCAGTTAGCAAAATAAAAACCTTACCACTAGCACACGGAACATCGAGGGAATTAATTACGTGAATGTGAATTCCAAAACAGTGAAAGTTATGTATACAGGACTTGAATAGTTTGGAGAAATGACAATGAATAGCAAACAAAATGGGAGCTGAAGATTTTCTTATGGACAAAGACAAAAAAGAAGAGAGAGTTGAAAATTAAAATTTAAATCCACCAATTACAAGCGATTTCTTGTTAGCCTCCCGGCCTCTAGGCTTGTGACTCAAAGTTAGTAGGCCTAATGCCTATTTCAAAAACTGTGAGTGAGGAAAAGCTCTTATTTGGAAACATTTTAAAGTAAGTTAATAGTGAAAAGTGAGAAACATGACAGTGAAAAGTGAACAAAGTAACTGTAACGGAGGATTCTCTTATGTTTTATTAAAAGGTAGGTAGGGTTTATGGTTATATCTTCTCGATCTTTTTATTGGGTACATTCCTTTATAGGCCTAGACCTTTTGTCAAGAAAGCGACATTTTTAACTTCAGTTTATTAACATAATCAGCAATTTACAAAGTAATATTTGTTCCTTCACATAAATCAAGATTTAACAATGTTACAAAATCAGATTAAAATCCTGAACGCACATTTCTCGTAATGTACGAGAAGGAAAATCTCGTCTCGAAATTTTATGAGAATTAAAAATTCTCGTCTCGTCTCAAACTAAAAATCCAATCTCGTCCATCCCTAATAATAAACTCACCCAAATGGAGCGATGCTGGGATAAAAGGTGGTCTATCATTAATATATGACCCAAACAACTTATAACTAACCAAGCTTTATGAAAATTGAAGTTTAAAAGTTAAAAAGTCTTGAGAGACACTATGACATTTTTAAAAGGTCCATGTAAATCCTAGTGGAATTATCTCCTCTAGTGATGATCACTGACATATTAGCAAAACTAATTTTAGCTTTTGTCTCAAACTTATCTACTTTAAAGGATGTTCTTTATAAAAGAAATTTTGTTGACTGTAGGGACATAACATGTACAAGAAAATTTTGATATTCATAGTAAAATTAAATACATAAATAAAAATTTGCAGTTTTAGTTTTGATTTAAACTTACAAGACTAACCCGGAAGAACAATAATTGAGACTCGGACCAAACCCACGCTTGGCCCGTTATGTGACTTACCAGGCGGAACAGTTCAGACTTGGAGCAGAGCTCAGACATAAGGTGGAAGCCCGGCGGGGGGCCGACTGCGGCCGTGCCTCCGCCTTGTAGTTGCACCTTGTTGGAGAGGAAGTCGTCGGGCGATGGCTCATACTGGGACAGTAACTTGACCAGCAGATGGAGACACAGTCGGCACACCTCCCACTGCCGAGCAAACATAGCGCGGTAATGGTTGTACAGAATCACACAATGAGGAGCGCAAGTGAAAGTGTTCAAATTGCTACCTTCATTGAACACAAGCTTGATTTCTATGTTTTGCTTTGAAGACTCTAAATTTGCAATAACTCAGTTCAGAAAAGGTTAATGTACCTATATTGACCGCAGTTTAATCGAATGTGTCCTCCTAGGGATGACGCAGCACAATTTTTATGAATATACAGTTCTGCCACATCATACAAAAACTGGAATAAATACACCAATCTATGACCTTTTGAATTTTAAACAAAGGAGAAATTTTAGAGTAAGGAAAACATAGGACATCTCAAACTCACCTTGAAATGTAATGATGAGGTGGACAGAAACCTTGAGTACAGTAATAATCACTTGATATTTTCACTATCTGTGTAGTGTTTTCAAAAGCAAAGAGGAAAATTTGAAACACTTTTCCACATGTATTATGGCCAATTTATTATTATTATTATTTTGCAATTGCTTATAAATGCCTAGGCATTTTACCAAAAATTGAGCTACTAAAAACAACATAAAATGGAGGTAAGCTGGACGCTTACCTTCTCTTGGACGCTCTTGTAGGAGCGAGCATGGAACCGCAGGAAGACGCTATGCAATACGAATGTGAGGTATGGGTGGAAGCCAGGCGTGCGGGCGCCGACGCCAAGCAGCCGCGGCACCGGCGCATCTGTCAGCGCGTCCAGCAGGGAGAGCATAGCTCGTGTCAGCGGGAACTCCTCGTTGCGGGACTCCACCTCCTCCAACTCAGTCTAAAAAATTCACACGTACAAAAATGAGTACCTGCAATCGCTCATCAATATTTTGCTACAGGAAAAGTTTATTTGCTACTTTGCTACTTTAAAAAAAGATTAGGGTTAAATACTTTCTCAACAAAACTATACAGGTTTTAAAATAAAATAGTAAACTATAAAATTGTAACGGCCAAATTTTACGTGAGGGGTAATTTAATTTAATTTGAATAGTGGGTTAAGTCTTTGATTGTTATTTATTGTTATTTATTGTTATTAGTCTGCACAGACCGGAGCGATACTCCGTGCGATACCAGAGCGGGCGCGATACTTTTTCTTGGAAATTCGCGTGCGATACCAGTGGTCCGTGCGATACCATGTTGTCTTATGGAGCCGCACACACCAGAGCGAATTGCGATACGCGATACTGAGGCGATCGCGATACTGTAGCGATGGTATCGCGGTAACGCTGCATGCACCATTCGCAGCGCTTTATCGCCGCGATACCATGCGGCCAAACCATGAACTACTCAGTTTTGTCTGTGCTGTCAACCGTTCTTCGGCACCAATAGCTTCACGGAAGTGGGTATTTTCCTTTTCAACAAAGTAGCAATCAAACTCAGCAACTCGTCAAAACATTCCTGATTAATTCTAAGGGATACAGTATGTAGAATCTCTTTTCATCTTTTCGTAACTGGGACATTAGCGTATGGTACTCTTCAAATTGCAGCCGTTCTTTATTTATGCCGTATTTATTTATCCACATTTTTCTCTGTCTTTCGTCTTCTAGCACGGCTAGTAACAGCAATGATTCTTCTTCATCAGACGATGTCATGGTAAGTTAACACACTATAAGTACACTATAATATTTAGAGAGTCACACAGTCACCGCACCCTACGCTCCCCTGAGGTGTACTGGCTTCCCGCGAGTCTCTTTTTCCCGCTCTGGTGTGGAAGCACCTGTTCCCGCCGCGATATTTTCGCTCAAGTATCGCAGATAAAATTCCAGGAAGGTATTGCGTCGCTCCAGCGATAAAGTATCGCTCCGGTCTGTGCAGGCCTTAAATTTGTGTATAGTTGACTTATTTTAATTGATTGACCTTTAATTTAATTTTTAATAACCGTATATAGGTAAAATATTTTGAGACGATCTGAAGTAAAGTTGTCGTTGAGCGTGGAGTGATTACCTTTATTTTAGTTAAAGCTTTTTAGCAGCTTTTAGATTGATTTGAGTTAGCGCAGAATTTTAATATTTTATTTCTTTGTTTGTTGTTAGGACAGTAGGTACACAGCCTATTTCGTAATTACTCATTAATTTAGTATTAATACTGGTTTTGTTATTTTTTAGAATTTTGTGGGAAGGCTGCTTTTACCTTTATGGAACCTTTATTTTAGTTAAAGCGTTTTAGCAACTTTTAGATTGATTTGAGTTAGCACAAATTTTTTTATTTCTTTGTTCGTTGGTAGGACAGTAGGAACACAGCCTATTTTTCAATTGTTCATTAATTAAATTTTAATACTGATTTTGGTATTTAGTAGAATTTTGTGGGATGTTTGCTTTGTTTCATCGCGAGTGGTTTACCCAGATAGGATATATTATTCGTAACCTGGTGCGAACTAGCACCAGCTTAACCAATTGAATCTGCCTTAGGCGCGAAGTCATTATATTTATTATTAATTTTTATGTATTTCGTAACCTGGTGCCAACTAGTGCCAGTTTAAACAATTAATTGAATCTGCCACATGCGCACAGTCATTATGTTATATTATTTTTCTATATTTCATAAAGTGGTGTGAACTGGCGCCTGCTTAAACAGTTGAATCAGTCTTAGGCGCAAGGATATTATTGAATTCTCTTTTGTTGACATTTATTCAGGAGGCAGTGATGACTAGCGCCGAAAATATTTAAGTGCTCTCTTTAGAAAGGTGGGATTTTAAACTATCCTTTTGACTTGTTGACTTGTTGCGGAGCTTTGACCAAAGGCAGACAAGTAATAAAGGACATAGTACATTTTGTTTAGGACATATTTTCCGCTTTTATACACGTGTAGGCAAAATGCCGAAAGATAGACCACATTGAGTGCATGCAATACAAGATAAGTATTATAGTATAGTCAAACAATAACTTTCGTAGAACCCATAGAGCTATCCGACGCGATTCCAGAGTTAACGCCGTAGACTCCCTACCACGGTGTCCCCTAACAAAATGTAGTAAATAAATATAGTCCATTATTGTGCCAAAAACTGATTAAACCAAGTTGAAAAAGTTTTGAACCACACAGTATTGATTTGAATGTACATATTCTAATTCGTTTCAAAACTTTCTCTGTCCCAATCTAACTTAGTGTTTTCCCCTACCTGTAGACCGCGCGGCAGGTAGCTGCTGGTGGAGGGGACGGTGGCAAGTATCTGTGAGGCCTCCAAGTTGTGCCAGAGGGCAGCGGCGGTGGCGGGCGACCGCGCCAGGGCGGCCAGTGTCAGCAGCAGCTCGGCCTTGAGAGCAATGTGCACGGAGCAGGTGACCAGCCCGAGCAGGGGAGTCCACGCGGCGGTGTCCATCAGCGCCTGACGCGACGTCTCATCCTGCTCTGCACAGTCAAAGCGAGAATACTAAGAATTAATACAAATACAAACTAGAAATCAGGATGAATGCCTGAACACTGGAGGCAGGGATGGTAATGTCAAGGAAAGGATCAGTGTCCTTCTGCAGTGTTCTTTTGTGCATTGGAAAACTAAGTTCAAACCTGAGAGAAAGGACACAAATCGCAAGATTGTTAATGTCGGTTGTTGGGTCGGTTGTTAATGTTGGTTGTTGGTTTTATTGGTTTATTTTTGTTAAAAAGGTAAACAGAAATCAATTATAATGGAGAGGACATTCATGGTTCTAGGAAGATACAATTGCAATATGAGATGATAGATAGAATGAGGAACATCTGCCAATAAGAGCTCAATTGTTTCAAATCAAATCAAATCAAATCAAATTCGCTTATCTGATTTATGATTTATGTCAGCTCCCTAATTCAATGTATTAGATTTCTAATCTAATTTTCATACAAAAACGATTTGTATATAGTTCTTTTTCATCTGATTTTCACAAACTAAATATAACTTCAAAGTTGTATGACCTTCTGTTCAAAATATAGGTGATTTTTTTATCAATTTGTCTATGATATTGAACTTAAAAATATAATAGTAGTTTTCATCACTAGGAGCAAAAGTGAGTCTTTTTGGTGCGCAATCGTGTTTTAAAAACGAGGCGCAGCCGAGTTTTTAAAAACGATTAAGCATCAAAAAGACACTTTTGCTCCGAGTGATGAACAACGTTTTTTATCATAATACAAAATTATATTTTTTATCGTTAAAAATATTTAAGTTGTGTTTTCGAGGTTATATTTACAAAGTTAGTAATATGCAGTGTTTACATTTCTGTTATTTACAAACAATACTCTTTATAACGTTTGTATTTCAAAATTCTGCTCCTTAACATTAATAAATGAATAATAATATACTTAGAAAACAGATGACTTTTCAGTACTAGGACCTAAAAAATTCTCAACCTGATTTTTCAGTCCTAGGACAATAAAGAAACGGTTTTGGTACAATTGAGAGAACAAAAAACAGGCTGATTTCGTGCAGAATGATAAAAAAGTACTTATTTTATAATTTAAAATGTTTCAATCATAGACATAAGTTTTTAATTTTTTTATATTAAAAGAATTAAAACTAAACTAACTAATAGAAACAATTTTTATTTCTTACACATTATATGCTGGTAATAACACATTACCAGCACATTATATGGTGGTTATATGCTGGTTATAATTATATGCTGGTAGTAAAAAATTAGACATTTTTACAATTAAACTTTTTACTTTCTCCCCCTATACCATAGCATATGGAGAATGTATGGTTTTCGTCAAAATTTGCGAATTTGAGTTGTTTGTGGATTTATCCATTTTGGTGCCCCCTGAGTCCAAAAAAGTGGTTTTCAGAGTGATGTCTGTGTGTGTGTGTGTGTCCGTGTGTGTGTGTGTGTGTGTGTGTCTGGATGTTAACAGAGCTAGAGAATGCCCCGATGGTCCGATTTTGGTGAAATTTGGTATGTAGGTCCAAACTCACAATAATTCCAGGAGTTTTTTTTTTCAATTTTTTGTTTTTAAGGGTATTTTACCCCCAAAAACCCTAAAAAATCGTGAAAAATCAAAATTTCTCAAAAACGGCTCTAACGATTTTGATTAAAATGTGTTTTACTAACCTTAAAATGGTGAATAAAATGACACCACCCGCATCTCCGACGCATTCAAAAGTTATGGAGTAAAAAGTGTTTCAAAAATCAATTTTTTGGATTTTCAAAATAGCTGTTACCTTGAATTAAATTTTATTTATCACCATTAAATCAAGCTCAAAAACTAAATAATCCAGTATTTTAAATTATTGCTCTACGCCAAGTGGTTGTGGAGAAAATTCAATTTTTTGTTTAGCGGTAAACGCAGTACGTTGTAAAAGCCACAGACGCGCGTAGGGTCAAATGAGCGCTGCTAAGCTGGTAGCTATCCAACTGAGTCATCAAGACATTAATGTTTGAAGCTTTTAACACCATTTTTCATATTGTTGGGAGAAAGTATGTGTCAGTTAACTGATACCTTTTATTTTAATTTGTTGGATTTGATGACCAACATTAATTATATTATTCTTATCTTTCCTGTTATTTAATTAATTCCTACAAAAATACAATAGTCAAAACTTCATAATTTGTTCCTTTTACTTTTGATCATAATTCAATTGCAATTTTGCCTACTGTAATGGTTCGATTGTTTTTTTCACTTGTTAAACAGAATATAAGGCCAGTATTATGGTAGGTTAAGCATTTCATATTTATGTATTTACCGGCAGTGATTGGTCTATTTTAAAAGCATATATGTGTAAAAGGAAGAAAGTAGGGTTCAGCCAGATTTTAGATGTTAACCTTGAGTTGTTTCATATTTACTACAGGGTGTCTAGCAATTGTTACAAACTTATTTTATAGGCTTTTTCAAGACTTTTCAAGACTTTTATCGAAATTTCAAGACCTCGCATTTTGTATAAATACTAGTGATGGGTTGCAAAATTTATCGGTTCAGTTTTGGTTCGGATTTTCACTCGAACCGGTTGTCGGTTTTTCGGTTTATTTTAGATGTAATCATGAAACAACTCAAGGTTACCATCTAAAATTATTCTGGTGCCTATTTTCCGCCTTTTCCACATTTATGCTTTTTCCTACTATAACCCTCGCTACGCATCTTGACGAATGAATTTGCACTACTATTCAGTTAAAATTATTGGATAATCAGCTGTTCTATGAAAATTTGCATGTGACATAAGCTCAATATTTTATTTATTTATTATTTTTTTTAAAGTACCCCCTTTTCTTTCCACCTGTTTTTGACCATACGTCAACTTATGTGGGGAGACTTCTGTATAACTGGTTTTATATATTACCTGAAAGTGTCAAAAAAGCAATACAACCATTTTAGTGGGCAAATTTGCAATGTTAATAAAAAACTAAAACTAAAAGATAAAAACTTTGACTATTGTATTTTTGTAGGAATTGATTAAATATGAGGGAATATAGAATAAAATCCAACCATTTAAAAAAAAGTTTAGAAACCCCATCAAATGATGGCTTAAGAAAGGTTTTATTATTCCATATCTACTTTTTTTTATCACTAGCTATTATGTGTTATACAAATGCATTTTGATAAGATAATTATTTTTAGCTTGAATTCAGTAAAATAATAATTTTATATATTTATAAAAAATAAGGACTGTTGTAGTATTTTTGAGTTCATTATTGAAAACAACATAATCATAACAATAATAACATTAATTCACATATATCCGTTGAACCATAGGTCGTACAACTTTGATTAAAGTTTTATTCAATTTGTGAAAATCAGAAGAAAAAAAATGAGCTATAATTTGTTTTTGTACGACAATTCGAGCAAAAACCGAATATATTGTACTAGGGAACTGTTAGGATCGTAAATCAGATAAGCGATGGCCGGCTGGCCGGATGTCAAACAATAGAGCTCTTATCATACAATAGAGCTCTTATCGGCAGATGTTCCGCATTCCTTTCATCTATCGTCTCGTATTACAATTGTATTGTTATCTTCCTAGAACCAGACGTCCTTTCCTTTGTGATTGAATTCTGTTCAACTTTTTATCTTTAGTTAGTTTATTACTCAATTTTATTACGTTACTTAATTTTCCCGACCTTTGTTATGATTTATATGTTTATTCCCGACTTTATTTAATTTCTATGCTAATTCCCGACTTCCCGACTTTTCCCGACTGCTAGACACCCTGTTACTATCTAAATTAGTAAACCAAATATACCGAAAAACTAACAACCAATGCCAGTAGAACCAAAGTGAAACCAAACTTACAAATTTCAACCCATCACTGGCAGCACTGACTGCAGACCCTGAATCTCAAGTGGCATGATCACCTTGGGGTAGTTGCGATTAGGGGTGCGTCAATTCTCGATACTGATTCTCGATAAAGATTCTCGATACCACCGATTCTTAAATTTACGCCGATTAGAGTAAATTTCACCAACCTGCTACACAAATCCAGTCTTCCTGCTACGAATCATGAGTCGACATCCATCAAATCAATGACCGATTTCCCGCCCCTGATGTCACCTTCATCACGGAGGGACTCCAAAATTGATCAAGGGACCTACCAATCCTGGACAGCCGATGGAGGTATTTTTTCCGCAGAGCCATTCCAACAGCCAAGAGGACTCTACCATCATTGAAGATTCAGTGGCATCTCTTATAGCAGTGTGCAGTGATGTAAACAAAAAGGTACCTCATCCTCCTGCTTCTTTAAACTCCACGGCCAGTATAACATCTCCAAAAAATAGTTAAAAACAAGAATTCAATTAAAATTTTCATCAGAATATTCGACACCTTAGCTCAAAAGCAAATTCTTTAGAGGCAACTTTAGATGAGATAAAACCACATATATTCTTTCCGAAAACCACATGATAGAAAATGAAGTTTCTCGATTTAATTTAAATAATTAAAAAAATTAAAATTGATACTTTCTTTTTTTCCTTTAAAAATCTTTTAAAGGAGGAGTTGTGATCCTGTCAGAGGAAAACACTTCGGTGAAGCAGGTAGATGTGCCTTGTTTTTTAAAAAGTGATTATTTGGAGGAAATGGAGTTTGAATTTTGTATTTCTAGTTATATTAATGGTAAATTTAAGTTTTTTGAAATTGGCATTTATAGATCACCAAGTTCAGATGTAAAAATATTTTTATACAGATTAAGTATTCTAATAGATTTTTTAGCAAAAAGTTTACAAATATAATAATAGTAAGGATAGACGAGACCCGAAATTTCGGGAAAATTTTCGGGAACAAATTTGTCCCGATCATCGGGCGAGATTTTTTTTACTCGGGAATTTATCGGGAACTGCCGGCGGCCGGCAATCTATTGGGATGGGAACTGCCCAACAATAGTTGTTTACGTCCGGCGGCTGGCGATCTCTCTAACGAGGGGTAAACAAGGTGAATGCCAAGGTGAATGCCGGCTGCGGCAACGATCTATTGTTCATCCGGCAATAATTTATTCAAGAGGGGTGTTTTTTACTACTAGTAACAAATGCTACTTTCTGAACCAATTGTCGTAGAAAACTAAGGGATGACTCGTTTGATTTGTCTAATTCTTACAAATTAAACAAAACGTCAACCAAAGTTGTGTGACTTTCCAATCAAAGGGAAAGTAGCAAAGTATTGTTAAATAAATCAATCTTTAATTGAATTACTGTTTTATATTGTGAAAAGCATCTTATTATAATTAAATATAATTTCAAAATGAAAAACTTCAAATCTCATTAAATATATTTATTTAAATTAAATATTACCAATACATTTATTAGATTTTGAGGTTAACAACTTTAAACTTTCTTTGTTTTTTATCTATTTTTTCATCATACACTCTTTTTTTATACAGCAAAAAATAGCTAAATGAATACATAGAAATAAAAATAATTAGGTCTAATGGTGTATATTTTCAAAGTTCAACTTTTATGATAATCTCTAAGTAAGAACCTGTCTCAGTTAAATCAATAAGTATAAAAAATAAAAAAATAAACATTTCTTGGGGTTTTAAATGGCGTTGGTTTGTTGAACCACCTCATTCCTTAGTGTTAATATTTATTATAATTTAATTAGTTATTTTTTGTTCCTTTTTAACTGAGCAGGCCTTAGGCCTATTTATGTAATACCATTGACTATGTACACTAACGTGAATAGACCTCTCACGTTTGAGGCAAAAATTTGGAAGTTCGGTGGACGCCGCACCAGAGTTGCTGCCATCGATGTTGTTATTATTCAGCTGAATTTACAGTGCTGCCAAAACATTTTACCAAAACATAAACATAACTTTCAGTTATAAAATTTTCATTCTTGGTTTAGAAGAGTGGGAATACTGATTTATCTATCATATGTTACGTGTACTTCCATGGACGCCGCACGAGATCGCACCACCGTCAATATGCTTCACACATGCCTATGCTATGAGAAGTCTACTCACGTAGTGTACAAAGTCAATGGTAATACTGTTTTGCTTTCTTTACAATTTTTCCAATTGTTTTAATCTATATTTTTATATACATAATTCTTCTTTTCATTCTTTGTACAAAACGTTTAATATTTTTATTCAACAAAAATTTTATACAATTTTTAATGGAATTTTTTTTATATGTATATTGTTATTCATTTGATTTAAATTTTTTTGGTTACAAGAAAATTTATACTTTATCCTTATCTCATTGTATACTGCAAATATAAAAATTAGATATTTTAAATCTTTTCAACAAAAGGAGGTTCATTGTAACTTATACAAAAACAAGTGGACCTATTTGGAAACAGAACAGTTGATATTTAACATTAACTAGTATACGTGTTGCTCGAAATCGAGCAATTTATTTTAATACAATACAAATGTTACTTTTAGATCTAAATCAATGACATCCGACAAATCCAATATTGTGAATCTCTTTAATCACCAAAACTACACGTATATGAATATGAATTTATGAATATGAATATTATTAACAGATGTTTAAAATGCGTTATTCAATCCCAATGTTATTTAAATGGGAAATTTTGAGATTTCAATGGTGGATAGCGCCTTAATTTCAGTCCGATTCTCATCAGTTTTTAGCGGAAACAACTACAGGCCAAGCCCTATCCAACGACACAAAAAACTTGAAAATCGGTTGAAAATTGCAGGAGGAGTTCTCAACACAAAAAACCTTAGCGTATTAAATAAGAATAGATTTGTCTTTATACGACACTCAGATAAAAGTCAAAAGGAATATTTCCCGATAGCATCGAGAAGAGCAATCCGGTCCCGATTCCCGTCCCATAATAGGACAGGAAATAAAAATGCCCGTCCCGTCCCGTCCCGAACTAAAAATCCATTCAAGTCTATCCCTAAATAATAGGAAGTTATATAAACATTAATAACTTGCTCAAAAAGAACACAAACCTAACCCCCGAATAAATCCACAAAAATCTAGTTTAGCGCAACACATGATAGATGAGAGCCACAGTGTCGGAGAAATTGAAAACAACACCAAAATAATATAAATTTGTAAAAAAGGTCCTACTCTCGACACTTTGGAAGAATTTCATATATCCCCTAAAACAAGACAATGGTTTGGTTCTAAACGAAAAAATTAAACTACAACTCTCATATCATAATATATAGTAAAATAATTGAAGCAACTCAAATTTGACGGACGAGTCCATCACTATCAGCTGATTACCCCCGCAGGACGAGTCCATTAGATAGGATACAAAGTCCAAATACTGTTCGTCGCCGTCAGCCCCAGTGTCCTCGAGCCGGTTATTGCGACGGTACATCAAAGTGACGCGCAAGTTGACCACCGACCATCCGTGCGAAAGTTTTTCGTATATTCGTATTATGTATCTTGAGTGTGTTTTTGTTTTTAGACTCTGTGACAACGTTCTTTTCAGACCGAAGAAATGACTTTCTCGATTGACATTTTCTACGTGAACATGGTGCAATTAATCACTCAAACCATGTTGTAGTCTTCGAACACAACTCAGGAACTGGAACGATCAAGGCAATTTAATACCATTGTTTATAAACATTAATGTTTTAAAAAATTATCAAAGGCATAAATCACTTAATAATGTGTTAAAAAGCCATAACATGAAATATTTAGTCCACTTCCCAACCAGAATAACTGAAATTTCAGAAACAGCAATAGACAATTTTTTTATTAATAACAATGAATCCTCTAATATCACAGTTGAAGGCATAATTAAATGTTTGTCAGACCATGATGGTCAGTTGTTAAATGTAAATCAATTTAATTCTCACAGTTGCAACAATAAACCCTTAAAGCAAGAAATACATAACTAGTTGCGATGTCAGTACACGGTGTCCGTTATCGGCGGATGCTCCTGCTTCAGGCTTGTGCAGTAGATGTTTAACACAGAGCTTGACTTACCGGCCACAGTGCGTATGACGAGCAGCACTGACTGCAGACCCTGAATCTCCAGTGGCGTGATCACCTTGGGGTAGTTGCAATGACAGTACACGGTGTCCGTCATCGGCGGATACTCCTGCTTCAGGCTTGTGCAGTAGAAGATGTTTAACACAGAGCTTGACTTACCGGCCACAGTGCGTATGACGAGCAGCACTGACTGCAGACCCTGAATCTCCAGTGGCGTGATCACCTTGGGGTAGTTGCAATGACAGTACACGGTGTCCGTCATCGGCGGATACTCCTGCTTCAGGCTTGTGCAGTAGAAGATGTTTAACACAGAGCTTGACTTACCGGCCACAGTGCGTATGACGAGCAGCACTGACTGCAGACCCTGAAGCTCCAGTGGCGTGATCACCTTGGGGTAGTTGCGATGTCAGTACACGGTGTCCGTTATCGGCGGATGCTCCTGCTTCAGGCTTGTGCAGTAGAAGATGTTTAACACAGAGCTTGACTTACCGGCCACAGTGCGTATGACGAGCAGCACTGACTGCAGACCCTGAATCTCCAGTGGCGTGATCACCTTGGGGTAATTGCGATGTCAGTACACGGTGTCCGTTATCGGCGGATGCTCCTGCTTCAGGCTTGTGCAGTAGAAGATGTTTAACACAGAGCTTGACTTACCGGCCACAGTGCGTATGACGAGCAGCACTGACTGCAGACCCTGAATCTCCAGTGGCGTGATCACCTTGGGGTAGTTGCGATGTCAGTACACGGTGTCCGTTATCGGCGGATGCTCCTGCTTCAGGCTTGTGCAGTAGAAGATGTTTAACACAGAGCTTGACTTACCGGCCACAGTGCGTATGACGAGCAGCACTGACTGCAGACCCTGAATCTCCAGTGGCGTGATCACCTTGGGGTAGTTGCAATGACAGTACACGGTGTCCGTCATCGGCGGATACTCCTGCTTCAGGCTTGTGCAGTAGAAGATGTTTAACACAGAGCTTGACTTACCGGCCACAGTGCGTATGACGAGCAGCACTGACTGCAGACCCTGAAGCTCCAGTGGCGTGATCACCTTGGGGTAGTTGCAATGACAGTACACTGTGCCCGTCATCGGCGGATACTCCTGCTTCAGGCTTGTGCAGTAGAAGATGTTTAACACAGAGCTTGACTTACCGGCCACAGTGCGTATGACGAGCAGCACTGACTGCAGACCCTGAATCTCCAGTGGCGTGATCACCTTGGGGTAATTGCGATGTCGGTACACGGTGTCCGTCATCGGCGGATGCTCCTGCTTCAGGCTTGTGCAGTAGAAGATGTTTAACACAGAGCTTGACTTACCGGCCACAGTGCGTATGACGAGCAGCACTGACTGCAGACCCTGAATCTCCAGTGGCGTGATCACCTTGGGGTAGTTGCGATGTCGGTACACGGTGTCCGTCATCGGTGGATGCTCCTGCTTCAGGCTTGTGCAGTAGAAGATGTTTAACACAGAGCTTGACTTACCGGCTACAGTGCGTATGACAAGCAGAACTGACTGCAGACCCTGAATCTCCAGTGGCGTGATCACCTTGGGGTAGTTGCGATGTCGGTACACGGTGTCCGTCATCGGCGGATGCTCCTGCTTCAGGCTTGTGTAGTACCTGCACAACAGACCAGTCATCACTGTGAATCATAAATTTAAGATATATATATATATAATTTTAAATTTTAAATACATATTAAAAGATTGGTTTACAACACTAGATCAGAAAACACACATTTATCACTGCTCAAAGTAAATTAAAAACATTCTCTTGAGACAAAGGTACTCAATTACAGTTAATTTGTTGTTGTAATAATGTTTACTAAATTTAAGAGTATGGTATTATACCTTAGGTGAAATATATCCTGATCAAATATTCCTTTGATATACCATTCTAATGATTAGATCAAGTATCACCAACTAAGGCCTGTGGTGACAGACTGTAAAGATTGAAAAAAGTACACGTAAACTTAACTGGAGGTAATTCATTAACTTTGATAGCAAATACATTGAACAATGTACTTGATTAGGTCTGTAACTATTTTTCAGTTTTGTGGAATTATAGGCTCAATATTAACTAACCAATAAGTGAGGCATCTAAAATATGTGTTAACTTACACATCAAACAAAAATGATTCTGAAAAAATATTTTTGGATCTCATACCCATGGTTGTTAGTTTTTTTAATTGTCCTAGATGTAAGTAACAAATTATGTCACATCAAACGATGCAATATTTTACAATGATTTGGGGAAACCAGGGAATGATTATAAGTTTTGAGTGTATAACTATTTTATCTTGCCACTATTCTATGATCAGTTTTAGATTAGCACTTTAGTTTTATCAATTTTTCTACTTTCTAAATATGATTTTTTCTCTAATTTCAAGAACCGAAATAATATTTTTACACAGGACAATTCTTGACCTATATTTAATAGGGGTTGGGCGAGTGTCATATTTTTGGAACGAGTCAAGTCGAGTCGAGTTCTAAGTAGAATTCTCGAGTTTCGAGTCGAGTCAAGTAGTATGTAAACATAAAAATATTGAAAATTGCCTCTTCAGATAAGGCCTACTAAAAAAAAATTAGGGATGGACGGGACCCGAAATTTCGGGAAAATTTTCGGGAGCAAATCTGTCCCGATCATCGAGCGGGATTTTTTTTTACTTGGGAATTTATCGGGACGGGAACTGCCGAACGGCGCGGCGGCCGCGATCGCGGCCGGCGATCTCGCTAACGAGGAACGGCACACGGCACAAATACACGCGGCCACATTCCACGGATGCCAGAGACGATCTATTGTTCAGCTTATCTATTGTTCGACCTCCGGCAGTAATTTATTCAAGAGGGGTGTTTTTTGCTCCTAGTACCAAATGCTACTTTCTGAACAAATTGTCTTAAAAAACTAAGGGATGGCTCGTTTGATTCGTCTAATTCTTACAAATGAAACAAAATGTCAACCAAAGTTGTGTGACTTTCCAATCAATGGGAAATGGCAAAGTATTGTTAAATAAATCAATCTTTAATTGAATTACTGTTTTATAATGTTAAAAGCATCTTATTATAATTTAATATAATTTTTAAATGAAAAACTTCAAATCCCATTAAATATATTTTTAAAAATTAAACATTATAAATAAATTTATTAGATTTTGGGGTTCATAACTTTAAACTGTCATTGTTTTTTATTGATTTTTTCATCATACACTCATTTTTTTTAAATAGCAAAAAAATAGCTAAATGAATACATAGAAATAAAAATAAAAATAATTAGGTCTAATAGTGTATATTTTTACAGTTCAATTTTTATGATAATCTCTAAGTAAGAACCTGTCTCAGTTAATAAATCATTAGGTATAAAAAATGAAAAAAATAAACATTTCTTGGAGTTATAAATGGCTTTGGTTTGTTGAACCACTTCATTCCTTAGTGTGAATATTTATTATAATTTCAATTTTTTTCTGAGCAGGCCTTAGGCCTATTTATGTAACACAGTTTTGTTTTCTTTACAATTTTTCCAATTGTTTTATTCTATATTTTTATGTACATAATTTTTCTTTTCATTCTTTATGGAAAACGTTTAATATTTCATTCAACAAAATTTTTATAAAATTTTTAATGGACTTTTGTTATATGTATATTGTTTAGTGATTTGATTTAAACTTTTTTGGTTACAAGAAAATTTATACTTTATCCTTATCTCATTGTATACTTCAAATATAAAAAATTAGATATTTTAAATCTTTTAAACAAAAGGAGTCTCATTCTAACTTATACAAAAACAAGTGGAACAATTTGGAAACAGAACCAGTTGATATTTAACATTAATTTGTCTTTATACGACATTCAGATAAAAGTCAAAACGAATATTTCCCGATAGCGTCGAGAAGAGCAATCCCGTCTCGATCCTGTCCCGAAATTGGACGGGAAATAAAAATTCCCGTCCCGTCCCGTCCCGAATTAAAAATCCATTCCCGTCCATCCCTAAAAAAAATGGAAAAAGTTTTAACCTAAATGTTTAATAAAACTCACTTTTAACTTTCATGTTTACTTAATGTTTCCAAATAAGAGCTTTTCTTTAATCACAGTTTTTGTATTAGGCTAGGCATAGGCCTATTTTGTGTCACTATATCCTAGACGGTCTGGCTCCTACAGCCAAATCACTTGACGTAATTGGTGGATTTAAATTTTCATTTTCAACTCTCTCTTCTTCTTTTGTCTTTGTCCAGGAAAAAATCTTTAACACTCATTTTGTTTAGGATTTATTGTCACTTCTCCAAACTATTCAAACCTTGAAAACATAATTGTAACAGTTATAGAATTCACATAATTCCCTCGATTCGTCATCTGCTGCACGGTAGCAAAAGCGTCTAGCGCGGTCGCATCACTTGGCAGAGGCGCGACGATGTTTACAATGGTCCCGGTCGTGCCTCTATCAAATGATGCGACCGCACTAGACGCTTTTTGTCATCGCCTTACTCCTCATGTCAAGACAGCTTTTGTATTTGTCAAAAGTTATTTGAATTAGTTTTAATAATTGTCTTGAAGCAATTCAAAGTCAAATTGTAATTGATTATTAGTTTTAAAGTTTTCCCAATGTTTTGAAGATGTAGTGTAAAAATTAATTAATTTTATAAATCAGTAGCTATGTTGACTCCCTACCACAAATAATCCGTGCAGATGCAGCCATCTCGTCTCCAGTCATCAGTCAAATCCAGTCCAAGTCCAAGCTGTCTGCTTCCTCAGTTAGAAGTATTTCAATATCTTGACATATGTCTTTTGTTTTAAGATAATATACCAACTTGCAATGAATACATTTTAGAATTCAAGGAAATTGGGATTAAATAAAATAAAAAATTTTTGTACCGTAATATATTTTCATTTACGAACTACCTGACTCGACTGTAACGAGGAGTCACAAGTACTCGTTCGAGCTTCAAATATAAATAAATACTCGACAGATACTCGTAAACTCGAGTACTCGCCCACCCCTAGTATTTAAATGTAACATATCACTCTGTGTAATGGACATTACCAGCATATTTAAAAATAAAACATATGTTTGTATCTTACTTATAACATAATTTAAAAAAAGGTAATAAACACAATGAATCAATTACGGTAGAAGCCCTCTAATCTGGCCTCGGATAGTTTGGTTGCCAGATGATCCGGCCACAGTTATAAAGAAATCAAACATTCGGTCTTGCACGTTTTCCAGAGCTTAAATAGATACGAGTCAACTTATTTATGTTTAATCACTAAAATAGCACAGTTCAATTGCCTGTTTCCAGACATTTTAATTAAAAATTTCTTCTTAAATGTGTTTTTAGCGAATTTCCCTATAGGGAATACGCTATTACGGTAGTAGCCATGGTAAGACCTAAGCCCGGGACCATGTTACTTTTTCGTTTTGAGGTCCCCAGAAGCCAAAAACACCATTCGTTCATTTTCATATATATGTGTGTGTATATATATATATATATATATATATATATATATATATATATATATACATATATCTATGTGTCCGTGGTACTGATAACTTTTGACAGCAACCTCCGATTTTGATGAAATTTGGTATGAAGGTGTAAGACCAGATCTATTTTCATGAGTTCGCGAACCAGCATGATCGGGTTATGGGAACGGGGTTTTATGGGGTTTCAAAGGGGTCAAAAATGGGTTTTTGGCATTTTTTGACCTTAATTTGTAAAATTCAACAATTTTAACTAAAACCATTTAAAAGAGCTTAAAAAAACAAACAATTTAGTATTTTGAATTTTTAACTTGGCTCAACAGGTTACGGAGAAAAGCTAAAAATAGATTTCCAATGTTAATCTTATGGGAAATCAACAAAACCCTGTATCTCGCTTATTTATTGGAATAACTTGATAAAATTTGGTATGTACATTCACTAGGTAGGGTTTAACTGATATTTGCTTACAACACCCATATGGCGGCAAACCTACATACTCACCCCCATGAGGCTTATGGGGAAAATTTAAGTTTCAAATATTGATACAATTTGATATTTACCTTACCTAACTACTACATTTTCTAACAAAACAAACATTTTGTAACAACATCCAATGGCAGCAAACCTACATATTCATATTCCTATGGTGTTTATGGGGAAAATACAAAATCTCAAGATCCTTTGGAAATTCGCTGAGTACGCAGGTCTGCTGCGACGGGGGTATTGTAATATTTCAATCGTGATCTTTATTTGCTGCATTTTTTGGGGCTCGATTGTCGATGTTACACAGAAGTTATGGTCAGTCGACGAATTTTGTAGAAATTGCAATTCCATTTCTATGTTAGGACTTTCGTCAATAGCTGATATTAGGGTAAAATATTTTATAGGTACAATTGTCCATTAAACTGGATATATCCCTAGCGACCGCTCATCCATTGTAGAATCGTCATTACATCTGAGCGTGTAGATTATGATTGTAAAGACGGTAACAAACCATTCATTAGGTGAGTACATTATCCTTTGTGATTAAATATCCCAAAATTGTTAATTTATGGAACACACAGTAAAATACATTAATATGGATTACTATTTAAATAGTTTGATAAACCGCCGGCTAATCCAGCAATTCAGTAATCTGGCCGGGGGTTTGGTCCCAAGGTGGATTTGAGGGCTTCTACTGTAAATTATAAATCTATCTTGCAAACTAGAAGCCTCATACCTGTTAAGGGAATTGAAAAAATGGTCCCATGCGACATTAGACTGGGGCGGCTGGTTTGTCTTGAGGAGTTGGTAGCACTGTTTGGCCGCTGCGGGACATGATGCCAGGGATGCCAACATCTTCATGTATGGCACAAACAACGTCGGCGGGAGTGACTCCCCACTCTGGCGCACAAACTTGAACAAATTCACCTGGAGAATCATAAACTCCAGTTTTAAAAATATTACCTCCCCAGAAATGTAAAGGGTGGAGAAAAAGGATGGTCGGATTTGACTTGCGTGGTAGTAGTGATGGGGAAGGAGGGGTGACATTGAACGGCTGTCATTACATCGGCTATTTAGCAGGTTTTTTGTAAGATTGCGCATTGGACAGTAAGTCAACATGTTTTCACTCTGGAACAGTTTTTTTAGACCTAATAATTGTTTTTATTACTGTACAGCTGCTGTTCGACAACACTTTTATTACATGCACACGCACTTAATGTCACACATGATGGACTAATCCCTGATCGCAGATCGATAATGCTATCAGTCACTGTCTTTTGGACCACAGGGCCAATGACAAGTAGTAAAATCTACTGGGCATCCACGTTTAGCGTTCACACCAAAAAAAATTGAAAGTGTAAATGCATCAGTGCTTTAAAGTCCCTAACGTAACGGTCTACTTGGCGACGTGTTTCAAATTTAGGAATTTTAATATAAATTAAGAATTGAAAATTTTACTTACAATCTCATTTTTTTTAATGAGCAACTTTTTTATATCCCTGCCAGGAGTTTATTATAGTACTATAAAACTATTTCTCTCTCATTCACTGAGTAATTACTTATTACTTACTTTACTTCTTTGAAAATAATTATATGTCCACAGTAGTTAGCAAACATAAAAGTGATAAACTTGCTCAGGTTTTTACAAATGTCACTGAGGAAAAGTTTCTTACTAAATTTTGTAGAATGAATTTTAAACCTGTTACAAAGATAACTGAGGCAGATTTCAGAGAATTTAAATACCAGTACTGTTTAAAGAAAGAGCGGTCGGAAGATGTATTTTTGATAAGTGATGTAATGTAAGCTTTAGGAATTTTGTTGACATTTTGAAACATTTTTAAATTTATGTTTTGTAAGTAATGTAAAGAATTTTGAAACTACAAGTACTTGAAAGCACATAAAAAGTGTCAATGGTATAATTCAGAGCTACAAAAACTTGATGAAAGATTAGATACTCTTCGCTACCTTTCAAAAGCTACAAATATTGGATGGTACTAGGATGAATAAAAACAAATAAAAACTATGAATATACATAAGATCAAAGTAGCTAAAAATTAGCAAATGTTACCTTTATAGAGAACACCAAAAATCAAACAAAAGCATTATGAGCATAGTTTATAAAAAAGGGACAGTAGATAGTTGTGTAAATAATATAATGCCAGACAAATTTAAGGATTTCTTAGTAAACATTGCAAAAGATATTATTAGTCCTACTTTAAATGTAAATAATTTTAATTTTAATCAATAAAGTAGGACCTCTCTTAACTGGCCATCACGGGACCGGGATGGATAACCTAAAAGCCGGTTAAAAAGGAAAATTATGTAAACATGTAAAATACAATAAAATAAAATGTATTATTGACACATCATGAAAAAATAAATAAACGATCCCGAACTGTTTGTCTACTCTGTACATAAGGTAGAATAAAGCTGATGTTAGCAAACATTCAACAATATCTAGTAGTCTAAATTTTGGGTTTCCCATGCAATCTATAAATAAACCTTGAACGGATGCGTTTTTATGTCAATAAAGCGATGAGGAGAGGATCAGAGGTCTCTCGATTCCAAGAAAAGGCCGGTTAAAGCGACCTATTTTTTAATTCAGGGCGGTTAAACAGAGATCTCTTTTGTCCTGAGGCAGTTAATCCAGGTGCCGGTTGATCCAGGGCCGGTTAAGAGAGCGTCTACTGTAGGTAAAAAAAATTTTACCTGATGACAAGTGATTTTAGTTTTAATTGTGTAACAGAAAAAAATGATATTATAGATGTCATTAGGCAACTAGCTCCTAAAAAGAGTATGGATCACTTTGGATTGACTAACATTTTGTGAAAGAAACAATACCTTTTTTGGTGCTCGATTAACGGTTTTAATTAATATTGTCTAAGCTTAGGTATATTTCCTAATGTATAAAAAATTACCCCGTTTTTTTTTTTTTTTTATGGCCAAAGGAATGAAAAAAACTTCAGGCTTGTTGCTGTGAGGACGGTTTTGTCTAAGGTTCTGGAAATAGTTATTGGTAAGCAGAAGGGGAGTTTCAAAAAGGATTAGCTACAACACTTGCTGTTAGGCATATTTCTTTAGTTGATATGGTTCTTGGCTGTTATGAAAAAAGGACACTGCGACAATTACCTTCTGCGATCTTGGGAAGCCTTTGATCGAGTATTTCATAAAATATTGTTAAACAAATTAGAACAGATCCACTGATATTTTGGTTCAATTTGGCCTAGTGGGCGATCCCTAGTTTGAAGTTATTTTTTTCTCGGATCGAATAGGTAGCCAATGTAAGCAATGAGACATAACCCCTTTTATTTCTTTGTAGGTTGATTTCACATCCTATAGGTTGATTATTAATAACGGGGCATATTATAATAACAAAACTACGGGGCGATCCTTGAACAAATGAGAAGAAAAAGGACTTCAATCTGGTCATGGGTTACATTTATTTCTTATAAACAAATCTGTTAGGCTAATAATATATTCACTTTATAAGTCAGCCAAAAGAGTACACTTGAACTAACCACTTTTTTTAACTTCAGAAAAGTATTTGGTACTTGAGTACTCGTACACCCCTATATCAGTATTTTTACCTGTCGAGGTGGCATGCGGTAGGAGTAGTTTTGGGATGCCCCTTCAGTACACCAGTAGTCCAGCTCCAACTGTAGGTTGAGAGGATCACTGCCGTAGAGGCGAGAGAGAGAAAGTAACAGCTGTTCGTAGCTTTGAGATAGATTGCTTGGCGGATCCAGGCCTTCCTGTTAGATCATCGAACTGGGTTAGTATAAAGCAAGCTTGTGTTGAGGAAAAGTTTGTTCAACAATATTTTATTTCCAAAGGTACAACTTTTTTTAATGTACAGGCTGATTATTTTCATAATTCGCTCTTCAGCTCCAGCATTTGATATGTTGTTTTCCTTACCCACTACTAAGTAACTTTTAATATTAAGCCTCCTACAAGAACTGAATAATAATACAAGGAACTAGAAACACATAAATGTGTATATTCAAGTATTTTTGTATTTTGTTCAGCTTCACCCAACAGGTTTGCAGTTCTCCTTTCCTATTCCTAAAAATGTCAATAGGCAGTTAGCACTCTAAGATTATACTCTTACAGAAAAATCATGATTTATAATTTGTTAAATAAAAATGCATAGTCATTGACACTTCAAATTTGAATTAATTTAATTCTAGACCTCCTTAATCTATAAGTGTGTATAAAGAATTTTGAAAAATGATTTGCGCTTCAACACCTACTACTTCTATTGCTGAGTTTAGCTCCTAGCCTGAGAATAATCATAAAACAAAATCTAAAAATCTGGTAAGTATAAGCATGTCAAATTATAATTTCAGAGTAGTATTTATTTTTGATTACTAAATACTGTTTACTGTACTTAACCTTACATTAAAAATATAATTACCTGGACATAGGCGTTGTATGTTTTCGCGGCATCTTCTGCTTTGTTTCGAAGCTCCTTTAGCTTCAAGGGCATCTGGATGATGAAGTCTGTCAGCAAATTGTGAAGTCTTCTTAGGTAAAACTCCTGGAATGCAAACAGTGGTACTCAGTATAGACTATGGGACTTGAAATAGTAATTACTGAGATAGAAATCCCTATCAAATAAATTATACTAGTAAATTGGCATATAGGTTATTTTTCCCTCATTATTATTAAAATCACCATATGAAACAACTTAAAACTTTAGTAGAGCCTAGTAAAATTTTTACTTAAAAAAAAGCTATAACAAACATGGAACAAGCTCAACCTCTCAATTAGTAATGTATTGTTAACAAGGCAATATGAGAATCAGGTTTCATTAACTAATACTTGATCATAGCCTATAATTTAATTTCAATTTTCAGTACAAGGAAGGGCATCAAGCTACATATAGCTTTTTTTACTAAAACGCTTTAAAGATGAAATATTGTTAAATCACTGTACTTACTTCTTTGTATATGGTTTCATTTAGCAAAAATGTATTGTTAAGAAACTGGAAAACTTTCAGCTTTATGGCACAGTCAATCAAAATCTCGTCCTCCTCATATACTCCTGAAAAAATAAATTAAATATTTAACTAAATATGGCAGTTATGTTGATCTAGAAATGGAACTATAACTGAACAAAGTAAAATAAAAAATATCCTAATATAACTTTTTTATTCACTGGTACTCTCTGTATCAAGCACAATGTCAATTTGAACAGAAAGACTCACAAGGTTTCACGCACATTTATTGCTGAATTTGATTACTCAGTAAAGGCTATATAATGCTTATAATTTGTGCTCATCATATACCAGTCAAAAAACATAATTTTTAATTTTAGCAATGACATTATCCAGGCCACCCACTACCTGCATGAAATAAAAAAGAAAATGGTCAATATTTAGAGCTAAGTTTGTGCTTTCAGAATACACATCCATATTTTGTGCCAATAAGTTTCATAAAGACAACTCATAACTATGATAAGAAAGGAATTATTTATCATAGTGTTGACGTAGCCTAATAACGACTCGCCATGACTGGTTGCACTCACCCTGTGGCTGTATGTTGGGCGGCGCGACACGCAGTGACGTGAGCGTGACAGCGAGGGTCAGTTGCGTCAGCGCCTTGAGTCCCTCACACTGCCAAGGCCGATCCCCGTCGCGCGGTGACAACTCTCGCAGCAGCGACGGCACAAATCGGGGGTCACTAATCAGCGGCAGCTTCTCAAGCAACTCTGCAGAAAAAGGTCATCGTTGAAATGTCTATTGTCACTTAACATTTCAACTACACCCAGCTCAGCAAACAAAACAAATTAAACAAGTGTCAGGAATATGTTAATTCCTTTTTAAACTTAATGAGAAACATTATCACCAAAATTCATTCATTAAAAGTTTTTTTACCAGAGGGCATTATTTCAAATTGAAACATGATAAAATTTAATTTTGAGATGTCACCAAATTTTGTCAGTGTCAAAGGCAGATTTCTGTTGTCTTATGGTTGTTTCTTGTTCATCAGAAGTACATACACTGTTTAGTGACAATTTTTCCTAAAAATTTTACTTGTGAATTAATAATTTCTATTATACATCCCTTCTTTAAATGCTTTCGGGAAATGAAGCAGCTTCTTGTCAAATAAAACACATAAACGACGTTTAAAATTATTTTGCATAAAAAATCTTTTAGCGAATTTCCCATAGGGAATAAGCTATTACCGTAGGTCTCATGGTAAGACCTAAGCCCGGGACCATGTTACTTTTTCGTTTTGAGGTGCCCAGAGACCAAAAATAATAGTCATTAAAATTTTTATATATATATATATATGTATATATATATATATATATATATATGTATATATGTGTCCCTAGACACGATAACTCTCGTAAAAATGGTCCGATCGACATGAAATTTGGTAGAGATGTGTAATCCTACGTTTATTCGGATGAGTTCGTAAACCAGACATATCGACCTACCGGAAGGGGTAGTTTTGGGGGGTTTTGTACCCCAAAAATGGGTTTTTTGCATTTTTCATATGTAATTTTTAAAAATTTTAAATTTTTATTTTGACCATTGGATTTAGCTCAAAAAAATACACAATTTAGTATTTTGAAGATTTGCTCTATCTCTATTGGTTACCGAGATATTAAAAAGTCTAAAGACAGTACATTGTATTTTGAGGCTCCAATGTTAATCTTATGGAGACTAAGGATGTGTTAATATTTCACCTATTAACCAATGTTTTTGGATGAAACTTGGCATTCAGCTTCATTTGGTTGAGATTCATCCATTTGTGGTAAAAAAATCTTGGTTTTTGTGCTTATCATGGCAGCAAACCTGCATACTCTTTTCCCATGTTAATCATATGGAGAATAGGCAAACTCCGTTAGCAATGGACAGATATTGATGAAACTTAGTATATGGCTTCATATGGTCGAAATAATTTTTTTATGCTAAAAACCTACTTTTAGTGGTCCCCATGGCAGCATACCTGCATACTCTTTTCCTACATTTATCATAAGGAGAATAGACATTTATTCCCCTATTTATGAGCTTGTGATGATATTTGGTTGACAGGTTTTTCTGGTCATAATTAAAACTACTAATTTGGAAATTCGCTGAGTACGCAGGTCTGCTGCGACGGGGGTATTTAAAGGATACATAATTAAAAATTCCAAATGTCTCCTTTATGCTGATGATTTGAAGTTATACAGAGTTATCAATAATCATGAGGATTTTTATTTACTGCAGTCTTCTCTTGATTCACTTGCAGCATGGTGTTCAGATAACCATCTTCTGCTAAATGTCAATAAATGTTTTTCTGTTACATATTCAAGGAAAAATATATTAAATCCTCATGAATATACCATCAATGGTGCGCGATTAAATGCACTATCCCACATTAAAGATCTTGGAGTTGTTTTTGATTCGTCTCTTAAATTCGACATTCATCTGAAGACAGTCGTAAATCACTCTTATAAAATGTTGGGTTTTATTATCAGAAACACTAAGTATTTTACTTCCATCGACAGTATCTCTAAACTATTCTTTACCTTGGTTAGAAGTAAATATGCTGCTGCAGTATGGGATCCTTTTTATCTTCAGAATGTTTCTATGATTGAATCGGTACAAAATAGATTCCTGAGGTATTTGTATTTAAAAAAATACAATGAGTTCTGCCCCAGAGATTTTTCAACAAGAATTCTGAGAGACATTTTTTCTTTTGAAGCCCTTGAGTGTAGGAGAAAATGTTTAATTATTTTGTTTATCCACAAGATCTTGCACAACTCAATTGATAGTTCTTTTTTGTTGAGCAAAATCAATCTTTACGTTCCCAGAAATAACTTAAGGCCGTCAATTGTATTCTCAGTTCCAAGATGCAACACTGTCCATTTTTACAATTTTCCTATTTTTAAAGCTCTTCGATTAATAAACAGACACGTAACTGAAATAGATATATTTCATTCCAACATTGACGTAGTTCTGAACCAATTAAAGAGAATTTTTTAGTTTTGTTATCTATAAGGCAAAAAATTATGCCTATGGTAGATGGTAGCCATATTAGTTAGAATTAGTTTATATATTTTACTATTAGTTAAATTTCTGTTATGCTCGTAAAATAAGTTAGTTTATAGTTATGATATGCCAAGCCAAACTCTTATTTTGTTATAATGTATTTTGCTCATGTACTGTACTCATCTATAATTACTTTTTGTTCTGTATATGTTTTGTCAAAATAACTGTTTTGGGATGATTCATCCTGTAGTTATTGTGTAAATTGTATCAATAAATAAAATAAATAAATAAATAAATAAATAATTTATTTAGTAAAAAAGTATGTAATAAACATAAACAAAACAATGGTAATAAAAATAAACAAAGGAGATTCACATAAACAACAATGAACATACCTCATATAATCTATCAAAAGGTATAAATTAAACTCGATATATTTAAAAATGTCATGTTATTGGCATGGGAAATCTGCCGCTTCAATAAAAAACCCAATAATTAATCCTTTGATTGCCAGCAACATTTATGAATTCCTTCTCAAGTGCCGGGAAATTATTCATATAACACCCAAAAAGTGCCAAGGTTTACTTGCAGTCAGAGGCAATAGCACAGGAATAACAATATGTGTAAAAAATAAATGTTCAACCAAATATAATAGACAATGATATTTTGTATCTCGAGCATTAGGGGTTTACCGGCCAGCTCTTTCCCATTTGGGATGGGTCGGCCTGGCCAAAAATGTTGACACTTGGACCTCAGGTCAAAATTAAGCTGAGCCGAGAAGTCATTATTAATATGCTTAATACAATAAGGGTTTTGTTTGATGCATCTTTTTCTCTCAACCTACATAACCGATTATTAAGATTGAGGTGTCATTTGTAAGCTTATGATCTAGCGTGTGTACGAATGGTGATTAAAAAGGTCATTTCATTTTGGGTTTCACCCAACTAGCCTTTGATTTATATTTAGAGGACCCTTTACAATGTCCACCAACTTTCATCATAAGATTTTTAATGAGAATTATAACTTAATAGCTGATTACCTTCAGATGAATTTTTTAGTCAGATTGTAAATAAAAATATAGATGTGTCACTGCATAATCAAGATAAATATTATTTGAAAAGTCATATAAGTCCTTCAAATTGCACTATAGGTGAGTTTCTCACTAACATAAAGGAGAAAACATATTACAAATTGAGCAATCTACGCACGGGCCCTTTAGTATTAATTAGTATATTGTTAGCATAGTATATTATAAGTATATTGATTATTTTACTAAGTTATTAATTATTGAACTTTTATATGTTTTAATACCATTAGTTGAGATTTACAATTAAAATTAAAATAAAACAAAAACTTAACAACTAGTTACCTACCTAAGTTTTGAGGTGAAATTATTAACACAAGTTAACTTAAACTGTCTTTTGGAATAAAAATATTTTTTTTAAAGGAAAGAGTCGATTATCTGAACTAATTTGGAAAGGAATGGTTTGGATGGTTTAATTTTTCGGATAGTCAAACATGAAGGTTCTCTTCCATTTATAACCACTAAACAGTTCATTGACTGCTTTTGAAAAAATCTTACTTCTATGGGCTGCAATAAAAAAACGAGATAAAAAAGAATATATATTCATTTGAACATTTATTCCTTGTGTTCATATTTGTGTTCACATTGTAGACACTTGCAAAATATCTGGAGTTTCGCAATATGTTTTTTAATACTGTTCTCTGAATTAGTAGTCGCTCAGGAATTTGGATAATTAACTGTTTGGATAATTGATGTTGGGATAATTGACTCTCTACTAGGGATGTGTTGGTACCTAAAGTCGGTTCTCTTTACCACCGGTTCTTGGCAAAAGTACCGGTACCGAGAACCGATGTCAAAATCTCGGTACCGGTACCTCGGTCTGTTTACAATAAAATTAACTAAAACAAAACGCGCCCGTCCACAGTTTTCTCGGAAAATAACAATGCGATTGTATTTGAGACGACCAGGTAGACTGATAAAACCCCGATAAAAACTATGATGTCTTATCTTATCAGTAAGTTATTGTTCTGTCCGTCAGGCGTCAGGCGCGGGGAGGAGGGGGGCCAGCCGGGCCAACACACGACAGTCCGCCACAATTGACTGATAAGATAAGAGTACAGTTACCTTATCTCCTATATCCTGAATTATTTGTCAAACAAAAACAAATTATGGATAATTTTTTCGTCTAAGTTTTACAAGTCGATAGAAACATAATCAAGGTTGAATGATTTTTGGTTGAAAAAAAATAGTTCATTATTTTGTTTAATAATTATTGAAACTTTAAAATAAAATATAAATCATTAAATAACTACCAAATGTTCTTAAAAAATACAGAACAAAGAAAAAAAATCATAAACCAAAACATAAAATATTCTAGGGATGGTCGGGTCCCAAAATTTCGAGACGTATTCGGGAACTACCGAACATAGATGTTTACGTCCGGCGACCGGCGGGGACGATCCTATTGTTCAGCTTATCTATTGACGTCCGGCAGTAATTTATTCAAGAGGGGTGATTTTTGCTCCTAGTACCAATTGCTATTTTTTGAACCAATTGCCGTAGAAAGCTATGGCTCATTTGATTCGTCTAATCCTCACAAATTAAATAAAACGTCAACTAAAGTTGTGTGACTTTTCATTCAAATTTAAATTAGAAAAGCATTGTTAAGTAAATCATTCATTTAGTACAATTACTGTTTTATAATATTATAGGAATCTTATTATAATTTAATATATTTTTTAATATAATTGATTTAAAACTTGAACCCCATTAAAAATATATTTTTAAATTAAACATAACAAATACATTTATTAGTCAACTAATTTAATCAACTAAGTTTATTAAAACAGATAGTAGTTGAAGAATTAACAATGCAGGATAAAAATACTTTTCAGCCTAACTCGTTTTTGGTTGGATAATGATTTACCTAAGGATAATGATTTTTTACTAGGCCCAACCCGAAGTGTGAGTGTTAAAAGTTGGCCTATGGACTCCTAGATCTGTTATTGTACATAAAAAATATTCTAAAACAAACATTTTACTATTTTTTATTATTTTTAGTAAAATCTCCTTTTGATGAACGTTTTCCCATAGACACCCCAACACTGTCCTTCGTTAATTGTCACTCAATCGTAATTCTTTTACTTTCATGTGTTGGTTAATTTAATTCCTTAATTCTCACTACTTTTGAAATATCACTTCAATGTACAAATAATTTTCATATTTCCTGTTATATTAACCTCATTAAAAAAATGACTACTTGGTACCAATACCGAGAACCGAGAACCGATCCTTTAAAAGAACCGGTACCGGTACCGACTTTGAAATTTTGGTACCGACCCATCTTTACTCTCTACTGTCTAACTAAATACCACAGGTTTCTGTACTTTTTTCACCACCCAGCTCTTAGTTTTAAACTTTTATAGATTATAATGAAAGGAATCAAATTTTTATGAGAATAATAAAAAATGCATATTTTCTTTCTGAACTACATGCTTTCAGTCTATGGCTAAATTTTACTAATCATGTTTTTTAGGTAAGGACACCTATTATGAGTAAGGAAAATACATTTTGTTTACAGAATATTGTTTAGAAAATTTTTATCTCAGTTTTTTATGATACTTCTTGTGGTGTTTTGGATGGCCCGCTCTCGAAGCGGCGGCGGTGGGCCACCGCCAGGTAAGCATTAGCGAGAGGCCTCTCTGTCTTAGATGGGCCGCTGTGAAATGAAGAGGAACCAGGAGTAGGGTGCGAGCATGGCATTGGGGGTAGCCCCCGGGTCAAGGTATGGTGCTTAAATTATTTAGAAGTAGTAATTATCACAGTTTCAGTAGGTCCTATTAATTAATACGATTATTCATTCTATACATGCCCCGAGATTCAATCCTGAATTTAACAAGCCTTTAGCATGATTTAATTCCGGGATAATTACTACTACTAAACAATTTAGGCACCATACCTTGACCCGGGGGCTACCCCCAATGCCGTGCTCGCTCCCTACTCCTGGTTCCTCTTCATTTCATGACGGCCCATCTAAGACAGAGTGGCCTTTCGCTAATGCTTACCTGAAGGCGGTGACTTGCACATGCACGGCGACCCAGCGCCGCTGCTTCGAGACGGGGCCGTCCAAAGGGCAAACACCACATTCTATATTAATATTATCATCATATGTAAAATGTATGATTTAATGAAAGTAAATAATTATAATACAAAAACATAATAAATCAAATTTTAAAAAATCACAATCAGTATATCACTATCACTATATCACTATTTTGAGACAAGGACCTCACATTATGGGTATTTTAACCTGAATATGAATGAGAGATGAGTGTGGGATGATTGTGGCAAGATCTTGTAGTCTTGTTACTGACTAAGGCCAACAGACTGTTAATTAATAGCCCAACCAGCCAATGGTATCTAAGGACCTACAGTTTAACGTGGTCGATCCAAACCACAATTTCAACCTCATATGTACGAATTGGTCTAATTATGAGGATGGTCCTTATGGATGAACTAGTATTCACTAAAAAAAACTGGTAAAACTGGCTGGGTAGCTGAGTGGTTATAGCGCTCGCCTTTGAATCCAAAGGTTGCCGGTTCGATCCCGAGGAAAGTTAGTAGCTTTTTAAAGGACCGATTCCGGACCCAGTTGCCATTTGTCATTGGACTATTAATTAATGATGCTTTCTAACAACTGGTCGATGTTAGATAGTAACAAGACTGGGGTTTGGACCGTTCCCCGTCAAAACGTTAAAAAATGCCTCTGGCGTAGATAGACACAAAAATACAAAAAATACAAAATACTAGTGCGGATGTTAATCCCCACAAGGAAATATCGCATTCACAAGCCATCGCTTATAACTAAACACAATTCGTGACCTCCAAGTAGCTATTACAGGTTGAAACCAACTGTATCACTATATATGTGATAGACAGTTGTAATGAAAAAATAATGTTATATTTTACAGTTCAATATTATAAACAGTAATAACATTAATTTGCCTAGCTTTTTAACAAAAGGTAGTACAACTTTTGTTCACATTTACTTGATATTAGATAAAAAATTAGCTATAATTTATTTTTGAATGACAATTCGTTCAGAATGGCTAATCGAACTATAAGCCATATCTACCAATCAACTATTCTTATATTGAATCATTATCACAAGCGACCCTCTCCCAGTTGCCGGCTGCCAAAATGTAATACATTAAGCCACCTGGAATTTTTTGTTGTATTTTTCTTAATCTATCCGGCCATCAAAAAATACATTACTTTCTGAGAAGGAGGACTTTCTTTATTATGCAGTTAAATGGAAGAGCTGTGTGTACTCATTCATTGCCATTTGGTCAACAAAAACTAAGTAATTGATAAATAAATTCTGACCCAACTCGAGTTTGGCCCAAAAAAATCTCCGGCCCAACTAGATCTCTCAGGCCGACTGTTGACCTGACTAGACCACAAACCTTCGGGGACCCCCAGACCCCTCTAGATCTTAAGCAGAATCAGAGGGAATCATTGGTGTTTCAAAATAGCATTAGAGGGAGCCGATACTCCTGTTTAAGTCCGTCGTATTGACGGTGGTGGCAAAACTATGTAGCACTTTTCAGATGAAAGACACACAACAAAATATCGTTCAAAAGCACTTCATGGGAATGAGAGCAACGAAAATATCAGATCGTCTCACCTTCGCCGTCCTCTCGCCGCTGCAGCACCCCAACATCCAGCACGTACAGAAGCGCCATCTGCAGGGCGAGCGTGACGCCGTCCACACCGCCCCCGGCGTCCGTCTGTGGCCTCCACGACCGCAGCTGCTCAACCAGGCTGCCAGCAGAGTGCAAGTAGTAGAGCAGTTGGTAAGTAGTATTACAAGTACGATAGTAATCCTTTCTAAATAATTTCTAAGTACAAAATGGGACTTTGGAAACTTCCTTCCTGGCCAAAATCCCTGCATTTTAAAATCTATCTTAACGTAGATCTGCAAATTGTAATAAAGATTGCAGGCATAACAAACAGTTTTTATTAAATCAACGTACTTTGATTTAATTACAAAAAATCAAACATAATTTTATAAATTTGTTTCTTTGCTCTACTTTGAACGGTTATCAATGAAGACTCCCAGGTACTTGTACTCTGACACTCTCTCAATAGACTCACATAATTTTCCTGTTATAGTATGTACTTATTGTATTTTATGTGTTTTAGCACAGGATTTAATGCTATATTTCTAGCGATTTCTCACTTTTATAAGTTTGATTTACTATTATTTATACAATATAAATTTCAATATCTTATTATCAGAAAATTTCTTTTGTAAACTCAACAATGATAGCAAATATAACCATAGTGTGGTTACCATAATAGAAAAAAAATTAATTAAGTCCAACTCTGATACAATCAAAATGTTTTGACACCGAGTCGGACATCCGCCATATTTGTTTGGGTGAACGGCAGTCTTACCAGTCAGTGGGTTCCTTGGGCAGGCCACTCTGGGCCGCCACGAGGTAGACCACATCTGCCAGCTGCTGCCGGGTCTCCTGGTACAGGCGGACGACGGTGTGGTGGTGGCGCGGACCGCCCAGCGCACGATTCGTCTGCAGCAACTCCATCTCCTTGGATAGGTCCAGCGACGACAGTACTCCTGCAATACATGAAATGAAATCAGTCTTTGATACAAAAAACGTGATTAAGAAATGAAAACAGGAGTTGATATTATCACAATATAAGTAAGAACACTAAAACTCACCACTACTTGTAGTCTAATAAGAACTTTTCCTTTTTTCAATACAGTAGAATCTCTCATACGGTATCTGTACATGACGGGACCAGGCCAAGGTCGAAACAGCCAAAAATTACGACATATTGGGAGGACAAATAAACAGTGTAGAAAACCCCAAATAGTATTGATGTTAATCACATGAAACAGTGCAAAATTATAGTCGGAGCAAATTAGACAGCAACAAAAATGGCTGGACTGGCAGACTTACTGATGGTCAGTCACTAGGTTGGATATCGGAGGTTCTACTGTGGGAATTAGCATACAAAGGCTTATAGTCTGTCCTCAGGCACAAGTTAAAACCTTATTTAAATGTGGGTGAAAAATATGGTAAAGATTTCTAACAATAATCGGATCTTTACATAATAATCAAACACAAAATGTTCTGAACTAAATAAATCGATAATTTAAATTAACTGTTTTTCATCCCGCCAGTTACAACAAGACATTTTTGTTGCTATACAGAAATATGTATTGCATTGGAAACATATTTTCAATGTTTTTGCAAAGATACGCTAAATTTTTTTTTTAACTGATATGGTGACATTGTGAAGAAATAACGTGCAGTCCCGTTGCCTTAAATCTCATAGCCCAGAAAATGAAATATCCCCGTTGTCAGAAAGTGTCTTGAGTGTCATTCCCCCGAATACTTTCTAACAATTAAGATTATTGCACTATCATTTGATAGCTGGAACTATTGCAGTCGTTCGGGCAATTAAGATTTTAAACAAGAACATTCTCAGGTGCTTAGCTCTGAAATAAGGAGTATTCTCCTTCCCTCCTACTCATTCTCCCACACCCCTCACTCTCTCTCTCAAACCCCCCCCCTCTCTCTCTCTCTCTCATGTCTATCAATATCATCACCATACGAAAACACTTCCAAAGCAAGATGGTGACAGTCGTGGCAGACAAGAAAGATCAGCTAAAGACAAAGTAAAAACATGATCGGACACACAGTCACATTTGCGCCCCTCCAGTATGAATCTTTCCACGTCCCAGGCGTAGTTGACAGAAGCTGTGGTGACGCTCACCATGTGTGTATAAGTGTAGCCAGTTTAGCCTAGTCTATATTCCATTGTTTGCATTTATTTTATTTTTATTTGAAATATTTCCTCACTTTTATTTCTTGCCACCAAGACTGTTTTAATGGCAAAACATAAAACAAAACTTAGCATTTAAACTGAGTTAAACATAATTTCATTGACAACATAATTAATTTGTTATATAATTTACTTAGGCCTACTTTACAGCATACTTATTTTTCTGTAACATACTCGATTAACGACAAGATATTCAAAAGTAACTTATTCTACACTTCATCAATCAATGAACATTTCTCAAACAGGGAGTCTACTGAAATCTGAATTTAGAAATTCAAGTGTATTTCCAGTATATATATATATATATATATATATTTTATTTTTTTTTTTTTATTCCAGTATTACTTGCGAACTATAAATCAAACATGCAGTAACAATTATGACATTTTCTTAATTTAATAAATTTAATATCGATTTCAATATAAAAATAAAACACTTAGGATTAATAGGTACTTTCCAACATTAAAATTTGTTTAATTTTTTTATGTGAGCCTCTCAACTCCAACTCCAGCCCTCCGTTCCTCCCAGATTGTTTTACATTTATTTAATACAGTACCGTGCAAAAAAAAGGAAAAATATAGTACACAGTAACTAAACTACAGTTTAACTAGTACAGTTAAAAAAATTCATAAAATAGACAAAGACTTAAAAGAAAAAAAATATTAATACGATTTAAGAAAGTAATTTAGATTTTGAGTGTAAAACATTTTTAAGTTCAATCTTTACACAAATATTTACATTTCTAGATTAACTATTTGAACAGACTGCAAGTTTTCTTAAAATATTTTTACATTGGTATGTATGGATAAAATGAAATAAAAAACTCCAGTATTTCAATTGTTTCCAGTATCAGTAGACACTCTATCACATGTTTGACCTTTTACAGGAAGGATGTTATTGAATATGTTACTTGAGTGCATTTCCAGTTATAAATCTGGACCTCTATGGATAGACATCCATCACACTCACCGAGGACCTTGATGATGAGATCGTTGTCAAGCAGATCTCGCGTGTACGCAGTGATGAAGTGCGTCACTTCCGGTGCCGAGTCAACCGTCCACAGTGCGCCGTGCCGCGCCTGCATCAGCATGCGCAGTGCGGACACAAGCGCTTTGCGGCCGTCGTAATACAGAAGCACTGCGACCAGGCCACGCGTCAACCCGGGGTGGTACACCATCTGCGACTGGGCTGTAACATCCACAGTATGTGAGTCAAGGAAGAATCGCAACTCAAATTGCAGGGTTGAAAAGGACAATTTAGACTTAACTGAGCAATCAACTCATCAATATCACACCCATGACTCAATGTGAGTTTTGAGTACAATAATACAAACTAGTAAAGCTAAACTACAAAATAATATGAAAAGTTGTGAAATTATCTTAAAAATGCTACACTAAACAGGGTTCAGTCTTAATAAGCTTGCATAAGAGGTACTCTACTGTGTATTGCTATTTGATTTATTTTGGGACAAATTCGATAAAGTATTTAATTAATAAAATGGCTTATTTAAGTTTTAGATCAGAAATAACAAAGTATATTCAATTGATAAACATCTACTGTTTGAAACAAAAATTTAAAATGAAGAAACCCAACATAAATTATAAACCAATTACAAGTACATAACTTATAACCAACCTGTAGTGAGAAGGTCCAATACCATGTACTCGTTTAAGTCATACATATCCGATATGATGATAATTTCATCAACCAACTCTTGTGGCAACAGCTGTTGAGCCAAACCACCAAGACGAATGCCTTCCGTCGTCGCACGTGACAGCTCTTCCCTCGCTTTGGCATCTTTAGGCTAAAAAAAATCTCCATTAATTTCAACTTATTTAACTTATAAGTTAATTCATAGAATTTATGTAAAATTCTATGTTAGGATTAGGGATACATATCACCGGATTTCCCCCGAGATTGCAGGAATTCACAAATAAAGTTTCAGCACTGCGGAATTTCAGAATGAGACTGGAAATCTTGTCTTTTTAGGACTTCCTACCACAAAAATTAATTAAATATTGAAAAATATTATGTTAAAGGCGTAACTCAAAACAGATAAATATTGAAAAAGTGCAGCTTTTGTAGCCGTGTGAAAACTTTGTCTTTTAAAATTCTAAAATATTTGCTTGTTACTGGTAAGTGAAATTTTGTTTTTTGGTTGTGTTGTATGGGGTAGTTTGGATAAAAATGGATAGGTACAAAAAATAAAGAAGTTCACATCCAATGTTAAAAAGTGGCATACAAAAATCTTTTGAGGTTGCTCTTAAATTTACAAATTCTATTTTCTCGTCTCAATGCTATCCACAATTTTTGAAAATTTTCTAACCAAGAGTAAAGTGGCTTTTTATCAAAAAAATACTAATCTATGCTGTTGTGAAAAATTATTCCTAAATCTAGTGTTACAAGAGTGTATGTAATTAGTATATTCTAAAGACTGAGATTTTATACATAGCAGCTTTAAGACATGTAAATACAAGTGACAGTACAAGTTTTTAGATTTTTAAAATATTCCAATTTTTTAAATATTTCAGTAATGGCTCCGAAAAGGCAAACCCCACATGCAACAAATTGGTTTTTCTGGCTTGTGAAGATTTTCTTCTAATTTGATACGGTGGCTCTCCACAGGGCGATCCGGTACAAGATATGACACTCGACCAAGGAATAGTATACAGTTTTCAAGAGATCTATGTTTTTCAGTTCTCAAAGGTTTTGAATGACGAATTACCCTTTACCGATTTTGCTTTCGATCCTTGTCAACTGCTCACTCCAGTCAAGTGAATCATCCAGCCTCACTCCCAGAAAGTCAACCGTGGTTGTCATTTCAATTTGATTTTCGCCAATTAAAAGATTTGGTTATTTATAATTTTGAATTTTGACGTTTTGTTTGGAAATAAGCAAATTTTGTTTTACCTGGGTTTAGCATGAGTTTGTTCTCAGAAAAAATAGAGCCAGACAATTTGTGTTTGTGAAGGAATCAATTTCCAGGTTGTCAATCTCTCTGTGTCTGATGAAAACCGTTGTGTCATCAGCTAACACAAAGAGACTACTCTTCGGGACTGCAAGTTTGATGTCATTAATGTAAACGAGGAAGAGAAGAGGGCCCATGATTGATCTTTCTTGAGGCACGCCACAGTTAGTCAAACTTTTTTGACAGGAGGGACATAATTTTTAATTTGGACTCATGTTGAATTTCTCCAAATTGGTGCCTGTCACTCTGGTAAGAAAAAATTCACCTCAGCGCAAGATTTTTTACACCAAGAGCAGAAAGTTTGTTGATTAAGGTGTCTGTCCTCGACAGATCCTTGGCAGTCAAAAGCCTTACTGAGATCACCAGAAACGCCCAACACAGTGTCACCGGCCTCAACTACGTCACAACATTCATTCATAAAATCAAGTAATGACATATTTGGGGATATCGACTATCTGAAGCCATAATACCTTTGACACAAGAGGTCATTGTCCTCCAGAAAGGCCATTAATTGGCAGCAGACAGCTTTGTCAATCAATTTTGAAACCACCAGCAGCTGTGAGACCGGAGGATAATTACACATCTCGCCCTCGTCCCCTTCTTTAAAAGTGGCTTCACCTTTGCCAACTTGCATTGCAACCGCTAGGAAAGAGCCCAAGGGCAATGGATTGATTATGAGATGAAGTGATTATTAAATTTACTCTCTTTAGCTGCCATTACACACCTAACAACTAATAAGCATAAAAGAACCAAAAAGGAAAAATATTAATAATTTAAAATATTTCAAACATAATTATACGCCAATAAATTCAATCGTTACACAATTGTGAAAAATTCCCAAAAAATGCAACAATCGTCGGGGCTATGAACAACTAGGCCATTGTAAAAGTCCCCTCATATCTATCATTGGAGCGGATTTCCTTGACTTTCCAGACTTTTTGCCTATTTCCCTGACTATTCCTGACTTTCCAGAATGTGGACACCCTGACTCACCATCAATGTGACTTAATTAACATACCTTGTTTCCATCACAGCCCCACTCTCCTCCGTTCTGGATGACCCGGAATTTGGTCCTTTACTAGACCATAGTCATATCCTTCAATTTGGACCAGTTGTTTTTAAAATTTATCCATCTATGTGAATGGCTGTAACCATGTAAACCATGGTGGCTGGCTAAATGAGCCATACGATATATATATATATATCCGATCCTTGTATATATATATATATATATATATATATAAATTGTTCTTAACATCCGGTAATTCACATATATATATATATATATATATATATATATATATATATATGTGTGTGAATTACCGGATGTTAAGAACAATTTAAACCATTTAAACCACTTAAAACCTAGTGAGGTTTTTTTTCTTACACTTAGCATTTCTTTAATACACTTACCGGATTTTTCAAAACGGTGAGGAAGTTTTGTTTGTGCTTCTGCAGTGCTTTCTGCAAGGGATCAAGAATGGAATCGTCCTCGCTGCACACTGCTCTCTCCACTAAATTCTGGAGTGCTTTAAATGGTGTCCATAAGTCTTCATTTGATGAGGCTAAAAAATAATTTTGATATTTAATCTTGATTGAATCTTGTGTCTTTTGTGTTCATTTAAGATGAAATAATTTCAGAATATTTTTTTTAATAGAAAGTTATTTTTGTCATACTTTCATAAAACCAAATTTCTTGCCAAATTGAACTACTGTACTACCAGAAATATTTTCGGTTTGTTTTGTTTTCATACAGCCTAGGCCTTGTATACTTCCTAAAGAGTTACTAAATTTGTAAGACAGTGAAGAACATGTGGTGAACAATCATTATTAATCGACAACATAATGTTTGATCCAAATAAAATATATACAGTTTTGTTCACGACAAAATGTAGTAACCTACCAGTAAATTTTACAAAAAATTAAAGTTAAATTTTTTTCTCAGCAGCAAAAAATTACTCTTGTTATTGTTTTGGGTCTAAACTTAAACTTTTTTATGAAAATTTATAGTTTACAGTATTGTTTTCTTAGTGTGATAAAAAGAATTTATTTTATTTAGCTTTTTAATGTAGCCACAGACAAAAGAATGGTAAATTTTATTTTAATTATAAAAAAACTCTACCAAAATAACTTGGTTTTTCAGCCCTCAATAATAATAAACGGTTTTAAAGTAATAAATGTATTATAAACCTGCAGCTCTGAATAACTTGCAAAGCTGACATGTTCTGCTTTATTTTATCTAGGCTCTTTGTTTGCAATAACCTACAAAGTTGAGATTTTTTTTAGTTTTGTTTGTTCATTTTAGGCATATTTAAGTTATTTTCAATAAATTTTAAGTGTTTATGAAGTAGGCTATGGTATTATACACCATTCAAAATAAATGTGCGGTCGAAAGCCAGAATTGTATTTCCCACCAAAAGGAAAATTCCCTCAACACCTTCCTCAACCCCCAAATTTCTTCACAATCAGATGTTATTTTAAGTTTGCCCTTAAAATTCAGAGTAGAAAATGGCACTAATAATCGTGTTACTTCCCCTACTTGCCGTTGAAAGCGCTTCTTGTTACATATCAAATGTCAAAATTAGAATATTTATTTACAAAAAAAACATAAAGTGACATAAGTTACGATATTAAACAGCTGTAGTTATTCTTAGTGATTCTGATTGGTTGGATTCTTGGCAACGGGAGGAATAGGAAAAATGGGGGAATTGAAATCTGCGTTTCGACCACACATTTATTTTGAACGGGGTATAGTTACTTTACTTGTTTTAAATAATTGTATAGAATAAATATTTTAACTTAATTTATAATTGAATCGAGTTGTGACAAGAGCACAAGAGTTGGCACACTGCCAGTTGTCTGCTGTCCGGTTTCACTCCCTTCCTCCAATCCTTTCAGGGATTTCAGCAAAATACCCATTAGGGCAAATGTGTTTGGCAGTTCGCCCGAGGTCTCTTAATCCACCAGAGACGATACTATCACTAGAGTTCTAAGGCTCTAGACCAAACTCCTGTAAAACTTTTAGGTAGCTCTACAGATTCAATATGCAATCGACCATTAAACAATTAAACACAATAATTAAGTCACATCAAAGAAATAGTGTATTCCCAATAGAGAAATTCACTAAAAGAAAAATCAGGCATCTTAATGTTAAAAATCTTAAAGATAATATATACCGTTATCATATAAGTTACGTGAAACAGTAGAGCATAGCTTCTAAAAAAGCACCAAAACAAACAAAAAACATATAAAAAATCAATTCAGATAGAAAATAACTGAGTGTTATTTGCATAACAAAACTGTTTATCCTGCAGAAGAGAGCTTTAAGGACAATAGAACAGCTTCAGTACAATGATCACTGCAAACCTTTTTTCAATTCAAACCAAATTCCAAAATAATTAACATTGATTTTTGCATAAATTTGGGAATCCCTGAAATCCCAGGATTAATACTGAGAATCCGGGGTTTGAAAAGTCAACAAAATTAGGTGGGATACCAGGATTCGGGATCCCGAGATTGGTTTCCCTAGTCGTCAGGAACGCCTGGGCAGTAGATGCAACCAGGTGAACCGGTCTTGAACATCCTGTTGTACGACTTGAAATAGCCATGACCTATCAGGAACTACGTGAGGTAGTAATCCACCTCGCCATGTCACTTTTCCGCCTATGGTTGCGTGAGGTAGTAATCCACCTCGCCATGTCACTTTTCCGCCTATGGTTGGACCTGCTCGATGAGTCATGCAGTCTATCATCCTTTTTTAACTGTTCCCTCTCTTTTCATGTTCGAAGAGATTACTTATGTTAAAATTAACAACTTGATATAGCCTCATCAACATCGTTATGCGGCTAGGAACCGTAGAATTAATCCATCTTTGCAGCACAATTTAAAACTTTTTGAATCCAAACCTAGCTATGCTGGTCTCAAATATTTTTTACAACTTGCATCTCTTATTCAAGATATCACGAACATGCAAAGATTCAAGAAAGAATTGAAACAGTACCTCATAGAAAAGTGTTAACTACTACAGTTTGCCCGATTTTTTAATAAGGTGTGGACACCTCCATCCCCATCCTGGTTTTTCTTTCTTTCCAATATAACCTTATCTTGGCACTACCCTAACCTGATTGACAAGGCCTATGGCTGCAAAAGAAGAACTTAGAAATAGATGACGGGTCTCATGTCTGCAGAGCAGGGTTTAAGCTGTGGTCGCATTTTGCGACACCCGTCACAAAAATGCGACAATATTCGGACAGTCTGTCGCGATTTTGCTACAAATATTTTACTAAAATTTATAACAAGTAGGCTACCTTGAAAATCACATTTTTTCAAATTTTATTTTTTTTATTTTTTTTAAGTTTTTTGTCATAAAATGATGTCTAAACGTGTTATTTCCATCAAATAAAAACTACAGCTTCAGTTGTAAACCTCAATCTATAGCGTCATGATCTCAACTCTCAAATCAACTGCACGCAACTGCAACTATACAGCTGCTAGAAAGAGATTGGCGAAAACAGAACAGCTGATGCTATATACGGCTACTCCCACTCAGTGATCACGAGCATAATAACACCAGTCTAATACTGAACTTTGGCATCTGAGAAATTGCAGCCTCGGAAGTAGCTAGCGGTTCCTGGTGCCTAGACTTGCAAACATTGTTTTCTGATTAATATTTCAATATCTGCCAGAGAACCTTTAAATACCCTTTATAGTTCCGCTCGGCAAATAGGGAATTAAATTTGCCGTACCATTCTTTAATAAAGAGAAAATGTAAGATGAATTGAAGATGTCAATTTGAAATTAAAACTATTCTTATGCATCATTCTATTGCCAAACCATACAATCATTTAAAGTAAGTAAACAGAAAATTACTAGTTGCGAAACTAGACACCAAGACGGCTATTGCAGTTTCCTCTTTTCAGACACCACAGAAACCAGCCGAGTTTCGTGACTGGATCCCAACCAGAGTCATGACCGATGACTCTCACTAACAGACGACAATACTTATTTGTGTAGCGACCTCTATGAGTTGTCGCTAATGTTAACCTCTAAATGCACGGCCACACAAGCGTTTTTCACGGGGTAAATGGTAATTACTAGCTTATTTTTACGCTGTTTGAATTTATCATTCAATTATAATTATAAAAGCTATGTCGTGAAAACACACTTCTTGTGTCATATTTCACGCGTATCTTCATACTACGTTCGTGCTTGAAAAACTGTCCCGTGTTGCCGTAGCCTATAGTCTAAGTTTTTTCACACATAAAGGCAACATGAAAACACGTGAGAAATATGAGCAGCAAAAAATGTCGCACGCAGCGTGTTTTCCACGTAGCTCTTATATTGAAAATTGAATTATAAATTCAAGCAGCATGAAAATTAAATAGTAAATTTTACTGCGTTAAGAAACCCTTGTGTGGTGTAAACATTTAAAATTATTTACTTATGGTTGCCATTGAAGGTCCAGAGAGAAAGGATTTTAAATTTAAAGCTGCTTTTGCAAAATGGTGTTTAAAACAAAATATTTTAGATTAGGCTATATATTATTGAATTGGCCTACACCTAGCTAGCCATTCGTGTTCATATGTTGATGTTTGAATCCGGAGACAATTTGAGTTTATACAATTTGAGTTTATGTAAGTGCTTATGATTAAGTGCTTATAAATGTAAATCTGCAAGTTTATATGAACCTATTTTGACTTTTTAAAAACTAAAGAAAAAGTCATTTTTAACTTTTTAGTGCTTTTATTTTAGGTAAAAAAACAACAGCGTAAACAAAAATATTTTTACAGTGAAAGTATTGGTAACTGGTGACGAATTATACTACGCGCGATAAAAATGCTACAACACCTTTCATTTTGCTACAAGTATCCAAGAGCTTGTAGGATTTTTGCTCCAAGAAAATTTTCTCCAGCTTAAACCCTGCTGTAGAGGTCAATGAGACAGACTACGGCAGGTAACAGGTGTCGTGCCCCCAGCTGTGTTGCCACTGCTGGAAGGTTTGGGCGCGCTCTTCGGATCTTGCTGCATCCTTGACAATCTCACCTTGTCTCCAGTAAATCGCCTTCCTCTCCTCTGCCAAGAGCTTAACAGGGATGACTCCAGCAACCACCAGAATAACAGGCACGGATACTGTCCGATAAGCGGAACACACCAAGAGCGCAGCTTGACGCTGGACCCGGGCAAGTCGCAACCTATAGAATTCCTTGGTAAGAGAGTCTGCCCACGCCCCAGAGTCTCGGATTGGGAATGATGATGACTGGTGTAACTAGTGGAAATCGATCCTCATTATAAGCCCATCTTTCATATATATATTTACCGTCTTATAAACAATTACCTAGTGTAAGAGAAAGTATATTGAGTAGTGTTGGAAGACGTTTTATTGCTTCAACCTTAATACTATTAATTAATTGTTTATAATGAATGTTCCAGTAGATATGAATATCCTTTTCAAGTAGCTCAACCACACCTCAATTCCTAACTTTAGCTTTGGACAGGTAGGCTAGGCTAAAACAATAAAACCAATATTTATTTATGAAAACTAGTGACATTTAACTAATTTAGCCTAGGATACAAATTAAACTATAAAAGTACAGTGTTATAAGTTTTAACGTTTAATTGCAGGTCTTCTTCAAAGAAGATCAGAATGAAGCGATGTCACAAAGTAGTGTCTCATATGGGTCTCCACCCTTAGTTATCAACTTATACTACTTGCAGGCCTAATCGCACTAGGAGGAACAAATGGCAACAATTAGAAACAAATAGGTTACGTTAAATTAGATTGGCCTAACCTTACATAACCTAACCTAGGCCAACTTAAGTTACTGGTGTGCAATAACATTGCAACATTCAAGACGATGAGTGAACGCATAACCTTGGCCAAGTGGACGGAGGGGAGGGAGTTTCTCATCACTACCAGACAGTCGACGACAATGGCATAGATTAAATAAATAACTTATTCTTTCCTAACTTAGTTTAGCTTCTTGACCAGGTAATCTGGCACATTAAATTAGAATTGAAATGTGGTTGAGATACTTGAAAAGTATCCATAGTACACATTTATGATTGCAAGTGAGTGGGTTAATTATTGCCGTAGGCTAACTCTCATACTAGGATTGGGCTCAGATCTGGTTTTATCCTCATGTCTAGCCCAAATTTCAAACAGTCCTTAACCATAAAAATACCAAGATTAACTGTAAACTTGATATAAAAAAAACATTTCAGATTTATGAACATTTTTAGTAATTAATTTAACCGCTGGTCATGTTTTGAATGAAAATGAGGTTGGACCTCATAACCTTAAAGCACGAATATCATAGTATTTTTAACCTACCATCCATATTGAACAAGATGTAGATCCGTAGATTCCTTGAAATTTCTTCAACAGCTATACGTAATTTTAGCTTCTGGAATCACGATACGGTGATCAAGGCATGAAAATGAGTAAAATCATTGACATTGTAGTACTAGCGGCATTTTCCCGGTTCCCACAAGACCAGACCAGACCACTACAAGCAAAAGCAACAGTGCTGCCAGACGCCTTCGGTAAAATTACCCTCCGTCGATGTGAAAAATACCCTCAAATACCCTCAGGCAGGGGAATAGGTTGTGGGCCTGTAATCACCGAGCGAAAACACTTGGACTACATAATGGTCGCCGAGCACCAATATTATATTATTTATAATACTTTAATCTGTGATTAGAGGCATGAAGACTGTAATATTATTATCAAACTAATATCTCTTCTTGGGATTAATTTAATATTTTACCTTTGCCCTCTGTATTCATTTTCATCATAATGCATATAGATATCTTCAGAAAAAAGATTTAATCTAAGAATCAAAGAAGGCCAAATAAGTAGTATGACAAATTTTATGCAAAAATATGTAAATATTCATTAAACCAGCTCACCAAAAAGTTTCTTTAAAAACTTAAATTAAATCGCTAGTGACAAAATAACTTATATAATCAAAAATTTCCTCAAAATGTCAAAGTGAATAATATTATGGTTAGTTTAATAAACCATTATTAAACCACAATTAACCATGATTAACCATGGACAACCAAACAAAGATAAATGCTATGTTGTTAGCACTGTTGTAGAATTTAAGACATTAATAGTTTTACCAGAAGTCTAAAAAATCAATTATTTATTGTAAAAAAACTACCATTATAACAAATTATTCTTGTTTATCATACTACAATTTTTTTAATAATTATGCTGTGAATTGTTACCCTCAAAATACCCCCTATAACAAAATACCCTCAAAAATACCCCCAGACCATAAAAATACCCTCTTTTCGGGTAATTACCCTCAATCTGGCAGCACTGAAAAGCAAAGCAAACAAATTTCAAGTTTCAAAGACGCTTCTCAAATCACCGACCAACAAGTAAATTTAAAAAGACGCCAGGTCGGGTTCACGTTACATCCACCGCAATCCACCGCAACCGGGATGCGGTGGATTTTTTGCGGTTAGCACGTGAACGTCAACAATCAAAATCCCGGTGGGTTCATAAGACGGCCGCGAAATGACGTCACCAGGATCCACCGGGATTTATCAGGTGGCCATTGGGATTTGTCACGTGACTATCTAAATCCCGGTTGCGGTGGATGCGGTGAATGAACGTGAACCCGACCTGAGTAAATAAATATGGCGTTTATTTCATAACATTATGAATTAAATGGCATATTTACTCAATGAAGACGCTTTAGATTTGTACCAAAATTGCGGTAAAAAGACACAGGGAGAATAAATACATTTCAGTTGGGTAGGAGCATTTATACCCGGCGCCTGACGGCCGCCCGCCGTGCGTCATTCTCATTCATGTATGTATATATATCGTTTATACAGCGATTTGAGCGACGCCTGGTGGGCGCGCGCCCGGCGAGTGCCGGACGAGCGCCCGACTCGACGCGATGTATAAAAGGGGCCTTACTCTATTGTATGTATTTTATTTAGACAATTTTGGTACAAAGCTAAAGCGTTTTCATAGAGTAAATATGCCATTTAATTCATAACGTTATGAAATAAATACCATATTTATTTACTCAATGGCGTCTACATAAGCATTTCACAAAATTAGTGAACTACACAGTTGCATAGACTAAACAAATTTTTAGCCAGTTTTTGGAAATAACAAATAAAATGCTCATTTTGTTATTTTTCCCTTGTACATTTATAGCATTGACTAGACTGCCCAATATTCATATTCCAAGGGAAAACTTTAAAATTCAAAGAAATCATCAAAGTATCAAAACTTTCAATGACCGTATTACAAATTAAAATAAGGCTAAGTGGTATAACAAAATACAAAATGAATTTAGAAAAACCCCTTGGCTTAAAAACATTAAGAGACCCCTGTAAACTTCACCAAGACAAAACTCCCTACAAGAATAACGTAAATTTTTTCATTGTTTTTGTAAATTCCTGGTTGGCGGGTTCTTCAATCCGTGGTCTCTCACCTTCTCGGGTTTAGGAAAGTCTGCGTGACAGACCCCTGGCAATGAAGTTGTCTAAAACCTGACCATTTCCAACAATCCTATCAAACCTTTAGAACATCCAATCTTTAAAAAAAATTAACAACAAAATTAATGAAAACAAAACTAACATGAATTAACTAATGCAACTAAAATAGTAAAAAAGTTTCTTAATTTTAACCACAGTATCTGATTGTAACTACATGTGACCAACAATATGTGTATTTTCAGCAAACAGTTTGAGGAAAGGAAGCAACCATTGAATATACAGAAAAATGTTCTAAACAAATTGAACCTCGTAGCTTTATGGTTAATTCCAAAGCCAGCCAAATTTGGCAAACAAAAAAATACATGTTATACATTTAGGTTTTTAGGTTATTTGTTTTGTATTTAAACACTTATATCTAATTTATAACTTAACTTAATATTTTGCCTTTAACATGCCCTCAGATTCAAGGAGAAACAATGGACCTGAAAACACCTTGCAGTATCAATTATACTCTAAACAGAAGAAGACATATGAAGAATGCGAAAAAGACATTCTGGACAAAAATAACAGGAGGAAAGATGGCAGGAAACCTTTGGATTCAAGAAAAATTTGTATGTAATCCTTTTGACCCTAGATTTATATACTAGGATTTCTAGGAACACTATTCATACACTTTCGTGTTCTTGACTGATACAATAAGAGATAATATAGAGAACGCATACTTCGTTATAGATCTAAAATGGTGTCACACCACACAAATGCTGCCAAATACAAATCAGAAAGGTATTTTTTTTTTGCTATTGTATTGAGGGAATATGCGTTTTAAATGTTTCCAAACACCATTGATTTTGTTGTTATAAACATCGCTGTCAATAAAAGTGATGGAGGTTTACGCTTACACTGTTAGGTTAGATTATTATTATGATACATTTCTTATCACAGTATCGTTATTGATTCAATTGTTTTTATCGCACAATTTCAATCGCAATACCGGTAACTTATCGAAATTTCAACATCGATAATAACGGTGGGGACGGATAACAAAGTTTTGCCTAGTTTTGTTCTAACTTACGGTATTATTAAAAATATCTTTTGACAATAAGTAAAAAAAAGAGACCCAAAGTCAAAAATTTCATTTTTAAATTTTTTTATATAGGCCCCTAGGTATTCTTATAGAGGTCAGTTTTCCAAAAATTTTTAGACCAAAATAACCAAAACCTATACTTATTTAATACACTACCGGTAAGGATTTTTTTGTGTAGAGAACTCCTACAATTCACAACCGATTTTCAAAGTTTTTGGTGTCGTTGGATAGGGCTTGGTTTGTAGTTGTTTCCGCCAAAAATTGATGAGAATTGGACCTAAAATAAGGCGCTAACCATAAATTAAATTTGAAATTTTCCCATTAGAATAACATTGAGATTGGTTTGAGCATTTGAAACCTCTGTTAACGTACATCTGTAGTTTTTGATGATCACTGATATTCACAGTATTGGATTGGCCAGATGTCATTGATTTAAGTTAGAACCAAATATAACTTTAGTATTGTATTATAATAAATTGCTCGATGTAGAGGAACACGTGCACTAGTATCTTTAAAATTGTCTAAGATACAAGCTGTTCAAAGTTGTAGAACTGAAAAATGAGATATTGAGAAAAAACTATTTAAAGTTTAGGTAGCATATAAATAGTTTATCTAACATGACTTAGCCTATTTAAGAAAATAAATGTGTATATTTTAAAAGAGCTAAAAAATTATATTAAGTTACATGTACTGGAAAAAACCAATATTTTGATAAAAATTACATATATATGTATATAAAAAGTACGTGTAGTTTGTAAAAATGACCTGTGAAAATTTATTGTAACCCTCTATCTGGCGAGCGGCGAATTCCACTGCTCCCAATGCCGTTTTCCAGCGGCAAGCAGCGAAATTTGAATCTCCCAGCATCGTCAGGTTCGAACATAAATAAATGTATTACATTGAAACAGAACTGCAATAATACATATACCGTTGAAAAGAGAAGCTCTGTACTTTTGTCTTCATGCATAATACTTATTTGTAATGCATAACTAAATTTCAAGGAAAATTTTGACTGGTGTGTCGCCCACCATTACTCTTTGAGCCATAAAATATTTTAAGACTATAGTAAGATTTTGCTTTTATTTACCTCATGACAGTCCAACAAAAACTCGCTTTTTCTTGAGTAGCGCATGAGACTGTCTTGCAACAGCTGTCAGACGAAAATTTCAGTGTTTTCTAAGTGTTCTGTAGATGTAAGTTTTGGTCATAGACAAACAAAATTTGTACCATTATTTAGAGCATCTCTTACCATAATTTCGTCTGTTGACGACTCATTTCTAGCATTTGTAGTTTATTTACTGTAGGCCTAATCGTTTTTGTAAAAAACTTTTCTCCGTCGCTCAGCGAAGCGTCCTCAGCGGCGAGCAGCGAAACACGCTGCTCGCTAACATGTTTCAATGTCATATGGTTTGTAGATTATATTTATGAAAAATATACGGAAATGAAGAAGAAGAAACGAAGTTTCAAACTAATACTCTTTGAAGTCTGTCGGTTATTATTTAGTTTTATAGTGATGTTGCAAACTTTTAGGCCTACTTCTTTCGTCGTCGCTCAGTATCCACCGCCATTTTACCGTCTCCCATTTTGATGTGTCGCGCAGCTATTTGTATTTTTACTTGCAGCTGTAATTTTGTAATAACAAAGAATTGACGGTTTAAAATTATAATTGTGTTAGTTCAAAATTCCAAGTTTATATATTTCTTATTAGAAAAAAAGTTACTGAATGTGTAGAGTTAGATCTACTGAAATTTTCTTACAAATAAATATATAAAATATAATTTTATATTTTATCTATACTTATTTAATACGCTAAGGGTTTTTTTTGTCTTGAGAACTCCTCCTACAATTTTAAACCGATTTTCAAGTTTTTGGTGTCGTTGGATAGGGCTTGGTCTGTAGTTGTTTCTGCCAAAAATTTATGAGGATCGGACTGAAAATAAAGGCGTTATCCAACATTGAAATCTCAAAATTTCCCATTTAAATAACATTGGGGACTGAATAAAGCATTTGAAAAATCTGTTAATAATCAGCTGTAATACGTGTAGTTATTGGCGATTAAAGATATTCACATTATTGGATTGGTCGGATGTCATTGATTTAGAGCTAAAGTAACAGTTGTACTGTATTTAAATAAATCGCTCGATTTCGAGCAACAAGTATACTAGTATTATATAATTATATAAAATATATTTTATATATTTTATTTTATAAAATGAAATTATATAAAATATATTTTATAGGATAAATATATAAAATATATAATTTTATATATTTTCTAAAAAGAACATATTTTTTCTTCAAGGAAATATACATATTACATGAAAGTAACATGCAGTTTCAGGAATAAACTTAGATATTTGTTATTATGTAGATTTACATAAGCTCTAAAATAGTACAAATTTTATATTTCATGTGAGATTTATAATATTTTTATTCAAAATTTCGTAATAAAAGTTTAGCCTACATCTTCTAAACCAGCAAAAAAATTTCTACAAAATTTTTGTCTCAGACTCTGTGTTGAGACAAACTTAATTAGTGTGTCCCAAACTCTGTGTTGGGGAAAAATTGAAATTAGTTAGGCCGGGTTTTGGTCTGCGGCGGGCCTTAGGCCTTACTGTACGCTATACAAACAGTACGTATTTTCATATTTCATGAGATTTCTTTCATATTTTCATGTAAAGAACTAAATTGTACACCTCCTAATTAATTTTTCTACTCATTGTTATAAAGATAATTTTATTGTCTATTTTTTATGAAAATGTCCTTTTATTTTCTATTTTCAGTTTAAAACAGAATTAAAATGCAGATAAAAAAAAATGTCCCTCGTTTTCCCCTGAATCTTTCTTTTTCTTTCCCCTCACAAGGTCAATTTCCCCTCGGAAGTTTTTTACAAACCTCAGTTTTAAGTAAAAATCATGCTTTTTCTACTTACCTTGGTCTGACGATGAACGCTACCTGATAAATTAAAATCATTGACCAATCAAATCAGAATTTACCCCCAGAAATAAAGAAAAAATTACTTTCTTAATGGAGAAATAAACTAAAATAAACTATAGAACAACATCTAAAAATAGTCTAATGTATTTTATTAGATAATTATTTTGTAATAGTTGAATTGTGCACTAATTTATCATTGTTTTACTGTCAAATTGTTTAAAATTTGATATAAAACATCATATTTAAAATGACGTCATATCAAATCCGACCCCCCCCCCTTGCACATCACCCTACCGTCATTATCAATCTCGACCCTCCCCCCCTATTTTCAGATGACGTAATTTATGGGCGGCCCCCAATGACGTAATACCCAACCCACCATTAATTTTCAGCAATTACCATTGTCTGATAGGCAAAAGTGAGTGAATCTAGGGTTTACTGTTATTTTGAACGTTCCCGTATTTTATATCCCTCTCATATCCCTCTTCAATGTGCCAATATTAACCGCAAACCGCCACAATCTTGGAATGTTAAATATAGTTACCTCTTTACTCCAGGGATGCAGAATATGTTATGTACCGTACCCAGGCGATCTAGGATTGGAGGAAATTTCCTGGTGTTTGGGAAGGTTTTGGGGAAAATAAAAATTCAATTTCGATTTGTTTTGTGTATCTCCACACTTGTGGCATTTTTTAACTACCGAGTTGAATTTATTAAAATTAAAAATAGTTGTATAGAAATACTTTTATACAGGCACTGAAAGTAGCTTTTATTTGATTTGAAGTTGGCCTAATTGTAGTTTAATAAAATAAACTAAAAAAAACTTTATAATTTCTCTGCCCCATTGTAAGCTGTTGAGTTTTAAGGCAAATTCATATATGCCGTGTATCTTTGGGAGAAATCTTTGATCCGTAACAGTGGAATTGGGGGAAATTTTAGGAGTCAATACATTTTCTGCACCCCTGCTTTACACCTGCACCTTACGGCTTCACTCATGTGATCCTCGATTGTTTTGTTGAACTTGGCTAACACTAGAATCTCAATACATAGGCCTAATCATAGGCTACTATACAAAAACTCCAAATGAAATTTTAGGTCTCTATCGTTGGACTTCAAAATCGGTTTGCACTCCAATATTTGGCTCGATGAATCATTGGTTTTCATTGAATAGTTCCTATCACTACTTTAAGAATAATTTTATTATCGATTAACATATAATATGTGAGATGGAAAGCGAAAAGGGACCTCTTGTCGGCAATTTCCGATTTTGAGTTATTGATATTTTTATTATCACCTTAAATTTCCTAACAGTTTGGTGCAAATTTCATGTCTCTACGATTTTTTTTGTTTGAGTTATGGACGTTTGAACTTTCTCGAAGAGTGAAGGGCATTTTCAGGAAAACGCCCTTAAAAAGTTTAAATAAACTCAGAATCTATATTTTTCGTATTTAAGCGATGATGTTGGTATCAATGCAAAGCTTATAATGTCCTCTTTAGGAAGAACACTAGTAGTTTCCTTAACTAACGCTAGAATTTAGGCCAATACTATGTTTATTGCAACATATAGTACACAAGGGTATTTTCTGAAAAGGGACCTCTTGTCGGCCCAGTGTTATATCTCCATAACGACAAGAGATACCTTTTCAAGGCTGAACATTTACTGCCACATTGTTGTTTAATAATGTTTTATCCAATAATTAGTTTAATATAGTCAAAATAAACATCCTAATTAGAAAATAATATCGATCGTTTGAACGTAAACCATTGAAAAGCGAAGTGGGGCCTATTGCTGAAAGATTTTGCTTTTGATCTGCTATTAAATTGAATACTCGTCATTAAATCAACTAATACCAATGACCAAATTGATAAGTTTTAATTATAAAAAGGGTTTAAATGAAAAACACACATTACAGTAAAAAAAATGTGTTATTTAATTTAACACCATAAAACTTTTACATTAAAAATTACTACTGATAACACACAATAATAACGATAACCAGCTTTGAAATGAGAAATGAGATAAACGAACTGATAAACAACTAAATTCAAGCCGAACTGATAACACTTGAACAAAGACAGTGTCACAATACTCCAATCAGAGGCAGTAGCTGGGGCAACAGCTGATGGTTGCAACCACAATACCCATTGCTACCAACCTTGTACTTTACAATAAAAATGCCCTGTTCATCATTGAACTATCCCGCTTATCATTGATAGAATATTGTTAGTTGATAATTACTGATTAATTAATTACAATAACGTAATAACTGTCCACTGTTTAAAGGACTGTATAGGAAAGTCAAAGTTTTGTAACCACAACCTCGGTTATAGAAAAGGTGCCTCTTGTCGGGTCCGTATTAAAATAATCAGACGATGTTCTGCTTTCACTAGAACTTCGTCCTAGTTCTCTAAGTGTCCGCTAGAATTCAGGAGAGACTCATTTTTGAACCAATGTTTCTTTACGAAGTATGTTGTTGAAAAGGGCTCTCTTGTCGGCCATGTTATTTTCCCATAAGCGACAAGAGGTACCTTTTCTCAGGGCATGCAGTGACTAACAAAATGATTTATATCGACTTGTTTAAGCTTTGATTAGACTTTTTAACCGATATATGCCTTTTCTACACAAAATATAGATTAATAATCGATAAAAACACGAAAATCGATGATTTGGACCGAAATTGCTGTATTTAGCTATAGGCCTACTCAAAATTTTACTTTGGCGACAAGAGGTCCCTTTTCGCTTTCCACCTCACATATTGTTTATAAAACCCCTGATCCACCACTTTGGCCCACTGAAATATCTACAGCTTCAAACCAAACTGGCTATTTAGATGTGGTGAGATGACTGTTACAAAGACGAGTTACTTAAAATAGCATGAGGTGTTATACTTTTTATTATTTTACTTCCATTTTTTAATAGACTAAAACTGGCATCAAAATTTTAATAGGCCTAGGGTAGTTTAACTTTAACTATACTGGCCCCCCGATGTTTGAATTGTCAGAGTGCCACTCTATTGTATTCTTAGATAATACCTTTGTAGGCTAGTAGGCTTAGGTAGTGGAGGGAATATAAGCTAGTAATATTTTATAGTGTAATCTTATTTAACCTTTTTCAGATATAAAAACTGGTGTCGTCAGTCAGGCGAAGGGATCAGCATACATTGAAATGAGAAACACCAAAGTAATTTGTTCAGTTTTTGACCCTAGAGAGATTCCTAATAAATCTGAGTTCAGTGTTAACGGAGAACTGTATTGCGAGTTCAAATATGCTACATTTTCATGTAAAAAGAGGAGACATTTTGTTCGTGATGCAGAGGAGAAAGAACTCAGTGTTAGCTTAAAAAGGGCTTTGGAGCCAGCAGTTTGCAGGGTGTGTATACAATACATTTTTTTTACCTGTTACTTGTTACCTCCGGTGTAGTCTCGCAGACCCTCTTTCACAGGGCATGAGATCAGTCATTTCCTTATTCTACGTGCTCTCCTTGCGGAGTTGTCAATGAAATTTGTTATTTTTAATATATGTAATAAAGACATGAAGTTGTAGGGAACACATTCTTACAACTGAAATATACCATAAAGCCCGACCCTTGCCACCAGAGACCCAACATAACGGGTATTCAGAGAGAGGTGCTAGCTCCTAGCAACTAATCGCAAAACCTGTGACTTGTTTGATGTTTCTGAGGAACCAGCTTGTGTGATTATCCTCAAAGTAGCAAGTAATTTTAGGAATACGTTTGGAGATAGATCAGACTCTACTGCATTTTGAGCTGGAAATTATGCCACAAATACAGTTTTTTTAAGATTTAAGGAAAAATATAAATTTTTTACCATAATCTAACCCCCACATATGTACAGTAACCATACTAGAAATCGCTCATTGGTCAATATTCAAGCAAACTTTAAGTTGATCTGGACCCAATTTAAAAGAAAAAATACTTGATAAATGTATAAATGTGCTACTGCAGAGAATTTTCTCTAAGCAGCAAATTTGTCATAGCTGGTGACTGGAACATTGATGTTTTGGATGTCAACGGCCCTCATAAGAGACTGTTGGACCTCCTGGCATCATTCAACCTTACTTGGTTAATTAACTCTCCCGCCCGTGTAACTGCAGGCTCAGCCACAGCAATCGACAATGTTATCAATGAATAACGTAAACGTAAAGAAGGTCACATCTTATGGAAGAAATGGTTAAGAAAGTTTCTGTTGACGTAGTTGCGCACTAAAACATGAGAGCGCGCACGAGACAATAACCTATTAGTCAGATTACATTCTGACTTTGTTGCAGATGGTCACCAGCAAAGAATCTCTCTCGTCCACACACTGCACTCACACATCATACATAACCTATGACAGTTTTCATTAATATGGATCAATTCTCACAATTTATGTAGGAACACTTTTGCCGTCTGCTTACTTTGGTACCCAAGTAAACAAATTTTAAAATAGCAGGATATTATGTCGACGTTTATAACTTAGTTTATTTTTGTAAACATATGATTCAATAAAATATCTTATTAGGTAGAATAACTTTATAGTTTGAAAGCCCATACGACAAAGTTTTAACAACAAAAGGATTTAATGACTTAAAAACGATTCTTCTTGAAAAAGCTTTCCAATGATACCAAATAAGCTAGGTTTCTAATGCTTAAAATGGTGTTTTAAGGACACAATACTAAATAAGAAATGTAATATCTCCCTCTCTCTCTCTTACTATGTTTAGGCCAATTCCTCTGGCGCTATCTCTATTTGGAGTGCTCATGTTCAGTTTACAGTGCTCCTAGCAAAAAAAAATTGTTTGCCAATTTTTAACATGGGATGTGACCTTCTTTACGTTTTTGTATTCATTGATGTTATCTCCAACATACCTCATGTGGACATGTGCATTATGGTGACTGCTGTCTCAGATCACTATGGCCAACTCATAACAATCAGACAGACTGTTCCCATCAGCCCAGTAGCTTGGAGCAGAAATACAAACTTGTAAAAGCCAACACTGTTAGAATCCGGTTGATTCCATTCCATCGGTTTGTGTTACTGATGTTTTAGATTTATTTGGAAACATGCTGCTTTGAGAGTGTTAATTACTTTAGGAACTCACTAATACTAGTAGTTTCAATATGAGTAAGGTGACTATATAGATTTCATGACTGTGATATGTGTACGGATCTATGACTGCACGGAAAGGGCCCAAGGCACACCGAAACTCCCCAAGCTTAAAATAAAATATCCATTGTCACATTCAAACAATTGTTTAGATTCTATAGACGGCAAGTTCCATTTGTTAAACCATGCTTATGAAAGGTTATTGTGTATAGCTTGTACGGTAAAAATATTACTTTTGTTGTGTTTTTTTTTTCAAGTAATTATTTAAATAAACCTACAAATTACAAATGTTTTTTGTTTACATTGACAAAATCAGAAGTTAACCATGTCATTATTCTACTCCTATCGAGAATTAAAAGATGCAAATTCAGCTTGGAGTAACCTCGGATGAACCATAATCTCGGATAACCGGGAGTGTACTGTAATGAAATTTTTCTTCAGTATGTGAGGACCAAAATTACAGACTGAAGAAAAAATTTCATTACAGTAGTATATAAGGTTCACATAAGCACATAACTGGTCCACCCACACCAGATGACATTCGTAGAGCATTGCTGTTTGTCTCATTGACCGTGGCGGCTCATATGTTAGCCTTGTGGTGGCGAAAGTGTTAAGCATATTTTATACTAAACCCAGCGTTTTTTATTTTGTAAAATTCTTAAAATTCTTTTTTTTGGAGTACAATAGTCCCGCACACCCAGACTAAAGGTAGGTTTACACGTGAGAGTTTTTCACTCTCGGAGAGTAGTTAGTTACTCTCATAAAAATCTCATACAGCTGTTGTTAGTACTCGCAGAAAACTGTCTTGTATTAACCATCTTGGAAAATTCGTTGGTTGCGTAAACACCTCTGCGAGTACCTGCTGAGAGTACGAAACTCTCTGAGAGTGAAAAACTCTCACGTGTAAACCTACCTTAATGTGGGCTGAACAGTGTTTGAGTTTGTAAAAATGTCAGGTTGTCAAGAAAGAGGTAAACATAAGAAAAAGCATGTATAGTTTATGTTATTCTTACGAAAATTAATTTATTACGTAAAGTACATAATTCAAAACCTAAAAATTTAATCTTCAGCTGTTAAAACAAATTTGAAGAAAACCCGAAACTGCTCTGTAGGCTCTGACCGATGCCTTGGGGCTTAGCGTCTCGAAACCCAGTTCACTTTACTGCTCTGGCAGGCCCCCTGAGTTACGCAGAAGTCCGGGTTATCGAAGTCCGAGTTTGCGGGATTACTGTATGGATTAATAAGGAGTACTATTTAAAATTGAATTTTTTATAGTTTTTTAGTTGATATAACCTTGTAGCAAGTGTGTCTGTTTGGCGCAGCATGAGTTCCCCAACTTTCAAGTGGACGTATACGCTCTGGTGCTACAGAACGACGGCTCGGCGTTGGCAGCAGCCATCACATGTGCCGGTGTCGCCCTCGCTGACGCCAGCGTGCCCATGTACGACTTGGTCTGTGCCGCCTCCCTGGTGCGTGTGTGTCATATTAAACTAAATTAAATTCAATTCAATTCAAAACCTCTTTATTCAGTTTATATAGATGTACAGCAGTATAAATGAATGGTGTCAAAATTGTCTTAGTTCGAAATAAAAAGGAAAATACCCTCGTCGCAGCAGACCTGCATACTCAGCGAATTTCCAATGGAATTTCAGATTATTTATTTTCCTCATAAAAACACCATAGGATCGAGTATGTAGGTTTGCTGCCATTGGGTGTTGTTAGAAATTCGATGTTATTCAATAATTGGTGAATGTTAACACAAAATTGTATCAAGCTCTGGCAATTTTTTATTTTCCCCATAAACCCCATGGGGGTGAGTATATAGGTTTGCCGCCATATGGGTTTTGTAAGCAAGTATAAGTTGAACCCTATCTAGACTATGTACATACCAAATTTGATTAAGTTATGTCAATAAATAAGAAGGATATATGGTTTTCTTGATTTCCTATAAGAATAACATGGAAAACACATATTTGGATTTTCCCTGTAACCAGTTACGCTAAAATAAAATACCAAATTGTTTGTTTTTTAAGCTCTTTTTAAACCCCATAAAACCCTGTTCCCATAACCCGATAATGCTGGTTCGCGAACTCATGAAAATAGACCTGGTTCTACACCTTCATACCAAATTTCGTCAAAATTGGAGTTCCCTGTCAAAAGTTATCAGTACCACGGACATATATATATATATATATATATATATATATATATATATATATATATATATATATATATATATGAAAATTAACGAACGGTATTTTTGGCCTCTGGGGACCTCAAAATGAAAAAGTAACATGGTCCCGGGCTTAGGTCTTACCATGGCTACTACCGTAATAGCGTATTCCCTATAGGGAAATTCAGAAAAACTAACCCCCTTGGATCACTAGATAGAGCAGGTATTGTAAACCTTTCTTTTGTTATAATCTTAGGTCGCAGCCATGTGCTCAACCTTGGGGACAATGCTTTTGCAGTACCAATAGATTGGATGGGATTAATTAAACTCATTGGTTAGATCAGGTAGCTGCTTTAAATTACATTCGCTTATCAAAGCTGGCTGGTTTTGGGCTGGAGATTTTCGACGATCGAGCCTTTGGGCGTATCACCCGGCAACTTCCTACAACTAAATTTGCAATCAATAGTATTCTCTCTCATCACCTCAATATTACATTCTCTCAGTTATCACTAATTTCCCTAGGTACCACCATCCTACTCACCTATTCCCAACCTATTCCTTCCAGGTCAAGGTAGCAGACAGTTTCCACTCACCAATATCCCGGAATAGACAGCATCCATCAATTTGCTTAATTTTATCCGTACATTCAAAATCCAGTTCAATATTCAATCCAATACCCCATTAAGGCTTCAGTCTAATGCCTTAGAATATCCATGAATATGCCAATAACTTTTTGTTTGTTTTCCAAACAATCAATAACAGATTCTTTGAATTCAGTAGCTGCAGTTAAGACTGATCTTCCACGCCTCAAACCTTGCTGGGAATTTTCTGAAAGGTTTTGGTTTTCTAAATAATCAACAAGTTGATTATATATTGCCTTTTCAAATATTTTGGATATTGTGGGGAAAAGGGCTATAGGGCGATAATTCTTTACTTCAGATTTGCTTCCATTTTAAAATAGCAGTTTTAATTTTGATTTCTTTAACTTATCTGGAAAATTCCCGGATTAAAAGGAAAAGGCTTTGATAAATGGGTACAAGACTTTTTCAGGAGTGACACAGGCATCTCATCTATGTTTAAATTTGTCAGTTTATTTGTCAGTAAATTTGAAGTTTAAATTTGTCAGATCGAGTGCTATATAAGTTTTTCTAGTTACATATTATACTAATTACTTCTTTCTCTTCAACAGCCTAAAGTCAGAAAATCTTACACAAATTGTTTTCTAAAATACGCGTCACTTATTTTCCCTGACAAGTCTATATTCAGAATTTTCCTATAGGATATACACTATTACAATAGTAGTCACGGTAAGACCTAAGCCCGGGACCATGATACTTTTTTCTTTTGAGGTCGCCAGAAGCCAAAAACAAAGTTCGTTCAAATAAATATATATATATATATATATATATATATATATATATATATATATAAATTAGCGAATTTCCCTATAGAGAATACTCTATTACGGTAGTAGTCACGGTAAGACCTAAGCTCGGGACCATGATGATTTTTCGTTTTGAGGTCCCTAGTAACCAAAAACACCGTTCGTTCAAATTGATATATGTATATATATATATTTATGTGTCTGTGAACCCGATAACTTTTGCAACTTCCGATTTTGATGAAATTTGGTATTTGGGGTGTAAGTTAGCATCTACTTGAGTTCATGAACCAGAATGATCAGACCATGGGAATGGGGTTTCAAAAGGGTAAAAATGGGTTTTGGCTTTTTTTACTTTAATTTTTAAAATTCAACAATTTGAACTGAAACCATATAAAGAACTTAAAAAACAAGCAATCTAGTATTTTGAATTTTTTACTTAGCTGATATAATTATGGAGAAAATCCAAAAACTATGTTTTCCATGTTATTCTTATGGAAAATCAATAAAACCTTCTATCTCGCTTATTTATTGACATATCTTGATAAAATTTGGTATTTATTTACATTCATTAGGAAGCGTTTAACTTATATTTGCTTACAAGACCCATATGGCAGGAAACCTACAAACTCAATTTTATGGGGTTTATGGGGAAAATAAAAAGAACACCATAAATTGATAAAATTTCATATACACGCCCTACATCCACGAAGTAGGGTTTAACTTATATTTACCAACAAAACCCATATGGCGGCAAACCTACATACTCTCATCCCCATGGGTTTTATGAGGAGATGGAAAATATACCAAAATTCCATTGGAAATTCGCTGAGTACGCAGGTCTGCTGCGACGGGGGTATATATATACAGTATAGTGGCATTCCCTCATATTTAATGTTAATATCAATTTGGTTTATGTTTAAGATTGAACTGATCTGCTGACTCCCTGCAGACCGTTCAAGAGCTACACAATCAATAAGAACCATAAAAAATACTGTTTAGCTCCCAATTAAGTTTGTAAAATTTTAACCTCATAGCCAAATTACTTAGCTGTGTGCAGAATTTTCTCCACCACAGAATTTAATCATTTGTGATGTGTCTTAATGTAGTTATGAACTTTATTATGCATTTCTCCATAGGGCGTGCACGGGGAACGGTGGCTGATTGATCCCACCATTGAGGAGGAGAACGTTTGCCTCACAGTGAATCCAAAGGACAGCAGCAACCGAGGCATTGTCACCTTAGCCTACCTCGGGAGCCTCAAACAGGTAATCCCAGAGAGATATGCTCATGCTGTGTGCTCCATGCCAACACTTTTTCACTGCTCTAAAATTAATAAATACCTGGATTTCTGCCAAGCGATCCAAATGAAATCCAGGTTTTTTTTAACTATTTGATTTATTTCATGTGATCCGGAGGCTTTTCCCACATAAAATTAATACTTTTATAACATTTTGTAAGGATACACAATTTTAATTTATCATTACCAAGACAGATGGACTTCTAATAAAGGTTCATAAAGTAGACTGTCAATCGTAGATATCTTTCAAGTATATTCTTTTGTCCTTAAAATCCACCCCCTTGATATTTTTTTAGCAGCTGCAAATAATGAGATCATCTTCTGAGGAAGTCTTGACGACCAAAAGAGGAAACTTTTGATGTGTAAACATTTTCAACCCCCTCAAACTAGGCATTTAGGTTTTTGGGGTCAAGTCGAAATTTTTAAATAGTAACCCTCATTTTATGTCACTTTTTTGTTTTATACATAATGTAAAGTCCTTTTTATTCTTTTAAATCTTTCTCTAAACGTAATTGTTAGGGAGCTAAGGGTAATTGAAGTTCATTTTTAGTCCCATGAGATTAACATTGGGAATACTTCTATTTGGTTGAAATCTTCTTTTAAACTGCCCCACCACCATCTTTTGATATACCTACTTGCCTACTGATTCCAGGCTCTGGCTTTCCTATGTGTTTTTAGGAATAAATAACTCTCTTTCCCCTCATCTCTTCATGTCTTCATCTCATTCTTATGGTTTTTGGGCATGTTGTTATCGTATCTCTGTAATGGAACAATCCCTTCCCTGTTACACCTCTTTTCCTCAAATCTCCTTTTTTAGAATAAGATCTTAAAAAACTTGTTTTCTAAATCATTGTTCATTTTCATTCGTGTTTGTTTAGTATTTGCTTGGTTCATTTTTGTTTGTGGTGAAACAACTATTTCAGAAATTTTTTCAGGTGCACACAGATTTTTTCTTGATAAATTTACTATTTCAAGTTCTTACTACAGTAGACTCCCTCTTAACCGGCCACCTCGGGACCAGGACGCGGCCGGATAATGAATTTGCCGGTTAGACCGATGTTGCGATGTTCATTTAAGAACGCCATCCCAAATTTTATATGACCTAAATATAATTCTTACTTGAAAAACAACCTTAAATACATTACTGTATATGATTTATAGCTAATATGCACCACCACCCATGAAATCCACAACAAACCTACACTAATAATAATTCGTTTCTTTATTGTGGTCTACTGGATAGTAGGTCCAAACGCATTGACTTCCGGTGGCAGTCACTTCCGTCCAGGACATTATAGTTTAATTGGTTTGAGAACGTCAATATCAAATAAAGTTTAATTGAATGATACATTAGATAACAAAACTTAGTTTCCGGCGAAACGCGGCCGGTTAAAGCGATGTTGAGATAAAAAATGGCCGGTTAAAAAGATGTTATTTTGTGTCAGGGCAGGCCGGTTAAAGCGGAGACCGGTTAAAATGTGGCCGGTTAAGAGGGAGTCTACTGTATTATTGTTTGATATTATAACTATTTAAGTATTTAACTATTCAAAAACTTCAAAATTGTGCTCTTGTATGCCGATGTTATTTGTCCGACCGTGTTTAAAAATCCACATTCACTATATTCATAGTAATTAGGGATGTGTCGGTACCTAAAGTCGGTTCTCGGTACCACCAGTTCTTGGCAAAAGTACCAAGAACCGATGTCATTATGGATGATTTTTTCGATAGAAATATAATCAAAATTGAAAGATTTTTGGTTGAAACAAAAAATAGTTTATCATTTTGTTTCATAATTGAAACTTTAAAATAAAACATCATTAAATAACTAACAAATGTTCTGAAAGAATACAGAATTTTAAAAAATCATAAACTATAACATAAAATATTCTAGGGATGGTGGTTTCCCGAAATTTCGAGATGTATCCGGGAACTACCCAACAATAGATGTTTACGTCCCGTCGATCTCGCTAACGAGGAAAATGGAAAATGTGACACAAAAACATGGCACATTCCCGCGCCACGATCTATTATTCAGCTTGGCAGTAATTTATTCGAGAGGGGTGTTTTTTGCTCCTAGTACCTATTGCTACTTTTTGAACCAATTGCCGTAGAAAGCTAAGAGATGGCTCATTTGATTCGTCTAATTCTCACAAATTAAATAAAACGTCAACTAAAGTTGTGTGACTTTCATTAGTGTTTTATAATATTATAAGCATCTTATTAAAATTTAATATAATTTTTTGATTTAAAACTTCAAACCCCATTAAATATTTTTTTTTTAAATGAAAAATAACAAATACATTTATTAGTCAACTAATTTAATCAACTAAGTTTATTAAAACAGATAGTAGTTGAAGAATTAACAATTCAGAATAAAAATACTTTTCAGCCAAACTCGTTTTTGGTCTGAGACCGAAGGGTAATGATTTTTTACCAGGCCCGACCCTAAGTGTGAGTGTTAATAGTTGGCCTGTGGACTCCTAGATCTGTTATTGTACATAAAAAAATTCTAAAACAAACATTTTACTATTTTTTTTTTTAATTTTTAGTAAAATCTCCTTTTGATGAACGTTTTCCCATAGACACCCCAACACTGTGCCTTCCTTAATTGTCACTCAATCTTAATTCTTTTACTTACATGTGTTGGTTAATTTAATTCCTTAATTCTCACTACTTTTAAAATATCACTTCAATGTACAAATATTTTTTTCATATTTCCTATTATATTAACCTCATTAAAAAATGAGTACTTGGTACCGGTACCGAGAACCGATCCTTTATAAGAACCGGTACCGGTACCAACTTTGAAATTTTGGTACCGACACATCACTAATAGTAATCCAAAGCCAAGTTTATTTTGATATTGTGACTCGGTTGACAGGTGACTGAGCTGTGCCAGTCGGGAATGATGGAGGTGGAGGGGGTAACGGAAGTGTTGGACACTCTGGAGAAACAAGCACTAGAAGTGTACGCCGTCATGCAGCAATGCCTCGTTGCGACCGTTAGGGAACATGTGAGGGAAACGATCGCAGCACTACCTGTAGAATCATCGGATGGTGTCAGTAATTAAAAGTGTTTCATTATTTATACGTATGAGTTTTTAATTATAATCCCATTAGTATTCAAATATCTATTCAATTCTCTTGTATATTATATATTGAATAGTAGTTTTTGCTCAATAACTAATAATTAACAATACCCCCGTAGTAGCAGACCTGCATACTCAGCGAATTTCCAATGGAATTTTGGTATATTTTCTATTTCCCCATAAAATCCATGGAGATGAGAGTATGTAGGTTTGCCACCATATGGGTTTTTTTGGTAAATATAAGTTAAACCATACCTAGTGAATGTAGATAACAAATTTTATCAGGTTACGGTGTTCTTTAATTTTATTTTCCCCATAAACCCCATAGGGGTGAGTACGTAGGTTTGCCGCCATATGGATTTTGTAAGCGAATATAAGTTAAACGCTTCCTAGTGAATGTACATACCAAATTTTATCAAGATGTATCAATAAATAAGCAAGATAGAAGGTTTTGTTGATTTCCCAACATGGAACAAGGAAAACATAGTTTTTAGATTTTCTCCATAACCATTTAAGCTAGGTAAAAAATTCAAAAATTGTTTATTTTTTAAGTTCTTTTAAATTTTTTAAGTTAAAATTGTTGAATTTTATAAATAAAAGTAAAAAAAACCAAAAACCCATTTTTTACCCTTTTAAAACCCCATACAACCCCGTTCCTATGGTCCGATCATTCTGGTTCGTAAACGCATTCAAGTAGATGCTGGCTTACACCCCTGTACCAAATTTCATCAAAATCGGAGGTTCCGTTCGAAAGTTATCGTGTTCATGGACATATATATATATATATACATATACAGGGCGAGTTTCTTAAAGTGATCCAATAGCTAACTTTTTTATTCTATATCTGACAGTATATTTCTTATAGTGGACCCCCTTTACTTTTTTATTTTGCTTTCAGGTATGTATTTCACTTTTCTAAATTTCCCGCCATTTTTCCAATATGGCGTCCAACTTTAAAGTGTCTTATAGAACACCCTACATTTTATGGTGTTTTTGGAATTTCCATGTGAGTTTAAGACTTTTTTTATACTTAGCCATTTTTCTCTTTATCTAACGGTTAGGGAACTAGAGGCAATTAAAGTTCATTTTTAGTTTAAAAGAATAACATGGGGCAAACTTTATCTGCCCATATCTCTGAAACCATTGATTAAAATAAAAAATGCTCATAAGTAAAAATGTCTCAAATTGATGTTTAAAAACATTATTTCATAATAAAAAATAAAAAAAAATATTTTTTACAATACAATACAATTTTCTTGATTGTGCATTCATTAAGAATTACAATAGTGTCAAAAATACATAAAATACAAGTTATTTTTCGGTGTCTTAAAAAATTCCTTAAGTGAGTTGTAGGGTCTTTCAACTAGCCACTTTAGTTCCTTGTGCAGCTTATTGCCAGTCAAGTTTCTCAGGCGGTCCGGAAGGTGGTTCTTCAGTTTACAGCCGGCATAGGAAGGTTTTGTCTCCCACAGAGTAGTACGGTGTACTGGGAGGACGAGCTTGGAGCCATGAAGAGTGGTATAGTGGTGTAGATCGTGGTTTCTTGGAGGGTTTATTTCATCTACATACATTATGGTTTGAAGTATGTAGAGAGCCACCACTGTGAGTATTCCCAGGTTGGTAAAAGCTGGTATGCAAGTCTGTAGAGGGTCAAGGTTAGCGAGAGTTCTTATGGCTTTCTTCTGAAGAACAAGGATTGGGTTCATGTTGTGTGCTGAGGTTCCTCCCCACGCTGTCAGGCCATATCTAAGATGTGGTTTTACCAGGACCAGTGCGGCCCAGTCTGTACCTTAACGTTAAAGCTTCGGTCTACGTGAGCCCGAATGCCGCCTCGCGGCCGCGGCCATAGCGCTAGGCGAGTTTTATGGATGCAGAGGTTTACAGGAATCATGTTTTAAAATTAAATCATTAAGATAAAGATCGACTCTTAACTTTTTCTAAAAGTAAAAAGAAGGATCTTGTGTTCTCTGGTATTAGAATTTTTTAATAAAATTTCAAATTTCTGTTATAACTGTCTAAAATCAACTGTTTTCTCGATGCGATTGTAGGGCGGAAGGTCCGAGGGTAATCCCTTCAATCGTCGATTGTACAAAAAAATGACAGGGGCGGACAGAGGGTCAAACCCCGGACCCTAATTAGTAAGCGGACCTTCCGTCCGCCCTGTGAAAAGCAGGTAGGCGGATTAAACACTGGTCACCGTGGCACGCAACTGCTCTCCGTGGTTCACATAAAGTGTTCATTTGTGATTTCCATCGTCACAAAGTTATAGACTTTTTATTTCTGACTAGTATTACAATACTGTGAAACTGAAAGAGTAACAATATTGTATAGAGAGTGAAAATTTGATTTGAAAGTTATTTTAAAGATAAGGTTCCGGTCTATCTGAGCCCGAATGCCGCCTCTCAGCCGCGGCCCTAGCGCTAGGCGAGTTTTATGGATGCAGAGGTTTACGGAAATCGTGTTTTAAAATTAACTCATTAAGAAAGAGATTGACTCTTAACTTTTTCAAAAAGTAGAAAGAAGGATCTCGTCTTCTCTGGTTTTAGAATTTTTAAATAAAATTTCTAATTTTAGTTATAAGAGTCTAAAATCATCTGTCTTTCTCTTGTTTCAAGTTTTATAGATGAAGAGGTTTACGGGGATTGTGTTTTAAAACTAACCAATTAAGATAGAGATTTCCTCTTAATTTTTTCTAAAAGTAAAAAGACGGATCTCGTTGGCTCTGGTTTGGGAATTTTTAAATAAAATTTCTAATTTCAGCTATAACTATCTAAATAATCATCTGTTTTTCTCGATGCAAATGCAAGGGTTTGTTTTAGAATCCTGGTATCTTCTGCTAAATGCAGCCTAGAGCTATAACTAAGATGTCATACTAAAGAAGAATAACGGTGCTAAATTTCCTTTATTACACTTTGGTAGTCTCACTTTGGTAGTTCAATCGAAACTAATGGAAAACTTCATTTAAAAATCGAGAAAAACAGATAATTTTAGACAGTCATAGATGAAATTAGAAATTTTATTTAAAAATTCTTAAACCAGAGCCGACGAGATCCGTATTTTTACTTTTAGAAAAAGTAAAGATCCAATCACTATCTTAATTGGTTATTTTTAAAATACGATCCCCGTAAACCTCTGCATCTATAAAACTTGCCACTAGAGAAAAACAGATGATTGTTGTATAATTTCAGTTATAACTGAAATTATAAATTTTATTTAAAAATTCTATAACCAGAGAAGACGAGATCCGTCTTCCTACTTTTTGAAAAAGTTAAGAGTCAATCTCTATCATAATTGGTTAATTTTAAAAGTACGATTCCCGTAAACCTCTGCAGCCATCAAACTCGCCCAGAGCTACGGCCGCGAGGCGGCATCTCGTAATGCATTGTTAGTTTCTATTTTGCTTGATTTGACAATACTTTTCTTTATTAAGACAAACTTTCACCCAAATCACTCCTTTAACAACATGGCTTCGTTAGGACCTAATTTCTGTGCAATTTTTAACTGATTTACCACAGCCTTATTGGTTAGCATAATAATAATAATAATATGGTTTATTGCCATAGAATACATTGTTAATACAGTGTGTAGCAAACGTCAAATATCGTACATCTTGTAGTCTTTCTTATAAATAAAATAAATTCAAATCTTCATGAGAAAACAGCCAAAAGAGAAATAAAATAAAACATAACAAATAAAAATAAATATAAAAAAAAAACTAAAAAACCCCTTGGGAACTGGAGATTTGTCCCCCCCCCCCCATCCCTTTATCCCCAGTGGTGGGCCAAGAACTCCTCCTCCGCGTAGAACCCAGAACGCGTCAACTCCCGCTTCAAAACTTTCTTAAACGAAAGTGGGTTTTCCAAATGTTTGAGACATTCGGGTAGCGCGTTGAGCAGCCTGATCCCCACAAAAGAGGGGAGGCGTTCAGATGCCGCCGTCCTATGCTGCCCAACACGGAACACATCCCTTCCTCTCGTGGCATAACCATGCACAGAATTGCCCTGTACAAGATCGCACTGGAAGCAACAGTAAACTGCTGTCTCCAGAATGTAGAGGCAAGGCAGGGTCAGTATCCCGAGCTCCCTAAAAGCGTCTCTACACGACTCTCTGTGCTGTAAATTTGCAATGATTCTAATAGATTTCTTTTGAAGTTTGAACACCCTTTCGAATTCTCTCTTGGCACAGCCACCCCACAGCCAAATCCCGTACGAGAGATGTGGGTAAATAAGGCCATAGTAGGCCATGATTAATACTTGAAGTGTGCAAAATGTTTTAAGGTTACGCATGGCAAAAATACCTTTTGCAACCCTAGAACAGACACTATTAACGTGTGACTGCCAGTTCAGACCTTTATCGAGGTGCAATCCTAGAAATTTAGTGGAATCTACCTCTCTTAGAGTGATGTCATCCACCATAAGAGATGGAACCGATTCAGGCTCAATGTCGCGTAATGAAAAAAGAATATAGTTTGTTTTTGAGTGGTTTGTTGTCAAGTTTTCTGTTTGAAATTTTTGAATGCAGGTGTTCAGATTTATAAAGGATTCAATTTCAAGATTTTCACAGGATTCTGATTCAAAGTAGAGAGTCGTGTCATCTGCATATTGTATGGCTCTCGAAACAGAGGAGCTAACGTCATTCACGTAAATTAAAAACAAAACTGGGCCAAGGATGATCCCTGTGGGACACCTTGTTAAATGATGGAGGTCTGCGATCTCGCTGATGAGACTTGCACAAATTGGCTTCTACCCATCAGGTAGGACTTCAGCCATTGCAATGGAACCCCACGAACTCCGCAAAGTTCTAACTTTTGAAGAAGGATCCGATGATCAACACAATCGAAGGCAGCAAGTTTGAACTTGCTATAATTTTATATACATTATTTTTTTAAACAAAACATCGTAATCATAAAAAATCATTATATACATTGTTATTTTAATAGGCCCACAATATATAACAAATGAAGACACCTATGTCCCATGTCCCTGTCAACTCTCGTCAAACAGTCCCAAACGGCGAACGCAGGGGCGGACGTTAGGTCCGGGCACGATCTGCCATTAGAGGTTTGACCCTGTGTCCGCCCCGTCAAAACAGGTAACCAATTTCTAGGTCATTTCTGAACCTCTGCATCTATAAAACTTGCCACTAGAGAAAAACAGATGATTGTTGTATAATTTCAGTTATAACTGAAATTAGAAATTTGATTAAAAAATTCTAAAACCAGAGAAGACAAGTTCCTTCTTTGTACTTTTAGAAAAGGTTAAGAGTCAATCTCTACCATAATTAGTTAATTTTAAAACACGATTCCCGTAAACCTCTGCAGCCATCAAACTCGCCTAGCGCTACGGCCTAGGCGGCATTCGGTCGTTTTTTGTCAACAAAAACCGTGTTACCGATCGCACTTCGCAACTGGCGGGACTTTTTACGGAAGCGGCCATTTTGAATTTAAGTATAAAGAAAACGGGCGGAGCGACGATGCTCCAAGTGTCACGGCTGGATAGCCACTGAGGCCCCGAGCACTCTCATACCCTAATATATTCGATACGCGCTCGTACAACAGCGTAAGACGAAAACGTTCCTTACTTTCTGAATAGCCCTCGTATATTCTTCTGAAAGTGTATTAAATTGCCAATAAATTTAAAAAATAAGGTATTATTTTATCAACTTAAAAATGTAATACATGTTTATTATTTGCAACAGAAACGTAGCCAACTTAATTTTCTACAAAAAATACTTTATAGTTACTATTCTAAAAAAAAAAAAAAAAAAAAAAAAACTTAGGAAAACCTTACATTTGGCGATAACATGGTTCATTTGCATTACTGTACTAACATTATTGACTGCATTATTGAATTACTGGTATTAGGAATAATGAACGAAAAACTTTAAAACTGTAGCTTTGTAATACAAGTGTTCTTTTTTTTAAGTAATAATATCAATTAGCTTTAAAAAAAAAAAAAAAAAAAAAAAAAAAAAAAACCAGTTAACTACGGGTTTTATCCACAACATTTATAAACAATCATAAACTAGACCTAACAACTGTTTACAAAACACTGCACTACTGATAGAGGTTAGTTTACTACCGACAACCCGCAGCTGACAGTCACAAACACAGGAAAAGAGAAACAGTCAAAAAAGTATAAACAAAATTTATCAGTACCCACATCGATGTTTATTTTTAGCTTCAATCCGTACGAGATCAAGGAAAACACATATGTAATTATAGTAAATAATAATGTAATATTTTATAAAATTGTAACTTATTAGTATTATTAGAAGTTACTTTGACCTTCTAGTAATGGTTTTACCTTGAAATATGGCTTTATTATCACAAATAGAACATTAGAGATAGCATTGTTTATGTATCGATCATCACGGAAACGTTCCATGATACAAAAATTTTGACCACAACAGCTGTCACGGAACTAGTTCCGTGATACAAGGCCAATGGGTTAAATGTGTTTTTTATAGATGCATATTATAAAAATAGACTAACTAGTATTTAATGATTAGCACTATAAAAAGTTTTGTTAAAGAAATTAAACGATAAAAGTCTTATTGTAAAAAAGTCACCCAATATTTATCTTAAAATACTTTAAGTACAAAAAACAGGGAAAGTAAATTAGACATTTATAAAAAGAAACTTTATTATGGATTGCTAATACTGTACAAAAGAATAACTTGTCATTTAGCAATTTAAACAAAACAAGGAAAATATCTTCAAAAACACCAGTCATAAAAACCGGTGTTTGAGTATAAATAACATAATTATCCTAAACAGCTTTAATATCACAGTAAAAACTGTCTGGCTGAATACAGAAGGTTTACCAACGCCGGCCTCCACCTCCCCTTCCCCCACCACCGAACCTGCCCCCTCCCCTGCCGCCCCCTCTGCCCCGCTCTTGGTCTCTTTTTTCCTTCATTGCTTCGAACCTCTCGGCCATCTGATACAGCTCCTCTGGCACAATCTGAAAGGGAAAAAGAAGATTAGCCAGAGTGCAGGAAATTTAAAATGTAATCATGGTTTATTCCTATTGAAGATGTCTTTGGATTTGAAGACGATGTCCTTTTCACAGAATTTAATTTCACAAACTCATCCAACATTTGGTCCACATTAGAATTTTGTGGGACAATATCTAGAATAGGTTTCAAATATTTTTCAAAAAGGTGTTTGTGAACACTCCAAATGGAATAGGGGGGAAAAAGCAAAGCCAAATGCTAGAAAATCTAGCATAAAATAATCTTGAGACATATAAGCCATCTGGATTATACCCTGCAACAACAGAATAATCCAGATGGCGCTTATATGTCTCAGAATTATTTTATGCTAGATTTTCTAGCATTTGGCTTTCTCCCCCATATTCCATTTTGAGTGTTCACAAACACCTTTTTGAAAAAATTTTGAAACCTATTCTAGATATTGTCCCACAAAATTCTAATGTGGACCAAACGTTGGATTAGTTTTTGAAATTAAATTCTGTGAAAAGGACATCGTCTTCAAATCCAAAGACATCTTCAATGGGAACTGCTGGCTTAAAGCGCTAGCAAGGACTGAATATTGTGCATGATAGTTGATGTCCCAAATGAAGTCATGGCTAATCACAAAACTGTTAGAAACCAATCAATCTCTATCTGCTTGAATGGCTAGTGAAATGGGCGGCTGACAAAAAGCGCTAGTAATGACCTGAACTCATTACTGAACATCAGTGTAAGTATTGTAACTATGTGGATTAGACTGTAGACTTAAATTTATCCACTAAATGAATGTCTACTTGACCTGGTTTGCTTCCTCCATCATGTTGATGAGGTCCCGTGCCTGTCCCCAGTCCTGACGGGTCACAAACGAGATGGCCTCTCCCGTGCGACCCGCTCGCCCCGTGCGCCCCACTCTGTGAACGTACTCTTCGATGTTGCGCGGGAAGTCGTAGTTGATGATATGCCTAAGGGAGGAACCATATTGGGCAATGATTCATGATTAAAAGTTTGTCATACAATATATATAGCTGTATTAGCTAGTGATGTGTCGGTACCTAAAGTCGGTTCTCGGTACCACCGGTTCTTGGCAAAAGTACCGGTACCGAGAACCGATGTCAAAATCTCGGTACCTTAGTACCGGTACTTCGGTCTGTTTACAATAAAATTAACTGAAACCAAACGCGCCCGTCCACAGTTTTCTTGGAAATTAACAATGCGATTGTAATTTGAGACGACCAGGTAGACTGATAAAATCGTGATAAAAACTCCGATGTCTTATCTTATCAATAAGTTATTGTTCTGTCCGTCTGGCGCATGGATGACGGGGAGGGGGGGGGCAGCCGGGACCAACGCGCGATGGTCCGCCACAACAATTGACTGATAAGATAAGAGTACAGTTACCTTATCGCCTAAATCCTGAATTTTTTGTCCAAGAAAAACAAATTATGGATAATTTTTTCATCTAATGTTTACAAATAGATAGAAATATAATCAAGGTTCAATGATTTTTGGTTGAAAAAATAGTTCATTATTTTGTTTCAATATTATTTTTCTGAATTAAAACTAAAAACAATTATCTAAACAAAATGCATTTGTACCGAACAATAGTTGTTTACGCGGCTGGCGATCTCGCTAACAAGGAAAACGCGACGCAAAAACCCTTCCGTGAACCGCCGGAGACGATCTATTGTTCAGCTTATCTATTGTTCGACTTGTTCAGCTTATCTATTGTTCGACGTCCGGCAGTAATTTATTCATGAGGGGTGTTTTTTGCTCCTAGTACCAATTGCTACTTTTTGAACCAATTGCCATAGAAAGCTAAGAGATGGCTCGTTTGATTCGTCTAATTCTCACAAATTAAATAAAGTGTCAACTAAAGTTGTGTGACTTTTCATTCAAAATTAGAAAAGCATTGTTGTTAAGTAAAATCATTCTATAATACAATTACTGTTTTATAATGTGAAAAGCATCTTGTTATAATTTAATATAATTTTTTAACTAACTTCAAACCCCATTTATTAAATTTCAAAAATGAAATAAGTTATAACAAATACATTATAATTAAAACAGATAGTAGTTGGAGAATTAACAATTAAAAATAAAAATACTTTTCAGCCCAACTCGTTTTTGGTCTGAGACCTAAGGGTAATGATTTTTTACCAGGCCCAACCCGAAGTGTGAGTGTTAAAAGTTGGCCTGCGGGCCCCTAGATATATTTATAATAAATATTTTATTATTTTTTATCATTTTTAGTCAAATAAACTTTTGATGATTTCTCATACACACTACAATACTGTCCCTTCCTTAATTGTCACTCAATCCTTATTCTTTTACTTGCATGTGTTGTTTAATTTAATCCCTAAATTCTCACTTCTTTTGAAATACCACTTCAATAGACAATTTTTTTTCATATTTCCTATTATATTAACCTCATAAAAAAATGAGTACTTGGTACCGGTACCGAGAACCGAGAACCGATCCTTTAAAAGAACCGGAACCGGTACCGACTTTGAAATTTTGGTACCGACACATCACTAGTATTAGCCGACATATAGCTAAAATGTATAGCTGCATTGTGTGTAATTAAACCTACAAATATTTTTTCATAATTTTTGTTGCGTAGATCGCCAAGCCATGTCCAATGTGGGGCAAGGCACTGTAACAAACTGAGATGACCGACCACTCATGTTTTTGCTTGACTTGTATTCAACTAGGATAAAACTGAGAACAGCTGGTTTTTGAGACCGGAGTCTACCGATGAGTTAATCATCTGGTATTATCGGACTGAAATGAAAGCAGCAAGTTTGGTGGGGAAGATAGAAAGAATAAATACCCCCCGTCGCAGCAGACCTGCGTACTCAGCGAATTTCCAAATTAGTAATATTAATTTTGACCACATAAAACTGTAAACCAAATAAAATCACATGCTCATAAATAGGGAAATAAATATCTATTCTCCATATGATAAATATAGGGAGAGTATGCAGGTATGCTGCCATGGGTAACACTAAAATTAAGTTTTTATCATAAAAAAAATTATTTTGACCATATGAAACCATTTACTAAGTGTCATCAATATCTGTCCATTGCTAAAGAAGTTTGCCTATTCGCCATATGATTAACATGGGAAAAGAGTATGCAGGTTTGCTGCCATGATAAGCACAAAAACCAAGATTTTTTACCATAAATGGATGAATCTCAACTAAATGAAGCTGAATTCCAAGTTTCATCGAAAAATATTGGTTAATGGGTGAAATATTAACACATCAAAATTCTCCATAAGATTAACGTTGGAGAACCAAAAAACAAGTACTGTCTTTAGACTTTTTAATATCTCGGTAACCAATGGAGATAGAGCAAAGCTTCAAAATACTAAATTGTGTGTTTTCTTGAGCTAAATGCAATGGTTAAAATCAAAATTTAAAATTTTTTAAATTTACATATGAAAAATGCAAAAAACCCATTTTTGGGTTACAAAACCCCCCAAAACTACCCCTTCCGGTAGGTCGATATGTCTGGTTAACGAACTCATCCGAATAAACGTAGGATTACACATCTCTACCAAATTTGGTGTTGATCGGACCATTTTTACGAGAGTTATCGTGTCTAGGGACACATACATATATATGATTTTAATGACTATTATTTTTGGTCTCTGGGCACCTAAAAACGAAAAAGTAACATGGTCCTGGGCTTAGGTCTTACCATGAGACCTACGGTAATAGCTTATTCCCTATGGGAAATTCGCTAAAAAATGTTACATATTTAGTTCAATCAAAACCAGAAGATATTGAGAGAATAAAAATATTGAACTGCCTATTATGAATGATTTAATTCTATAGCTCCACCATTGGGTAAACTTTCTAACATTCATGTGACTTTTTAACAATGTATTTTTTTTACTTAAGTGTTTGCATTTTTATATTACATATCTTCTAGAGACTCACATGCCGTAGTAATGATTTACAGAATTTAAAATCCCAACATTTAAGGGAGGTGAGGTTTAAGATTTTGTCATTTTACAGCCACCCTACCAGACTGACATATTCATTAAAAATTAATTATGTCTACTTCAAAATAAATCCACTATGAAAAACTCACGTGATGTCTTGTATGTCAATACCGCGCGACGCTACATCTGTCGCAATCAAGATCCTTATCTCTCCCGACTTGAGGTCTATAAGTGCTTGTTCCCTGTCACACTGCTCGCGATCACCGTGGATTACATCGCAGTTCACCCCCTTCAGGGCCAGCTCACTCGAGATGTCGTCTGCGCGAGACTTCTTGCCGACGAAAACCATCACCTTATCTTCGGGGTTCATGTTGCACAAGAAGTCCATAAGCTGAAATGAAAATATTGATAACAATTTATAAACGTTACATATTGAATTGTAGCATCCTCAAAGGGCCTTGACTAATTTTAAGATGAAAAACTGTAACATCATCTGAAACATTAAAACTGTATCGTGAACTGCATGAAATAGGTTTCTCAAAATTTTTGTTTCTCAATCATGTTTGTAGTTCTGCAAGGTACTAATAACTAGGCCTAAATATTGTGACAGACAGAGTATGCTACAACTGGCATACAAAATTTAATGATCTGTGGCTACTGATGTGTTGTGAAGCATTTGAAGTTTGTCGTGGATTCGTGAGTTGCAAAGTTCATTGCTCGTCTTTAATTTGAAGCCATTTTACAACTACAAAACATGGCAAAGTTAGAGTCTCAACTGACCCTGGACTCTTTTTCGGACTCGTCCATAAACTCGATGGTCTGTGTGACGGAGTGGGTGGCCGCTAGGTCGAGCGAGCCGACGTACACTTGGATTGGGTTTTTCATGTACGACTCGGCCAGCCGCCGCACTCCTGCAGGCCATGTAGCACTGTCAATCAAAAGAATTGTTTGGGTAAGAAAGAAATCAACTATCTTACCTTAAAAGATGAGGAGGTCTCATGAGACAACACAAGATGTTGTGAAATAACATTTACTTAAGGACCTTTCACAAGGAAGAGAAGGGAATGACTGTCAGAGGGGTTAAAATTAATTAGTTTTTTTTATATTTTTTATTTTGGGTGTCACTCACCTCAATGAAATGGGGTAAGGTCGGAATTCTTGTGTCTTTGACCTTTCTAAACTTTTGGGCCCATACAGGAAAATTGTGCCCGGTATGGGCCTGGGAGTTTTGGACATGATCAAAGATACATGAATTACAGTCTCCGCACATAATTCATTGAGATGAGTAACACCCAAAAATTAAAACTCCATGTAAACAATACCTAAGCCTACAAGTATTTCTTTTAAGAATAGTCTAGGGTTACTGACTAAGCACAGAGAGGAGTTCACAAACAAAATAATGGCACTAACAAAGCATTAATTACTAACACTGATTGTTAACCCTTGAGCAAAAAATTATATTTATACTGTAGTATAAAGCCATTGTATTTCAGTATAAAATTAATTTTTTGTGGTTTTTGCCACAGAATTTATTGATTATTAGGGGTGGGCGAGTAGTGGTTTTTTGATTCGAGTCGAGTCGAGTATTGCATCAACTACTCGGGTATCGAGTCAAGTCGAGTAGTAGTGTGAAAAAGTTTAAAATGAGTTTTTAAAAATCTATACTTATTTAATACGCTAAGGGTTTTTTTGTCTTGAGAACTCCTCCTACAATGTTCAACCGATTTTCAAGTTTTTGGTGTCGTTGGATAGGGCTTGGTCTGTAGTTGTTTCCGCCAAAAACTGATGGGAATCTGACGGAAAATAAAGGCGTTATCCACCATTGAAATCTCAAAATTTCCCATTTAAATAACATTGGGATAGAATAAAGCATTTTAAACATCTGTTAATAATCAGCTGTAAATACTTGTAGTTTTGGTGATTGCAGATATTCACAATATTGGATTGGTCGGACGTTAATGATTTAGAGATAAAAGTAACATTTGTATTGTATTAAAATAAATTGCTCGATTTCGAGCAACACGTTTACTAGTAATATTAAATAACGAGGTGGCCCGTGTGCATATTGCGCATTTTATGATTCTGTATGAGTGAAACTCACCTAAAGTACGTGTATGTTGGTTAAAAAGTGACAGAAATCTATTTTTGTTTACTACCTGGCTTTTAAAATTCATTTGAAGGTAATCAGCTGTTAAATTACAATTCACATTAAAGAACTTGCAATAAAAGTTGGTCAACATTTTAAAGCGCTCTCTAGAAATAAATCAAAGGCGAGGGGGGCGGAGCCCGAAACAATATGACCTTTTAAATTATGATTCGTCACTGTGGTATATCCTATTCTTTAAAATGACACCTCAATCTTAAAAATCAGTTCAGTAGGTCGAGAGAAAAAGGGACGTAACAGACGAAACCCTTATAGAAATAAGAAGATAGATAAAACCTCCGTCGCAGCAGACCTGTGTACTCAGCGAATTTCCAAAGAATTATCGTTTGAACATCAAAGAACTTTTTTGGCTATCTTATATAATTAATAATCTTTACAAGGAAATATAATATATTTAATAGTATTATATTTCTGAGTAAATAATTTTTATTTAATAATTTATATATAAATATTTATATTGCAATAAATGACTTTTTTAACAGTAATAAAAGTGGAACATCCAAAGCAAAAGTAATGATTTGTTTACAAATAACAAAACATAAACATTTCAAATTTGACAAATATGCAGAAGACAGCTGATCAGCTGATTAGGAACAGATACCTTATTATCTTCATCTCTCTTGCTCCCATTATACACTTATTTTCCATGAGAATACCAATGTGGGGTTTAGCATGTAGGTTTGCTGCCATGTGGGTTTTTTATCAAATCTTAATTACTCACCACCTAGTGAAGGTTCATACCAATTTTTATTAAGATATGTTGATAAATAAGCGATATATAACTTTTTAAAGATTTACCCATAAGAATAACATGGGAAACTTGATTTGAATTTTCTCGATAACCAGTTAAGCTATTTTAAAGATTCAAAATACTAAATTGTTTGTTTTTTTGAGCTCTTTTAAATGGTTTTCGTTAAAGTTGATGAATTTTGAAAATTTAGGTCCAAAAATGCCAAAATCCCATTAAAAACCCCATAAAACCCCGTTCCCATAACCCGATAATTCTGGTTCGCGAACACATGAAAATAGACCTGGTCTTACACCTTCATACCAAATTTCATCAAAATCGGAGGTCCCCTTCAAAAGTTATCAGTACCACGGACACATATATATACATATATATATATATATATATATATATATATATATATATGAAAACGAACGAATGGTGTTTTTGGCTTCTGGGGACCTCAAAATGAAAAAGTAAAGTGGTCCCGGGCTTAGGTCTTTCCATGGCTACTACGGTAATAGCGTATTCGCTATAGGGAAATTCGCTAAAAGTAAAAGTATTATTAAATTCATCTTTATGCATGAGAACACTGAAAGAAAACATCAATTTAGGGTACGACAAAAAGAACTACTTAGATAAAAGTTGAAAAAAAGTAAGTATATTTATTTACAGTTTTTTTCTTACAATGTGTAGTACAAATCAATTTCTGAGAATTAGGCCTGAGTAAAAAATTTCATCAACAACAAAATTAGGAATGGACGGGAATGGATTTTTAGTTCGGGACGGGAATTTTTATTTCCCGTCCAATTTCGGGACGGGATTGCTCTCCTCGACGCTATCAGGAAATATTCGTTTTAACTTTTATCTGAGTGTCGTATAAAGAAAAATGAATGTTAAATATCAACTGGTTCTATTTCCAAACTGTTCTACTTGTTTTTGTATAAGTTACAATGAACCTCCTTGAGTTGAAAAGATTTTAAATATCTAATTTTTATATTTGCAGTATATAATAAGATAAGGATACAGTACAAATTTTCTTGTAACCAAAAAAATTAAAATCAAATCACTAAACAATATACATATAAAAATGTCCATTAAAATTTTATAAAAGTTTTGTTGAATGAAATATTAAACGTTTTGTACAAAGAATTATTAACAGAAAAACTATGTACATCAAAATATAGATTAAAACAAATGGAAAAATTGTAAAGAAAACAAAACTGTATTACATAAATAGGCCTAAGGTCTGCTCAGTAAAAAAAAAAAAAAAAAAACAAGAAATTGAAATTATAATATATATTAACACTAAGGAATGAAGTGGTTCAACAAACCAATGCCATTTATAACCCCAAGAAATGTTCTTTTTTTACTTATTGATTTTACTGAGACAGGTTCTTACTTAGAGATTATCATAAAAATTGAACTTTGAAAATATACACTATTAGACCTAATTATTTTTATTTCTATGTATTCATTCAGCTATTTTTTTGCTATATTAAAAAAGGAGTGTATGATGAAAAAATCAATAAAAAACAATGAAGGTTTTAAGTTATGAACCTCAAAATCTAATAAATGCATTTGTAATGTTTAATGAAAAATATATATTTAATGGGATTTGAAGTTTTTCATTTAAAAATTATATTAAATTATAATAAGATACTTTTAACATTATAAAACAGTAATTCAATTAAAGATTGATTTATTTAACAAACTTTTGGAAAGTCACACAACTTTGGTTGACGTTTTGTTTAATTTGTAAGAATTAGACGAATTAAACGAGCCATCTCTTAGTTTTCTACGACAATTGGTTCAGAAAGTAGCATTTGGTACTAGGAGCCAAAAACACCCCTCTTGAATAAATTACTGCCGGGCGTCGAACAATAGATAAGGTGAACAATAGATCGTCTCGGCGGCCGGCCGTGTTTTTGTGCTCGTTAGCGAGATCGCCGGCCGCCAGACGTAAACAACTACTATTGTCACGGCTGCGGGCGCGCGCCGCCGGGAGTGACGACGACTACTCGACTCGATTCTCGAGTATTTGCAACTTCGAGTAGGACTAATTACCCGAGCCACTACTCGAAACTCGAGTACTCGCCCACCCCTATTGATTATGCACCTTTATCGTCCTCAATCCCACAAGTAACTTGAAGGGTTCCAAGGTATTAACAAAACTGAGTCATGTTCACACCCAGACGGGAAACATCAGCTAAAAATTCTGTCCATGGGATGTTGTTTATCAATAATAACTTTACACACATGCAGTTCACAAACACAAAACAAGAAAACACACATTAATCTTTTTTTTACGGACAAATTGACATGATCACCAGGCAGTGCACTGAAGTCACTCAAGACAATATCTTTCCCGAAAATAGAAATAATGTATATATTAAAAAAACAAAGACAGACAGAAAACTAAGCAAGATAAGCCTGTACATGTGATTTTTAAACCTATAAACTTTCATAATTTCTTTTAGTTATTTATTTTTGTCATTAGTTTAGAGGTTCCATTAAATGTTTATAGATACACAGAATTCATTGAAGTAACAAGGGTTTTATACTGATTGGATGGAACTGTTGTAAAATTTATTCCCTGCATTGCTAAGGTAATTTTAGTATCTAACAAATGCAGAAGATCAATGTAGACTCACCTGGTCATAACAGTCTGTCGATCGGGCCGAATATCCAACAGTGTTTTGCGGATCTCCGGTTCAAAGCCCATATCCAACATCCGATCTGCCTCGTCCAATACGAGGTATGTTATGGCTTGTAAGTTAAGGTCGCCTGCAGAGTAACACTGGATTAGTATACACACTAAATTAATTACACACAATAGAAATTTAATCTTTTAACACTGATCGTATTGAAAACAATCCCAGGGCTGTAAACCTATTACAGAATTTCCACTCAAATTTGAAAATGAAAATCACGGTTTTCCCCCAGGTTATACAGTCCAAAATTCATTAAATTAACAGGCTAAAAATTAGTCAATTTGTGTATAAAATAATAATTACTAGCCAAAAATTATAAATATATAGATTGAATAATTTACGAGAGCAATACTTTTAACACAGACACAACAACATGAATCGTTTTAGCTCTTTTATGCATCTTTCTATAGAGAAACTATAAAAAACTACTATTTCATATGAACGCCGCCAGCGATGAGCCATGCCATGCAGTCGACTACGTCAGCCCCATATTCACACAATACGACTTTTCGCTGTGCGCCGTTTACGGTGCAACGTCATAAATAACAATAATTTTGTATTATTCCCATTGATACTGATAAAGTTATTTTTCTAGATCCTTGATGTCGTACCATAAACACACAGCAAAAAGTATCATATGGATGATTTTCCAAATCGATCTAGGCCTACCAATCATGTTTACTGGTCCAAGTGTTGTCACAAAGAATACAGCAAAGGTGGAACTAGTTTAACAAAGAAGTTATGTTTAAATTTCTTATAATCGCAACAGCGACGAATGAAGCAGTTCCAATGAAACGTACATGATATTAACCTCATTTTATAAAATACTTCATTGAACAAAACTTCCGAGCTCAGTTTCATTTGAATGTTGACAACTCCAATTCAATGGTTACGTTGGAGTGATACACCTGTAGTGTGGGCCAAATACTTAGCTGCGGATTCGTGTACAACTTACAGACAGACACATTGTTTTGAGAGAGTGATAGCTCGCCGCTTGCTTCAATCGGGATTCTACTTTAAACGAAAGAACAATTTTCAAGCTTTTGAGATAAAATTAACTGCTTACTCCAGGTTTTTTCACGGTAGACAAAATTCATGGCTTATTCACGGTATTAAGGTTTTCACGGTTGAGTAGGGACCTTGAATTATGTTAAGGAAAAAGAAAATTGAACTAAAATATTTTTCTCGATAAAAATTTGTAATCATTTACTATTCAAACATTTATTAATACTAGAGATCGCCCCCTGATCGAAATTCGACCAAAAATCCAGTTGATCCGGACCCAATTTTTTTTTTTTTTTTTTTTTTTTTTTTTTAATCTTTATTTCAATTAGTAAATATTTTCTCTCTGAAACATCTGTTTCTTTCCTGGTTTGCTAGCATTTGTTATCACCACATTAACAGCTGTCTAATGATTTATTCAATTAAACTTCTTCCATAGTATTAACACTGAAACTTTGAAAACATGTAGGGTGTAGCTTTTGGGACCGATGTGAATTACAATGTGATTCTGCTCATCTACAGGACGATACCTTTCTAACGGTATGCGCAAATTTCTCCTACAGTGCACACAAGCTGAGAAAAAAGGAGGAAAAGAAACATGCTTGCCTAATAATACATAGATATTTAGAAGAATCCTGGCATCCTGTGTACCGTAGAGTAGGGTGACTTTGGACAAATTTCAACTTTGACCTTTATTAAAACACACATAAGTTTGAATTAAAAAGTTGGAAGTATGCCTTAAAGTTTAGTCTTGATCTATAGATTACATTTACTAAATATTAATTTTTTTTATAATGTATAAATATATATTTTTTAAAAAAAACCTCTTTGTCCAAAGTCACCCGCAAAGTTGGGTGACTTTGGACACACATGTTTTTGTGGTCTTTTTCCAATGTTAGAATAGTGTAGGGTGACTTTGGACATTAATATTGTTTAAAAAAAATTATTATAACACATTTGACCTAAATTGGAGTTTAAAAAATTGATATATAATCATTTATGTACAATAATATAATTATTGCAATTAAAGGGAACAATTTATATTTTATTATTAATTTGTATTATAATATAATATAATATATTAATACTTTTATACCTTTATAATATATTAGTATCATGAAATATATATATGTTATGATATTAATGATAATAATATAAATGATAATAATATCTCATAAATGTATTAATAACATATTAATACATTTATAATGTATTAATGTCATTCATAATATTAATATAATACAATTATATTAATAATATAACTATTACAATTATTCTCTGATATTTCCCAATCTTCTTAGTCTATAATTCACAAGCAGTACAAGTCAGAATAGAGTGAACATCGGAGCCTCATGGTTTAATACCAGGTCGCCAAATTTTGGCAAAGAAAAAAAAAGTCAGAATATGCTTATGAAGGCCTGCAGTCTTTATCAAATAGCAAACAAACAATAAAAGTTAAACCTTAAACAAATAAAAGTTAAAATTTCTGTCTTAAATCTTAAGTTTTTATGTAATTAGGTCTAGGTAAGAAAGTAGAGGGTAACTTTGGACAATGTCCAAAGTCACCCGCAAAATGCATTTTAAAGACAAAAATATTAATTAAAAATTTTTGATAAGTGATATTTTAATGGTTATTTCATAACTTTGTTCACATTGAACATGGTAAAAACATATTTAAGAACCATGGCATGAATATTAATAGTCTTACCTAAGCATATGAAGTTTTTAACACCATGTATTTTAACAAATACCGATGTCAGACTTTGAGGTAAAGAAACTTAGACTTCCCTCCAAAATTGAGAGCTCTGAACAACACCTCATGAATCTGTGGAGTCAGCTGAGAAGAACAATAACAAACAACAGCATTTTTCTGTCACAGACAAATTTGCCACCACGCGAAAATAATTACCCTGCATTTTGTCCAAAGTCACCCTACTGTCCAAAGTCACCCACTTTTACGGTATGAAACTTATTGGCTGGTGAGATTGTGACACATCTTATGAGAACCCAACGTTACATAACATAACCTAAAGCTGACGAGGGAGTGCAATATTTACATTCTGCCTTAAATTCAGATTTTGTTAACACAGAGTAATGGAACATAGATACAGGGTGTTTTTGAAAATTTGCACCATAATTAATTCAAAAACTAAAATAAATATTACTATTCAGTTTGCTGGAAAAATCTATCAACATTGGAGGAAGAAAATTTAACATGAAAATTTTATCCCTCATCAACACCTTTCTCGCCCCAACCCCTAACTCAAAAATTTCAAATACAAACCGCTAATTTTTGTCATTTGTAGCGAATTTCCCTATAGGGAATATGCTATTATGGTTGTAGCCATGGTAAGACCTAAGTCCGGGACAGTGTTACTTTTTCACTTTGAGCTCCCCAGAAACCAAAAACACCATCCGTTCATTTGTATATATATATATCAATCAAAATTCTTTATTATCCAAAATTGTAATGACATATTCATATTTTAACAGTGTGCAAAAACCTTTATGTATACCGATATACAGGGACCTCCGATTTTGATGAAATTTTGTATGAATATGTAAGACCAGGTCTATTTTCATGAGTTTGCGAACCAGCATGATCGAGTTATGGTAACGGGGTTTTATGGGGTTTCAAAGAGGTCAAAAATGGGTTTTTGGCATTTTTGGACCACAATTTTCAAAATTCAACAATTCTAACTAAATCCATTTAAAAGAGCTTTAAAAAACAAACAATTTCGTATGTTGGATTTTAACTTGGTTTTACAGATTACAGAGAAAAGCCAAAAATAGGCTTCCCATGTTAATCTTATGGGAAATCAACAAAACCCTGTATCTTGCTTATTTATTGGCATAACTTGATCAAATTTGGTATGCACATTCACTAGGTAGGGTTTAACTGATATTTGCTTACAACACCCATATGGCGGCAAACCTACATAATCACCCCCATGGAGTTTATGGGAAAAATTAAAAAGTGCCGAATTGTGATATAATTTGATAAATATCAACATGTGGCTAGGAAGGTTAACCTTACCTAACCATTACATTTCCTAACTAACATTTTCTAACAATATTTCATGGCAGCAAACCTACATACTCATTCTTATGGTGTTTATGGGGAAAATACAAAATCTCAATCTCCTTTTGAAATTCGCTGAGTACACAGAACGACGGGGGTATATTTGATTGTATACACAATTTAAAGACTTTTTTAAAATGTGAAATTTTTCTCTAAACTTAACGGTTGGGGAGCTACAGGCAATTGAAGTTCATTTTTAGTCCCATAAGAATAACATAGAGCAAAATTTTACTATCTCCGAAACCATTTAGTAAAATAAAAAATACCCAAGAATAAAAATGTCATAAAATAATGTTTTAAGATCATTTAGCTCTTAAAATTATCATTCACCCAGAAATGAACTTTTTTGCCAATATGGCGGACAAACAATACAATTTGTAAAAATTTGATATTATTATGAAAAATATAATAGAAGCTGAACAATAGATCGTCTCCGGCGCTGACGTTCACGGAATGTGCCATGTTTTCCTCGTCATGAATATAAATAAATAACAGTTAATCAATATAATCGATATTTGTATGAACGGATCGAAAAGGAGTGAAATCCTCAAACATGACTTTTGGTCCCTCAGTGTAGTGACAAATCCCAATTTCATTGACCGATGATTACATTCGCAAGAAGCCTCAGATGGACTTCAAACTTTTATAGTAGATTTTAGGTGTAATTTGTAAGGTCTAGTTTGTTTCTAAAGTTATTCTGTAAAGTAATAAAGTAATGAGACGTAATTTAATTTCCCATAAGAAATGTATTGTGGGCTGTAAATAACGGTGCTTGAGTTGTTTGTTGTCAGCCATAGAGTAAGCATGTGTTATGGAAACTATTTTCGGCCTGTTGTACTATAACTACACTAAATATAATACAATTTGTTATTTATGAAATATTTTTAAATGGGTTATGAATACTAGAAAGAAATATTTTGTATTAACAAACAATAATAAAAATAAAATATTTACTAAAATAATAAAATTTGTAAAAAGTACCTACTAATAATAAAATATCTTGGATGCAAAAAAAACTTAAAACCTTTTTTATGTAGTTAATAATATGTGTAATTTGATAGATGTGTTATTTTTTATTTATTTATTTTTTAATAGCGACGAACTAGGATTATCTGGCTTATGTTGCCGTTCATCCACAAACGCGTGAACAAGCGTTCTCCTAGTAGTGAAAAACCAAATTTAATTAGTTTGCTAGTAATTTACAATGTTAATTACAAAAGCATTATTGATGTGTAGTATTAGATCTCAGAAACTCGTACTGATATGTCATTTTCAACAACTGAGCAGGTAGGCAACAGTGTCTTAGTTCACAAAATATTCCACAGAGTTCTTTGTCAGTTCGTTTTTAGGTTATGACGTAATAAAGATTGTCCACGCAACAAGACCTCGGGGTCTCATACCGTTGTAATCACGCCTGACAAGACCCCCGTTGTAATCATAGCTCTCGTGCCACACTATAGTAAAACATAAAAAATTTCTATAAAAGCAGTGAACATGTTAACAACTAGCTAAATAATTTTTTTTAAGAATATGTTGTAGCATGAGAACCCCATAAACCATTTACCGGCTGCGATGAGATCATTCATTCGGCCCGGTGTCGCCACCACGATCTCCACTCCTTTCCTCAGAGCATCGATCTGATCTCTACGGCTGCCTCCTCCATAGATACACAAGCTAGAACAAGGAAACAGATCTATGAAGACAATATGTCCTGGGTGCAGAGAGAACAGTTTAATAATTTGTATGTTCGCCCCCGTCTGTGTTCAATGTCTCTATGTGCATGAGTGTTTCCTTTGGAGTAGGCAGATCTGCTGCGAAGGGGGTATTTTTCATTGTCACCTGTTGTATGGAAATATGTTTTTGGGAAATATTCCAGTAAAATAATACATTATGGTATGCAAAAGGTCGGGTAGTTCTGATTTTTGGATATGTTGTTAGTGTTGGGCCCATAACATAAAATCCAAGTTTTCCACCTCGGGGTGCCACCGTGCACCATGGGGCGTGCCACTTGTTAATGAATTATCAAAGATTTGACTATTCCTAAATTTTTACACTCTATCTTGCGAAGGGTTGGTTTTACATAAAATGATACTTTATTAAATTAAAGGAAGATGAATTTGTAACAGTTTAAGCCCAACATTTGACATGTAACATAAATAATAGCCAAAATACCATCAAATATAAGTTTTATAAAACATCTTTGTTTACATATAGATACCAAAAATCTTGGTTTCGGAGATAAGCAAAATAATATGAAAGTGCAAAAATTTCAATGTTTTTTGCAAAAATCTCAGGAAGCACATAAAATATTTTGGAGCAAACCACAGTACTGAATTGGTACCCCAAAAACATGTAAAACAGAAGAGAAACTCAATACTATAATTTTTACGGGAGGTTATTTTACTGTACCGTACCGTACGGTTTTACTGAACTATTAAAATACTAGCAACAAAGCCCGTAGTGGTTAAAAATACCCATTGTGGTCTCTAGAATAATAGTACATACATGCTATATTTCCTGTGAAATACCTTGAAGTTAATTATATTATTTTCAAGAAAGAAATTGTTTTAAAAATCTAATTTTATAATATAGCAAGATAATATTTAAAAAATGTAACGTGTACATTTAACTTTGTAAACAACATTCTATGTAAAAACTTCATCCAAGTTTTTTTAACAATCTTTGCTAGGGATAACTTTAATCGTAATGTCTTCAAGTAAAACTATTATAGAGTGTCTACTGCCAAAGAGATATAAAAATCAGTGACTTTTTGGTGACTTTTAGGGGTGAAAATTGTTAAAAATCAGTGAATTTTCCGTCTCTAAGAGAGAAAATGTTCGGGGAAAATTTTAAAAGTCGCAAAACTTTTGCTCACAATCGCATTATTTTCGCAATTTATACTAAAAATGTGTGACTTTTCTTGCATTTCAAAGAAAAATCAGTGACTTTTTGGTGACTTTGGTGACCATTGACCAAAATCAGTGACTTTCGGTGACTTTTGGTGACTTCAGTGGCCAGTAGACACCCTGTATTACTTTTGCACAAATTGCTATTATGTATCCAGTGGCACGGTCGTGTCATGTCGCCAAGTCCCACCCAACCAAACAGATGACGTGTGCCTATATAGACACGAAGCAGAATACGGCCAATTTTCACTTCTCAAAAGTGTACAAATAGGCCGTAATTAATCCGGTTTTCGTTTTCCATCCGTTTAACTGGGTCAATAAGCACTAAAAGCCACCAAACTTACTTTTAAAACCCTCAGTGAAGTAAAATATATGCGTTCAAAAGTAGCCTAAAAAAGTTAAAAACGTGATTTTCTACGCACAAAAAACACTTTTAGTTTAATAATAAATAAATTTTAAATATGACAATATACATCAAATATAAGTTTTATAAAACATCTTTGTTTACATTTCGTAATTTAAAAGGTAAACAAAGCAGCAGACATTCATATTACAATTTAGACGAGCTAAAACATCTGTTACCGTATTCATTTAATTTAATCAGGTGACATTCTTATATTAAGTGGGTAAAGTTCACTCCACTGTCTTTCAATAAGCCAGTTTATATAATAATCCTCTTAATTATAATAATCCTTATGAGTTTTCTGAAATCCAGTGGCACAGTAAATCGTATGTCTCACCGCCAAGTCCCACCTAACGAAACAGACGGCACGTGCCTAGACACAAAGCTGAATACATTCAATATTCACCGTCTGAGCATGTTTGAAAAATCTCCTTCTTATGTGGGTATGAAGCTTTTTAATTCTCTTCCACGTAACATTAAATTGAAAATTTGTAATAGTAGTTTTAAAATTTCCCTTAAGGAATATTTATTAAATGAATGTTTTTACAGCTTGGATGAGTTTTTTAATAAGAAGTAAATCTAGTTTGTTTGATTATTTTTCTACAGTTTGATTCTTTGTTCATTAGTTCTAAGCAAATGAAGTATTGACTAACCAATGTACAGTATTTTTTTCCATATAAGTAAGTTTTATTTAGTTTGACAATGTCACTTGTTTTTGTAGCCTTGCTATGTAAAAAAAACGTATATTTGTGACAATGTGACAATAAATGAATTTGATTTTGATTTTGATTTGATTGACTTGGAAGACATTTTGATATCATACATTTTTAGGACTTGGCAACCCCTCAACACTTTGTGTTTTTGGTTATGATCTTTTATAAAATACTGATAAAAGGCATAAAAAATTTGCCAACAAATCTAATAAACTTCTAAAAAACTGTTCTTAATGTGTTTCTTATACAACACATGTGTTTTACTTTTTCTCCATAAATCCTAAAAAAAAACAAATTTTTACAATTATTTGCACATCTACATAGATAAAACTTTCCAAGACCCATTTATTAATAAAATTGGTTCAGTAGAACTGTAGATTTAGTTGCACAAATTTTAATGAAAATAGCTCTAATTCAGTATGTCTCACTACTATAAATTCTGAGGTTGCATAGCTTTTCTGCAAATAACTTTTTAATGGTGAGGAAATCGACTAAAGTGAATGGTGATATTCTGAAAGAGAATGAAATTTTCTACACACTACTGTTAGACATTTCTTTGAAATACTAAATAAAGGCAGCCAAAATTTGCCTCAACATAAAAAATACGAAAAACCTCATTTTCAATGTATTTTTTAAGGAAAACATATTTGTTAATCTGTCACCATCTATCTTTTAAAAAATCAAACTTTCATAATTATTTGACCACCTACACATGTGAAGCTTTACAACGACACATTAATCATTGAAATCGGCACAGTAGAACTTAAGATTTTTTCCTGAAAATGTTCAAAACTTAATTATATGAGAGTAGAAGATAGATTTTATATCCTATTAAAATAAAACAAACACACTTTATATTCTTCCATATAGTTTTAGTCATAAATTGGTTTATTTTAGTCTTTATTTATAGCAAATAAAGTAACAAACACACTTATAAACAAATATATTGTAAATACGTTTGCTTGAAACAAATATATTGTAGAAATTTAAAAAAAATTACCATTTTCACAAATCTTAGGAAAATTGGTTTACTTTGAGGATCTGTATTTCGGCTATTATTTATGCTACATGCCTGGTGTTGGGCTTGAACTGTCAAAAATTTAACCTTCTTTAACTTAATAGAATAATATTTTCTGTTGAACCAACCGTTCGCGAGATAGAGTGAAAAAACTTATGAATAGTCAAATTTTCAAAAATTAACTAAGCGCGGTGGCACCCCGAGGTGGAAAACTTGGATTTTGTGTTATGGGCCCAACACTAACAACATATCCAAAAATCAGAACTAGGTACCCGATCTTTTGCACAGCAACCCCGTATTTTCTGACATATTTACTGGACTAAAATAGCCCTGGTGCAGTTCAGATTCTGCTATGGCAAAAACACATTGAGAATTGAGGCAGGTGGGTCTAGATGAGAGAGCTAACCCCTGGTTTAAGCATTTCAGCATTTTAACTGTTCAAAACATATTCATCTTTCAGAACCTTTTATATGTTAGGCGATGCATACTAGTGAATTTTCACTAGCGCTCCTAGCCCCCGATATGCTCGTTACTGATATGTCTGGTGGTTTGACGGACACCTAAAGTGACCGAGTGTCATGACTGTCTCCCGATTACCTATATTAGGCTGTGAGCCAACACAACTGATTGTGTATTTTGACTCCAAGGCCTCCTCAATTGTGTCATCTTGTACAGTAGATGTGACTTCGACTTCTTGTTCTTCTACTCATAGGTTTGGTTAGCAATTAGGTCGTCGTTGAAGATTCATCTTCCTAAGTCATTCGAAGATTCTTGTGGGACGCTGATATTATCACAAAGTGTAATTAAATGTGTCATTTACAACTTCGTTGTTATCTTGGGATTGTTCAATACCAATCTCTTTCTATTTGAGTATTTGATTTTCTGGCCTAACATATTTCCAATATTTTATTTGAATTGAAGAGTTTGGCGTGAGTGTGCCGACAGACTACCAAACGTGTCGCACCATCAAGTGTCAGACTATCGCGAGTCAACTGTTGTTTGACAATTTTAATTTCCTTCCTATAATTTTGTTCTATTATTTTTTCAAACAGTTTAAAACTATGAGGAAGAGTGGGGGTAACACAAAGAAAAATACAGTAGTCATAAAATAATAATATTTAACACAAATGAAAGTTACAATTAACTTTCATTCATATTATGTTACTTGAAAACTAATGTATATAATTCTTTATAAAGTTATTACTTGATTTTAATTTGCATAGTGAAAATTAACTAAGTTTATTAAAAACAGAGTAATTAGTTGAAGAAGTAATAACTTATTCCTAGGTAAAATAATATTTTTTGGCCAGACTCGTTTTTGGTCAAAGTTACTCTAAAAATATTTTACTATTATTGATTACTTTCAGTCAAATATCATATTGATGAACGTTTTCCATAAGTGGGTAGTACCACACTTAAAAGCTTCATGCAATTGACAAGCCCTCACCTGACTCGCACATTCTCATACCTCCACACATTCAGATTCAAATTATTTTACTTGCATTTGTTGGTTCATTTAATCTCAAAATTCTCCTTACTTTTAAAAAGTCACCTTAATGTAATTTTTTTAATATTGCCTATTATATTAACCTCATTAAAAATTGAAGAGTTGATCGTGGAAAGAATGGTGCAGGTACCGAGAACTGATCTTCTAAAACTACTGGTGCCAGTACTGACTTTGAAATTTTTGTACTGACACATCACTAATTTATTTATTTACTTTTACATTAAAAGAATTATGAAAGTAAAATTTTCCAGAATATAAATTACCAAACTATCAAAAGTTATATTTTAAACAGTAACGTAAAAAACACCTCTGGACAGTTCCTATTAGACTTCTACTAAGCCGATTTACATGGTAGTTATACCAAAACAAGCGTTGTTGGTCCTATATTAGCGGGTTTTATTTGTATTTTGAAAATATTCACGTTAAAGTGGTCAAAAATGAAAAATAAACTTTTCATATAGAGATTTAACATATGGAAAAAGTAAACTTTTTCACTCTTACGGACAGTTTGTCTGAGACTTACACTGGACCAATTTACATGCAGTTTGAATGAAATAAAAGCTAAACTTTTCTATATTACCAGATTTTATTGACTTATCTTACTTTCTTATATTACAAAAATTGAAATTTTCAAACCCTTGCAATGAATTTATTTCGTATCCTTTCAATCATCTGATTCATACAGTAGAAGAGCAAATGCTCAAGAAGGATTTGGTTTATTATGGCCAGTACCTAAAAAGTATATAATGATAATTAATGTATTATTATTTTAATGGAAAGAAAAAATAATTCAGTATTATGCTATTTAAACTAGGCTACTAAATTTTATAGTTGGTGGATTAAAAAATGAATAAGTTTTGACTATAAATTGTTTACAGTTATTAGGTAAAGCAGCTGACTAATTGGAAGGTTTTAAAAAGTACATTTTATATGTTTTACAACATCTGCCTTGCGCTCCACTCCACCATGACTGGAGCTGTATCCGTCGAGTATCGACGTGCAACGACTCGTTATACCTTAAATAACCCAGATCTTATATTTAAATCTTGAGAGTCAATACAATCCTCTATTAATTTGAGTAGGTAACGGATCGTTTCTCATGCCAGGGGCTGATACTCACGACTTGATGCCCCTGTAGGAGTATTTGCTCGCCTCAGCCTGTATCTGCTGAGCCAGTTCTCGGGTGGGTGCGAGTATCAGCACGTTGGGACCGCCTCGCTCTCCCCTCGGCACCGGCTGGCCCTCGATGTGGATTAGAGCCGGCAGCAGGAATGCCAGAGTCTTACCTGCAAGTAGGGAATTGTGCTTAAATGATGATATCCATAAGGCACTACGTGGAGGTTGCCTCCGCATCAATAGAAAATAAGGAAACAAATTTAGAAAGTTCTATTTTGCAGCCTGGCTTTCAATTTGCCTTTCGTATCACTCTTGAGGAACTGTGTAATGTTCGGTTTTACCTGGTTACAGTTAATATATTGATCCCGGGGTCAATTTTTTTCAAAGTTAGCAGAGGTTGCTTAAATGGTGCCCCCCATTGCGGGACTCTCCATGCTGAGTTGTCTTCCGCTTGCGCCTGATCATTCTGCATGAAATAATTGTCTATTTTATTAATTAATTGGTGTAAATTATACATTTTGTACTGCATTATAGGAATTAAAGATAATTAAAATAATTGTATATTGTACAATTTTTTATTTTTTATTTACGAATCATAATATTAACACAGAATTTATCCTGATTATTTCAAGTTATGAATCATTCTAATTAAAATGGAATTTACTGTTTTACAATGATTATTCTAGTAGATTACCTAGAGGTGATATTTAATTCATAACTACTAACATGTTTCAAATTAGTATTTTTTCATGTCACCTTAATTATTTGACTCATTATTGCATAACTATATTTAAAAAAAATAATACCTGGATAAAATATTAAAGCACATTTAAATTTTTTAATATACCTAAAAATACATGAAAAGTAGTCCTAATCAATTTTAAAATATGTTTAAATGAAAACTTTTATCAAAGAATGGTTTTTTCATTGTTTCCGATCCTGGAGGCAACCTCTGCTTGCACCCAATGACATTTCTAAATTCTACCCCCGATTATTGCCCTCGGTGGATGTTTAATGTTGATACCAAAACTAATTTTGGATTTGATACGAAAATATGTGCAATGGAGACACTAAATACAGATATATACAAAAAAGTTATCATGAATTTTTGTAACTTTTCATGACCACTAAATGTTTTTCCTGACTATAGAACTTGAATAAAAATTACACCATAAAATTTAACCATAGCCTCAACAAGTTGTTTCATGAAAAATAACTGATGTATTTTATAATTAGTGTAAAGATTTTGCTGATTGGTGTAAAGATTGTAATGGAATAATTTATAGTGCTAATATCCTAAATAGGAGAGTAAAGGTTAAAATCTAGTTCCCTCCACCCCCATAAAAGGAAAAGTTCTTTCTTCACTTCATATGCTCCCTTTTCTGTTCTTTAATAGTACTTTGGATTTAAATTGCATTTTTCTAAAACTTATAAAACATTTTAACTTACTTAACCTACTTAATTTGAATTCATTTAACATTTATTCAAGCCAATGCCATAATGTAGCAATATACTACTTGTTAATTGCAACAAAATCGGCATTCTAAAATTAAAAAAAGAAATGACTGGTAGTTTTAAAAACATTTTAAGCACGTATGTACAAAAATAAATTAAATTTGCATACAGTAGAGAAAACTCTTTAAAATGTTACAATAGTCAGAGTGACAACTGAAGAAGGGAATTACAAACTCCCTTTAATCAATTATTGGGGTGGATTTTCTAAAATGTCCAGACTTTATCCCGTTTCCTTGACTATCCCTAATTTTTTACCCTTAAAATAAGACTGAAATAAAAAAAATTATAAAAATCTGTAGACCGATTGGCTAGTCTGGTATTATAGACTTAAAAGGTCAATGGAAAGAATAACTGGTGAGTATACTATTTTCCAAAACACAGAAAATTGGACAGTACCTGTTCCAGTTTGTGCAATCCCAATCAGATCTTTCCCACTCAGTAGGATGGGCCAAGCTTGACACTGGATGGGAGACGGTTCAGTGAAGTTTTGATTGTAGATCTGTTCAAGGATGTCCGGATAAGGGGAGAAGGCTTGCTCAAAAGTGATTACGGGGTTGGGGATACTTTCTCCGCACTCTCCGAATGTATATTGAACCACAATGTTGTTCTTTTGTTTTCTGAAAGAAAACAAGAAATTCAAGTAAATAATTGGATTAATTTAATTTTTAAGTGATAGATTTTACTTAAGTAAAAGATTATATAAATGTTCACTAAATAATCTTAATAAATGACTAAAAACTGTATAAGGACGAAGATCTTAACAAAAACAAAGAGCCTGATATTTGTTTTGTGATCTTTACAATCTTGTTTGATAATTCAAAGTTTAGATCCAGTTCATTGAAAATAAATAATGAGCGTTAGTACAGTTTTGGACCCACTCGTCACTGCTGTTTGTTTCAGATCGGGCACATCAACGTCCGCAATGCTGAGCACCGGGGCAGCATGCAACCCTTCACTAACAGTCTCAATTTTTAAAGTTGAGGTGCATTATGATTTGTGATAAATTTTCCAATTAATGAGTATGAAATATATGTTAGTACAGATTTTTTTAAATATCCTTAAATAAAATTTTAAACAGCCACCATTGAAACAGTTTGAATAAAATTTTTAAATTGAATAATAAATCAGGTCTTAAAAAAGGTGGTCAGTGTATCAAGTTTCAAAACATTGCCATTTAAGGTTAACCTGTTTTTATTGAAAAAAACACGTACAAACTCTGTATTAAATTGTATTCAAAAGAATTATACAGTACACTCTCGTTCATCGGACTCGGCGACATCGGAACTCCGCTTCATTGGAACTGAAAATCAGATATTATTAATTTTTTTTTCTTACGAAATAAATAATTTTTATGTTTTAGCGCCTTCAATTTCCATTCGTTCTATCCGCACAACAGTGAAGTATCACATTTTGCATCAAAAGTCATCAGGCGTTTTCCATAATCTGTACCAATCGATGTGATTTACGAGGCCGTGGAGTATTCGCACAAAAATAGAAAGAGGAAGGGGGCAGAAAGTGAACATCCCCGTCGACCGCTTCCCAAACTATCATTCAGTCTGTATCGCGTCGCGACTGCACCTGTGTTACGTGGAAGTCTGTTGACTGCTGGAATATGAGAATAAAGATTTTGGATCTTTATTTCCTGTGTTGTTTTTATTCCTATAGGTTTATTGTTACCATGTTCAAAGTTTGAGTGCCTTATTTTCATAAAATCTCTTGTGTTATCTTAAAAACAAGAGTGAATACAATCACGATAGGTCACCGTACGGGCGGAAATGATGACTCCCGACGGACTCCGCTTTATCGGAATTTTTCGACATCCGAACCGGCCGTCCGCCACATTAGTTCCGATGAACGAGAGTGTACTGTATAAATATTTTTTACAGTTACACCTTTTAACTTTTTACTTGTTTTTAACCAGTTCATATAGTTGCAAGATAACTACCTATATTGTTTTACATCTTCTGGATCCATATTTCTCACTGCAGGATCTTCTTTGTAAAATACCTTTACGAGTGGGGGCAACTTGCTCCATTTCTCCTTTTGACCTTCTTCCTGAAAATAAAGAATAAAGACGTTTTATAATAGAGTCAGAATTATGATAATAAAGAAATAATGTAATAGGCTACTGCCAACTAATGGGTATTACAATATAGTACAAAAAAATCTGAATATTATAAATATTTAACTTGATTTATTCTATAGTGTTTTACGTTTTCTCTCTAGCACCCTTAGTTAAGAAAATAAATTTCAAAATACTCATTTAGGCCCTACTAATGTTAAATATATATTATAAGACTATCAAATCAGGTTACTCACATAAAGTCTGTTAATCTCATCCCAGTTGATCGTTGGTGGCTCCAAATCGTCGTACTCTTCTCTCCGCCGGATTGGAACATCGCTGTGGCTCCTGTCGTTACCCCTCCCTCGACCACCTCGGAAGCCACCTCTCCCCCTCTGTCCTGGTCGGCCACTCGGGCCCCACCCCTCCACATCAGATAGGAGATCATCTATTAACTCCTTGGCTTTGGTCTGGCTCTCGGACGGACCGCGGAGAGTTATAGTAGTCTGGTCAGAATAACCGTCATTCTTCTCAATCTAGACAAGAGTGTCGTATTTAATCATAACTAGTGTACATATTGCTCGAAATTGAGCAATTTAGTTTTTATACTGATAAAAAATTGCATTTTACTATAACAGAGAAATTTTTATTGTCTATAACAACTCTTGGTAAACATTTTTTGTAAGCTCACATACATTTTGTCATTTTTACTATAATGAGCTTGCAGTATTTCGCATATAGCTTAATAGGCCTACTTATAGTGGCTTCCAGGCCAAAGCCCCTAGTCAGCTGCCTTACAGATTATTCAATTCGATAAAAATACATTGTAAGAATTCGACCCTTGCTGAATGCTCATGTTTCGCCGAATGATTCCATGTAATAATTTTAATTTCAACACTTTGTGAAATTGGCCTCAACCTCTTACCTCCGATTCTTGAAGTGAAAACATAAGTTTTAAAAATTAAAAATTGATGACATGATCCATTCAGGCAACTAGTCAACAATCGCCTATTGGTAATGGTAATGGTTAAAATCGGTTGAAAACTGTGGGAAGAGTTTCTTTTTGTTTCTGTTGGATTAACATTTTCCAACAGGTAAGCAGGTTTTGGGTTTGCTTTCTCTCAGTTTGCTTGATTCTCAGTAAACTTTTACTGTTTACTTTTAAGAAAATGTCAATGTATAATCTTAGGAATGAGATTCATGTGTTTAATACTAGGAATCGGGAAAGGATAGATCTACCTCATGTTCGGTTAGAAAAAACAAGATCGGGACATGTTCTCATGGGCATTAGGCTATACAATAAGATTCCATTGGCTGTGACTAGGTTAAATTTTAATGTTTCTTAAAAAAAAGATTACATAGTTTTTTAGTTAAGAATCCTTTTTATCATATCAACGATTTTTTTTAACTTGTCTGATAATATATTGAACTCTAATTTCATTTTTGATATTCAATCTAGGTCTCTAGTAAATTTACTTCTCTTGCCATGTACACTTTGATACTTAAAATTATTTAATAAATCTAATCTTTTTTGCTCATCAATTATAAAATTTAATGTATCTCAATAATTAATAATTAAAATTTAAATTATTTTACATTACAGAAATTATTTTGTTCCCACACACAAATGGACTAAATATCTGAGGTATTGTTAAATATGTGACCTGTCATTACATATACAATATGTGAACAGCCCAATAAATATCTTATGTCTTATGTCTCTTGTACAAAAACCATGTCGAGCATAAAATTGTATAGATTTGTTTAGTAATCATGATTCACAAAATATATTAGTGAAAACAAAGAAATATCAGATGATCAAAACTTATATTTGCTAAAGAGCTTCATTTTTTTCAAGGGATGTAGATACGATCATACAGGTGATCTCAAAATGACATTCACTAAAGAGGAGAAAGAGATTAACATATCTACTGCAACAAGTAACTAACTTATTTTTTTGCAAGTGCGGAGGTAATTATAAATCGAGGCTATGCGCCCAATGGAGGGTTAAAGAAGAAAAAATGTTTTTATAAAATTTATTTCTAAGGAAAAAATAATTATTAACTAGTTTTACTAATTAACTTGTTTTATGCAATTTAGTTACATAAATTAGCCTATGTTAATATTAATAATCTATATATTAATAGGCAAGCATGTTTTGTTTCCTCCTTTTTTCTCCGCTTGTGATCAACATAGGAAAAATCTGAGTATACCGTTAGAAAGGTAGTGTCCTGTAGATGAGAAGAATCCAATTATTATTCATATCAGTCCCCAGGGCTCTGCCCTACAGACTTTCTAAGTTAATTTATTGAAATAACATGGTAAAATTTGGTATGTACATTCACTATGTAGGGTTTAACTATTTGCTTACAACACCCATATGGCGGCAAACCCACATACTCACCCCCTAGGGGTTTATGGGGGACATTAAAAAGTGCCGATTATTGATACAATTTTATTTTTACCTAACCTAACCATTACACTTCCTAACAATTTTTTTTTTCTAACATTTTTAACAACATCCCATTGCAATAAACCTACTTATTCATTCCTATGGTGTTTATGAGGAAAATACAAAATCTCAAATTCCTTTGAAAACTCGCTGAGTACACAGGTCTGCTGCGACGTTTTTTTTTTTAGCTCTTTCAAATAGTTAAGGTTGTAATTGATGAATTTACAAAATTAAGGCCAAAAAAGCAAAAAACCTATGTTTTGCCTTTTGAAACCCCATAAAAACACATTAACTTGATCCCATCTTTCTCAATCTAGTAAATGCTGCCTTACACCCCTGTATCAAATTTCATCAAAATTGAAGGTTCCGTTCTATTGGTTTCACGGAAACACACATAATTTGACCCAACAGTGTTTTTGGATTGTGGGAAAACGTAAAAAGAAAGATGGTCTTAGATGGCTTAGGTCTTACTGTGACTACTACCGTAATAGCGTACTCTCTATAGAGAAATTAGCTAAAAAGTTTCTATTGTGTCTGTATACTTTATTTGAAACACTTAATTAATGGTTTTCATTTTATTCCTCCAATTATGGTATGTTTAATACCTTAATTTCTGCTCCAGATTCAGACTCCAAATCTCTTATTTTTGATCCTCCTTTTCCAATCACCTTCCCAACATCTGAGGAATTTATGGACATAGTTGTGGAGTTCTCATTGTTTCGACCTCTGTTGAATCCTTCTCCTCCTCGTCCTGTGAAATAGCCAACATTTATTCTAAGCCATTTAAATTACAATTGAAACTATAAGTTTGGTAATGGCTTATTATTTACCTATGTTATTTACTATCTTTAGGCATATTTGTACATAATTTAACAACACAAGTTATACTAAGTTTTTACTTTTTTTTTGGCAAAAAAGCCGATGGTTGGAAATTTTTTAAATTAGAAAGGGATACAACTGGCATACTGTAAAAGACAGTGGGATTTATAAGTTAGACAACACAAAGAAAGATGATACAGCATTTCCAATAGGCTATTTCAGTTCATCTGTAAGCCTTTCTAGCAGAAGCGATCAGAACGTACCAAGATGTTGGAAATTCTGTGTCACCCTTTTTTGTGTTACCTCACTGACCTCTTACTAGTCAGTTATATACAGGGGTGCTGAAAAGTCCCAGAACCACTTAATATTTTAATTATTAATTTAGCTAAAAGATTAAAACTTTGCAAATTCAATTGGGTGTTATAAAACTATTTTTCAATGTTATTACCAACTCCCTGCCTCCTATGGGGGACGACCCACAAGGAGTCGGAAGAAAATCTTAAATGGAAGCATAGGTTGATATGCACATCAAATTAAAGGTCTTACTTCGCAGAGTACAATGCCGCAAACTAGACTTAAAATGACACATTACTCAGACCGATAATAACCCAGACAGAAATGGTAGGCATTCAAAGTTTCAATTAAAATCATATGGGTAAAATTTAAAAATGCAATTACTTTCTTAATACTCAACCTTTTGACGTCGGGTTTGTGGCTAATTATTCCAAATGCAAAGACGTTTCAAATTATGTATGATGTGACAAAAGCCAAAGCATATTTCTGTAAGACTTCATTGGGGGACATCCCATAGAGTATGTTTATTTTGAAACTTCTTTAGCCTCTGTCACATCATACATCATACATCGACCTATGCTTACATTTAAAATTATCTACCAACCCCTTGTGGGTCGTCCCCCATACGAGGCAGGGAGTTGGTAATAACATTGAAAAATAGTTTTATAACACCCAATTGAATTTGTAAAGTTTTAATCTTTTAGCTAAATTAATAATAAAAATATTAAGTGGTTCCGGGACTTTTCAGCACCCCTGTATATTTTCCTTTTTAACCCAAAACTAAACTGTTAAAAAATAGGCCTTCTCTTAAGAAATCTTTGAAAAAATAGTTACACTTTGCAGAATTACATTACAATTTGTATAGACCTTCTATATAACTAGTATTACCACAAGGACAATCGACTTAAGGTAGAATGAAATAGATTAAAAAAAGAATACAGAAAGACAATTTTACAAACCAAATCAGCTCGTATAAAATCCAAAATAGAGCCATCATGTTATTCCTCAAAAACTGCTTAGGGTTTTGTTAATGTTAATGAGTTTAGAAAAATAAAATAAAAGTTAAAAAATAACATAACTTTGATTCACAAGGGCACTTTAGAGTCAGAACTGTACACTGAAAGCAATATTTTTATTTTAACAACAATTTTACTACTGTTGCAAACACTTGGAAAGAAAACACAAGTCGCTCTTCATCTTATTCTCTGCCACAAATGCCAAATAATTTAATAGACACACAAGACACCTTTTTAAAATTTATCACAATAGATTAGAAACAAATGTCTGAGCTCGTTAACAAAATGCCAAGCAAAAATCAAGTGGTTGAGATTATTCATAGAATATAATATAGAATATTCATAGAAATTAATACAAAAAATACAACAAAACACCTTAGTTTTTGCATCTAATCAACTCATCTCTTCTAAAGGGAGTTTTCCCCACCGCGTATAAAAAGGTCCTCATCACACCACTTTGCAAAAAAGACGATCCCTGTAACCCGGTAAATTACCATCCGACCGCACTCCTCCCAGCCGTATCAAAATTACTTGAAAAAGTGATTTGCAACCAACTCATCAACATTTTAGAATCAAATAACTTTCTCTCCAGCTCTCAGTTTAGATATCAAAAGAAAATACCCCCCGTCGCAGCAGACCTGCGTACTCAGCGAATTTCCAAAGGATCTTGAGATTGTTTATTTTCCCCATAAACACCATAGTAATGGGTATGTAGGTTTGCTGCCATTGGATGTTGTTAGAAAATGTTAGTTTTTTTTTTTAATGTAATAGGTATTGTAAATATCAAATTAGATCAATATTGGACACTTTTAAATTTTCCCCATAAACCCCATGGGGGTGAGTATGTAGGTTTGCCGCCATATGGGTGTTGAAAGCAAATATCAGTTAAATCCTACCTAGTGAATGTACATACCAAATTGTATCAAGTTATTCTAATATATAAGCGAGATACAGGGTTTTGCTGATTTCCCATCAGATTAACATTGGAAACCTATTTTTAGCTTTTCTCTGTAACCTGTTAAGCCAAGTTAAAAATTCAAAATACAAAATTGTTTGTTTTTTAAGCTCTTTTAAATGGTTTCAGTTAAAATTGTTGAATTTTAAAAATTAAGGTCCAAAAATGCCTAAAACCCATTTTTTACCCCTTTGAAACCCCATAAAACCCCGTTCCCATAACCCGATCGTGCTGGTTCGCGAACTCATGAAAATAGACCTGGTCTTACACCTTCATACAAAATTTCATCAAAATCGGAGGTCCCCTTCAAAAGTTATCAGTACCACGAACACATATGGTACTATAGATACTATAGATGGCACATATAGATATATATATATATATATATATATATATATATATATACATATATATGAAAATGAACGAATGGTATTTTGGCTTCTGGGGACCTCAAAATGAAAAAGTAAAGTGGTCCCAGGCTTAGGTCTTACCATGGCTACTACCCGTAATAGCGTATTCCCTATAGGGAAATTCGCTAAAATCAACCAAACAAGCCCTGATTAGTTTCATCAATGACTGCATCGACGCCTTGGAGGTTCGTGAGGCTGCCATCGACTGCTTTATCTACCACTAAAAGGCATTTGATCGTGTCAACTAATCAATTCTTTTCAGCTAAATAACAGCACTAGGTATTTCGGGCAATGTTCTTAACTGGTTCGTTTCCTATCTCACCAACAGAACACAAAGGACAATCGTTAATCACACCGATCCCTCAAATAGAAACAAGACCTTTCTTTTATAGCTAGCTTTTAATTTGACAGGCATACCACACAGATCTGTACTAGGCCCAGTTTTGTTCATCTTGTATATCAATTTCATTGCAAATCATTTCTCCGATAACGCATTATTAACAATTTTTGCTGACGACAACTCCCTTTTCACAAAACACAAGAACATAGATAAACTTTAGCAAGACATCCACATTAAAATAAACAGCCTCTCTCAGTACTTTTCCAATCTCAATCTCAATATTAACCCCACAAAAAACAAATTTCATTCTTTTTTTCAACTGAGCAGAAACGTAGAAGGTAAGAACATTCACCACCAATTTTTTTTTTTTTTTTTTTTTTTCAATGAGAAAATTGAGTGTTCTCAAACGGCAGACTATCTAGGAGTGCGATTGGACGGTGATGTCTCCTGGGAAGCACATATAGATAGGCTATCAACTTTATTGTCAAACAAGATCTTTGTACTCAGAAACTTAACTTCACTCAACAACATCAACCTATCATGGATTGTTAATTTTAGTTAAATAGAAAGTAATATTAGTTACTCAATCATACTGTGGGGATTATCCAGTAAACATAACCTGAACAGGATATTCGTCATCCAAAAAAGAGCCATCCGCAGTATTCTATCTGCAGTATTCTAAGATTGAGACCTTCTTCCACATTTCAAGAACTTACAAATTTTGACTGTTCCTTCCATATTTATGTATGAAGCAATAAAATATGAAGTAGATAATAAGTTGTTTCCAACTCATACCCACACATACAACATAAGAAATCGGCTTATTAATCACGCTGTACAACATTAACTTAAACTACATGAGGAAAAACGTGAATTTGTAGGTCTAAAACTACATTCCACTCCCGATTATCCGCGGTAATGACTGGTTGAAGGGGCCCGGATAACCTAAAACCACGGTTAAAATAAAGAGTTCAATAAATTGAATAAAACACTAAGTAAACAAGAGTCCGCGGGTTTCTGATCGGGTAAATTATATATTCATTATTTTTTACTGAACAAACCTCATTGGAATAAGTAAAGAGATCTTTTAGTTGAATGATAAAGGAACAATAAAAGGGTCTAAGGTGGACAAAAAACCAAGGTCAGCAGGAGTTCTATTGTTTGGCATGTGGCAGCCGGCACTGGGTGATGGGGGTGGGTAGGGTGAGGGGGGAGAGGGTCTGGCGCTGGATGAGGGGAGGGGGATTGCTCGGTATAATTTATTCAAGATAAGAACACCCGTACAAAAACAAATGATGGTTCATCTTTTTGTCTAATTGGTAAAAATTGAAGAACAACCAATTGTTCAAAATGTATTCTAATTAATGAATAATTAGGCTAATAAATTTATAATGTTGTCAAATAAAATGTAATGTCACTTTATCAAACATTCCTTGAAATGCAAAACAAATGCATTTCGAAATGTGTTTAGCATAATACAACACAAAATTACTAGTGGTCACTGAACAACACACAAATCAGAGCGGTAAAGTAATTTTGATATATAATACGGTATCGATAAATTATGGTATTTTTGTCTAAACTGAGAAAATAAATCAAATTAAAACTGACTGTTAATCCGAAACCGGTTTACCCACCCCACAATAATCGGGAGTGGTAGATAATTTTTTTCAAAACTGCCAGATAATTTGAAAGCAATAAAATATATGTAAACCAGCCTAGTCGGTACTAGTTTAAAATTCATTTTTATAATATCGCATATAAACATGTTTTTATGAAATTCCTGATTATCTTCTCTGAATAATATCACCATCTATCACTATCCAGCTCAAGCGTTTTTTCTTTCATCTAAGTAAATTTCATACTGACAACTCTGCAAGGAGAGCTCGTAGAATAAGAAACTGATCTCAAGCCCTGTGAAGAGGGTGTGCGGGACTACAGTGGAGGTAACATGCGGGACTACAGTGGAGGTAACAGGAAACATTGATATCATGCTGTATGACAAATATAGCAATACCGTACAAATAAATAATCAATGATGATCAACAATAAATTAAGATATTTGTATTTGAAATTACATACATAGGAACTGTGCTGTTTTATTAAATTAATTCATATATACAAGATTAATAATTAATATATATATACAAGATAAATATCTAAACACACACATATATCGGGACCACGGAAGTCGGCACCAGTTCTTAGTCGCTATAAAAAAAACAATGAAAGTCGGCACCCGTCCCGGGAGCAGCCGCCATGACACCATGAAAGTCCGCACCTGCCACGCCGGTTCCTCCTTCCACTTTTACCTCCCCTCACGCTCATACCCCGTCATCACTATTCACTCTCTGAACATTACCCTTTGTGATAACTTGAAACCCCCAATGTCATTACCAACTCACGGACAGGGCTTATTTGCATAAAATTACAGGCTGTGTAGACGATATTAATCTAGAATATATTTTATTGACTATCTACAAAATTTAGGAATCATCCTTAAATTAATGGTTTTATTAACGTATGGTTAAATATACATTTTTTACTCTCCATACTTGTGATTTTCATGTTATTCGTTGATAAAACTTTGACCACAACATATCTTACAAGATAATATGAATAAATCGTGACAACTCTTATTATATTTTAGACAAATGTATTTAATAGATTCCGGTTCGTAAAAGCTAAAATTCATCGTTACAAAATGATGTTACTGGCTTGTTGAACTTATTATGTTCCACCGGTTCTACTATTAATTAGTTTAGGCCTAATTGTTTCTTCATAGAAGGCTGTATGCCTAGGCATTTCTTATCATTCTGTTACTTTATATATTTGCAGATGCAGGACAAAAATGTAACGAACTTACGTGTATATTTTTTTACAGTTTAAATACATCATCTAACGTACCGCTCCCAAACATTTACATTCTTTCAAATTTTATCTAAAAAAATAAATACTTGAGGCATTTGTTCGTAAGTAAATAATTACTGTCTCAGTAGGTTATCCGCATTTTACTGTCTTAAAAAACGAGTGACCGCGTGCGATTTAAAAATTGGGAACAGAGCACCCGACTGACCATCGGTGCAGCAAATACTTCCTAGGGTCGACGGTAATCAATAGAGGAATGTCAAAATCATCAATGGAGCTGAACCCTGCACTGATCTAAGGGAAGTGGTGAGAGAGATAGCAAGGGGGCAAAAGACAAGAGAAATAGGGGTAAGACGGCGCTGTGGAGGGGAGACTACCTGAGGCCACTGCAAAACCTTCCTGGTGCCGACTTTCATTGTGGCATTAATAACGCTTCGATGATTTTTGCCGATGGACAGGTTTTGGTGTCGACTTTCATGGTCGCCACATATAAATATATATATATATATATATATATATATATATATATATATATATATATATATATATATTGAAAATTAAAGAGTTTTGTTTGTAGGGCTACTAATATTATTATTTTAATAAACATTTTAAAACAAAGTACCCTTTTTCATTATATTATTTTATTTTATCGACAACTAGTTTCGGTCTTAGACCATTTTCAAGTCGATTTAAAAAAATACAATAACCTTATAAACTAAAGATAACAAATTTTTATCTTAACATCTGATAATATTCATAACATCTGTTTTCTTGATTTTCTTCTTAGTATTTAAGCATATTATATAAAGTACTACGTTTTTAATCGTTGTGTATCATTTGATATAGTTTCTTTAAAATTGCGTTTTCATAGTTGATATTCATGGTGTTGAGCAGTTTTTCCGGATATTTTTTACTATTCGTGTAAATCCAAAAGTCTTCTTTTACGTTGAGTTTGTCTTTATTATTTTCATATTCGAGTACTTTCAGATTATCATTGATACTTGTGTAGCCGTGATTCGATTTCAGGAGGTGTTCTGCGTAGTTTGATTTCATTGAAGTTAGGTTCTTAGACTTGTACGCTTGTATATGTTCTTTGAATCTTATGTTAAAGCTTCTCTTTGTTTGACCTATGTATACTTTGTCACAGTTCTTACACTGGATTTGGTATATACCAGCTTTGTCATAATTGTCAGCGTCTCTGGATATCTTTTCATTCTTTGATAGATTATTTTGTGTCATTTTGAGTGAATTGTTTTTGGTTTTATAGCTTACTTTTGTTTTAGAGTTTCTGAACGTTTGTCTTATTGCTTTATTAAGAGTTGTATTGTGTGGCATACATATATAATCTTTTTCTTCGTCTTGGTTTGTTCTTGACTCGTTTTCGTTTGTAATTTTTCTTTGTTTGTTTTTTATCATTTTTTCTATCATTTTTGTTTTGTAGCCATTTTTTCTTGCGATGTATTTAATTATTTCCTTTTCTCTGTTGTAATTTGTCTTATTCATTGGGATGTTCAAAAGTCTATCAATCATGGAGTCAAAACTAGCCATTTTTTGAGACCATGGGTGGTTTGAGTCCGATGGTATTACTATATCAGTGGTCGTTGGTTTTCTAAATATTTGAAATGAATGTTTTCCTTTTTCATTGGTTATAGTTAAATCTAGGAAGTTTATTACGTTTGTCTGGACTTCAGATGTGAATTTGATGGTTTTAGACAGTGAGTTGAGGTACAGTAGAAGTTCATTTGATTCTTCTATTTTCCCTTTAAAAAGGCAAATCACATCATCCACATATCTGAACCAGTATGTAATTTTGTTGCGTATAGGGTTATCTTCATTGATAATTTTTCTTACTTCTGGATCATGGAGAAATATTTCGGCTAATAACCCTGACAGAGGGGATCCCATTGGGAGTCCATCTTTTTGAAAATAGAAGGAGGAATTATATTTAAAGTAGTTATGAGTTAATGCTGTTCTTGTCAAATTAATTAGATCTTCGATTTCATTTTTCGATACTTGAAACTTTAAATATACTGAAGTCTGACCTAACTGAAAGTAAATCTTTAAAGAAAAATTAAATCGAAGATCTAATTAATTTGACAAGAACAGCATTAACTCAAAACTACTTTAAATATAATTCCTCCTTCTATTTTCAAAAAGATGGACTCCCAATGGGATCCCCTCTGTCAGGGTTATTAGCCGAAATATTTCTCCATGATCTAGAAGTAAGAAAAATTATCAATGAAGATAACCCTATACGCAACAAAATTACATACTGGTTCAGATATGTGGATGATGTGATTTGCCTTTTTAAAGGGACCATAGAAGAATCAAATGAACTTCTACTGTACCTCAACTCACTGTCTAAAACCATTAAATTCGCATCTGAAGTCCAGACAAACGTAATAAACTTCCTAGATTTAACTATAACCAATGACAAAGGAAAACATTCATTTCAAATATTTAGAAAACCAACGATCACTGATATAGTAATACCATCGGACTCAAACCACCCATGGTCTCAAAAAATGGCTAGTTTTCACTCCATGATTGATAGACTTTTGAACATCCCAATGAATAAGACAAATTACAACAGAGAAAAGGAAATAATTAAATACATCGCAAGAAAAAATGGCTACAAAACAAAAATGATAGAAAAAATGATAAAAAACAAACAAAGAAAAATTACAAACAAAAACGAGTCAAGAACAAACCAAGACGAAGAAAAAGATTATATATGTATGCCACACAATACAACTCTTAGTAAAGCAATAAGACAAACGTTCAGAAACTCTAAAACAAAAGTAAGCTATAAAACCAAAAACAATTCACTCAAAATGATACAAAATAATCTATCAAAGAATGAAAAGATATCCAGAGACGCTGACAATTATGACAAAGCTGGTATATACCAAATCCAGTGTAACAACTGTGACAAAGTATACATAGGTCAAACAAAGAGAAGCTTTAACATAAGATTCAAAGAACATATACAAGCGTACAAGTCTAAGAACCTAACTTCAATGAAATCAAACTACGCAGAACACCTCCTGAAATCGAATCACGGCTACACAAGTATCAATGATAATCTGAAAGTACTCGAATATGAAAATAATAAAGACAAACTCAACGTAAAAGAAGACTTTTGGATTTACACGAATAGTAAAAAATGGCCGGGAAACTGCTCAACACCATGAATATCAACTATGAAAACGCAATTTTAAAGAAACTATATCAAATGAGACACAACGATTAAAAACGTAGTACTTTATATAATATGCTTAAATACTAAGAAGAAAATCAAGAAAACAGATGTTATGAATATTATCAGATGTTAAGATAAAAATTTGTTATCTTTAGTTTATAAGGTTATTGTATTTTTTTAAATCGACTTGAAAATGGTCTAAGACCGAAACTAGTTGTCGATAAAATAAAATAATATAATGAAAAAGGGTACTTTGTTTTAAAATGTTTATTAAAATAATAATATTAGTAGCCCTACAAACAAAACTCTTTAATTTTCAAATATATATATATATATTTGATATATATAAAAAACATATATAGATATGTGGCGACCATGAAAGTCGACACCAAAACCTGTCCATCGGCAAAAATCATCGAAGCGTTATTAATGCCACAATGAAAGTCGGCACCAGGAAGGTTTTGCAGTGGCCTCAGGTAGTCTCCCCTCCACAGCGCCGTCTTACCCCTATTTCTCTTGTCTTTTGCCCCCTTGCTAACTCTCTCACCACTTCCCTTAGATCAGTGCAGGGTTCAGCTCCATTGATGATTTTGACATTCCTCTATTGATTACCGTCGACCCTAGGAAGTATTTGCTGCACCGATGGTCAGTCGGGTGCTCTGTTCCCAATTTTATGTTATGAATATTATCAGATGTTAAGATAAAAATTTGTTATCTTTAGTTTATAAGGTTATTGTATTTTTTTAAATCGACTTGAAAATGGTCTAAGACCGAAACTAGTTGTCGATAAAATAAAATAATATAATGAAAAAGGGTACTTTGTTTTAAAATGTTTATTAAAATATATATATATATATATATATATATTAGGGATGGCCAGGACCGGGAATTTCGGAAAAATTTCCGGGAGCTAATTTGTCCCGATCATCGGGCAAGATTTTTTTTACTCGGGAATTTATTGGGTCGGGAACTGCCGAACAGTTGTATGGCGTATGGCAGGCCTGATCTTGCTAACGGGCCGCTGAGACAATCTATTGTTCAGCTTATCTATTGTTCGGGCAGTAATTTATTCAAGAGGGGTGTTTTAGGCTCCTAGTACCAAATGCTACTTTCTGAACCAATTGTCGTAGACAACTAAGGGATGTCTCGTTTAATTCGTCTAATTCTTAAGAATTAAACAAAACGTCAACCAAAGTTGTGTGACTTTCCAATCAAAGGGAAAGTGGCAAAGTATTGTTAAATAAATCAATCTTTAATTGAATTACTGTTTTATAATGTTAAAAGCATCTTATTATAATTTAATATAATTTTTAAATGAAAAACTTCAAATCCCTTTATATATATTTTTTTAATTAAACATTACAAATACACTTATTAGATTTTGAGGTTCATAACTTTAAACTTTCATTCTTTTTTATTGATTTTTTCATCATACACTTATTTTTTTATATAGCAAAAAAATAGTTAAATTAATACATAAAATAAAAATAAAAATAATTAGGTATAATAGTGTATATTTTCAAAGTTCAATTTTTATGATAATCTCTAAGTAAGAACCTGTCTCAGTAAATTGATAACTATAAAAAAATGAAAAATAAACATTTCTTGGGGTTATAAATGGCGTTGGTTTGTTGAACCACTTCATTCTTTAGTGTTAATATTTATTATAGTTTCAATTTGTTGTTTTTTGTTCTTTTTTAACTGAGCAGGCCTTAGGCCTATTTATGTAATACAGTTTTGTTTTCTTAAAAATTTTCCATTTGTTTTAATCTATATTTTGATGTACATAATTTTTCTTTTCATTCTTTGTACAAAACGTTTAATATTTCATTCAACAAAACTCTTATAAAATTTTAATGGACTTTTTATATGTGTGTTGCTTAGTGATTTGATTTAATTTTTTTGGTTACAAGAAAATTTATGCTTTATCCTTATCTCATTGTATACTGCAAATATATAAATTAGATATTTTAAATCTTTTCAACAAAAGGAGGTTCATTGTAACTTATACAAAAACAAGTGGAACACTTCGGAGACAGAACCAGTTAATATTTAACATTAATTTGTCTTGATACGACACTCAGATCAAAGCCAAAACGAGTATTTCCCGATAGCCTTGAGAAGAGCAATCCCATCCCGAATTCCCATCCTGAACTAAAAATCCATTATTCCTGTCCATCCCTAATATATACCGGTATATTAGGGATGGGCAGGAATAATGGATTTTTAGTTCAGGATGGGAATTCGGGAATATATATATATATTGCAGAAAGGATTCACATTTTAAGGCTACTATACTTATAACAATTATGAGATATTTATAATTGTTTATAAACTATAGTTAAACAGTAACTCAGTTTTATCGATACAGTACACTCTCGTTCATCTGAACTAATGTGGCGGCGGCCGGTTCGGATGTCAAAAAATTCCGATGAAGCGGAGGCCGTCGTGAGTCGTCATTTCCGCCCGTACGGTGACCTATCGTGATTGTATTCACTCTTGTTTTTAAGGCAACATTAGAGATTTTATATGAAAATAAGGCACTCAAACTTTGAACATGGTAACAAATGAACCTATAGGAATAAAAACAACGCAGGAAATAAAGATCCAAAATCGTTATTCTCATATTCCATATTTATATTCCACTCATATTCCAGCAGTCAACTGACTTCCACGTACACAGGTGCAGTCGCGACGCGAGACAGACTGAATGACAGTTTCGGAAGCGGTCGAAACAGATGTTCACTTCCTGCCCCCTTCCTCTTTCTATTTTTGTGCGAATACTCCACGGCCTCGTAAATCACATCGATACGTACAGATTATGGAAAACGCCTGATGACGTTAGACGCAAAATGTGATCCTTCACTGTTGTGCGGATAGAACGAATGGAAATTGAAGGCGCTAAAACGGAAAAAAATTATTTATTTCGTAAGAAAAAAAATTAATAATATCCAGATTTTCAGTTCCGATGAAGCGGAGTTCCGATGTCGCCGAGTGCGATGAACGAGAGTGTACTGTATCTCATAATTGATATATATATATAGCCTATATAAAACTTAACTACTATATAAGTCAAGTGAGAAAGTTACATATTTTGCATATCAAAGGCTGCAAAAAGTTTTCATAAAAAAAACTCAATTAGAAATTTTACTTTAAAGCATATATTTTAGGAGTATAAGAGTCTCAATAGTATCACAACAATCTTACCCCTTCCTCCCCGCGATCCTCGGTCGCTGCGTCCACCACCTCTGTCGTTCCCCCAATTGTCTTCTCTCCCACCTCTATTGTCATCATTACTCCTCCAGTTGTTACGGTTGCCATCGTCAGAGCTGAATCCTCTTCCGCGTCCCCCTCTCCCACCACCTCCTCGAGAGAATGTGGTTGAATAGACTGGAGGGGGTTGAGAACTCTCACCACCAGAATCCCATCCATCGTCAGCCATAACTGTGACTGATAAATTGTCTACCTAAAACAGCCTAAGTATTATTCATATATTTCAACCCTCAGAGCTTTATCATTGATTTTCCGACACATATTAATAGCCTCTGAGCATTTTTCATGAATTTATCAATAGTTATCAGCGTTTAACACTTTAAACACAAGTTTAGAGGTTTTACACAGCAATCATAGACCTAATCTATGGACCAAACGAATCAGTCAATTTCTTGGTAGACTAACTAAGTTCTAAGTTTATTTTTGGAAAAATTATAAATTTTACCTCCAAATTTACAGAAAGTAACGCCATGTTAACCCTCAGGGTATTTTTCACTGATTTTTAAGCCAATCTTTCCGAACTCCGAGTGTTTGCATAGATTTTTAGACAGTTAGAAAGTGTGAAGTAACTTTTAAGGTTATCAACCGGAATTGAGCCATGAACGTTACTACTGTTACCGGTAGATTCCAAGTTTTCTGAATACACCCATTTCAAATGGCGGAACGTGATTGGTTACTTGTAATATGCAATGAAGCATCTGGTACACTGTTGCCATATGCTAACTATGTAAACAACGAAATACGTATTTTCCTGATGGCTTTAAGGTTATGAGTGATTAAAAGTGTTATTAATACTGTTCATTTACATTATTGCAGTAAATTAATATGTTTCATCAAGTTAATAATCATAAATACGAGTAGGAATTATTGTAATGTTCATAGCTTGATTTTATATGTGTTCTTATAGGATTAGGATAAGTACCCTAGGACATATTTTGATTGTTTTATTCGTCATAAATTTTTTTTTAATGTTTCTTGCCTAAAGTAATTGAATAGGCTCCCTCTAATGACACGACACATATTCAAAATCTGCATCAAGGTTAATAATTACATTATTGATATCTCTAAAGTAGGCAGCCCTGGAACTAGTAGAAAACCACGAGTTTTTTGTCTCACCGTGCAGTAACGTTGTAAGGGCCCAGAGATGTTGACGTCCCTGAGAATTAGTATAACGGGATCAGAAGTAAATTGGCTTAACTGATCAATAAAAAGGACTATAAACATTACAAACTGGATCAGAAATGTTCGTAAAGCCAACAGGAATGCTGGAGAACCCTATATAAATCAAAAGGAAAAAAATGCCAGATAAACAGCCTCCATGTGAAGTACCTATGCATTTTTTAAATCACGTTTTTCGTTATAACTTAATTATTACAATTAATAATGTTGTGTTATTTCTTATTTAATGACAATTTACACTGTTGTATACACATTATATAACCAAAATACCCCCGTCGCAGCAGACGTGCATACTTAGTAAATTTCCATACAAATTTGGTAATTTCGCCATTTTATTTAACCATAAATATTATATGGGAATCTGTAAGTAGGTTTGCTGCATTTAGGGGTTTTATTGACAAATATAGGCTAAATAATTTAGTAAGTAACATTATGGGTTGGTTTTTTTCTAGTTCCTGTAAAATTTCGATTTTGTTGCTTACGTTACAGGAGGGAGCCATTCAATAATATATTTTCTTGTTCTCCATAAAATTCTAAATAAAATGTATATCTTGGATTTTTGATCATGAGTGTCTAAAATGGATTTTAGCATATAGTTGTTGTTATCAATTTTTATTTAAGTCTGCAAAACCTTAAAAATGCGTAACACTTGGGGGATGTAACATTGAATGAACAGAGGGTTAACAACAATCATGAATTTAATCTAGAATTGATTATCTTTTAAGTAATGAAGTGAAACTAAAAATCTTTAATGTTTCCAGGCTAGGTCACTTTTCCCTGATTTATTGAAGATTATATTTTACAGTAGGTTACTTGGCGACACAGTCTATTCATTTGTCCTCTTTACCAGGTAGCCTATTTTAAAAGATGTTCTTGTTACTGTATTCAAGAAACTGGTAATGTTTGAATGCCTTACACATTAGATAAGCCTAGATTTATATATTTCTTTTAAAATATCTCTTAATATGTGTGTTTTGCATTAATGTTGGGCGAGAGGGTTACCAAGGTCATGTCAATGAGTCATATGACAATAAAACAAATGTCCAAGTTTAGTAAAAAAATATGGTAACCCTAGGAATAGGGCATGGTACAAATCAAACACGTAGGTTGAATTTCTGTTCTGACGCTCTGTGACTTAAGCAAGGCGTTTGACATTGTGTCCCACAAGATATTGGTTGACAAATTGCATTTCTATGGGATTGGTAGAGCTGCTCTTTTATCATAGAATCTTATTTCCATTATCACACGCAATTTGTCTCAATCGACGGGGCTGCCTCTGACCTTCTGCCCATAACCCATCCGCAGCATGGCTCTGTGCTTTTTTTTTTTTTTTTTTTTTGAGGGAGAGGCAGGGAAAATGCATTACGCACACAGGTGGCCAGCCTGTAGTGTGGGACTCCCCTAAAAAACGGGTTTACCCACTAAAAAACCTCCTCTACTCTTTAGGATTCTAACCTGGAATTGTTTATCACATTACGTCAGGCTAGGCCTAAATTTGGCTTACGCCCATGGGGCTCGCTCCTTATCCAGCTGTTCGGTCAAGGGATCTGGGCCACTTCGTGGTCCAAATCGGTTTTCTTTTCCAGGAGGATACCCCGGACGAACTGTGACAAACAATCCCAGTTGCCCTCATCCTCCATAATCTTTTGGCAGACCGTGTCCACCGAAAAAACACCGAGTTTTCTTGTGGCCTCCAGGCGGGGCCTTTCCCAACGCGAACAGCGGAAGAAGGTGTGTTCCGCGTCATCGGGAACGCCCGGGCAGTAGATGCAATCCGGTGAACCGGTCTTGCCCATCCGGTTCAGGTACGACTTGAAGTAGCCGTGACCTGTCAGGAACTGCGTGAGGTAGTAGTCCACCTCGCCATGCCGCCTTTCCACCCATGGTTGGACCTGCTCGATGAGTCGCGCAGTCCATCGTCCTCGGGTGTCGTGCTCCCAGCTGTGTTGCCACTGCTGGAAGGTTCGGGAGCGCTCTTCGGTTCTTGCCGTGTCCTTGCCGATCTCGCCTTGTCTCTGCTAAATCGCTTTCCTCTCCCCTGCCAAGAGCTTGACCGGGATGACTCCGGCGACCACCAGGACGGCAGGCTCGGACACTGTCTGGTAGGCGGAACACACCCGGAGCGCAGCTTGACGCTGAACCCGGGCGAGTCGCAACCTGTAGCACTCCTTATCTAAAGCGCCTGCCCACACCTCTGCCCCGTAAAGGAGCACGGACTGGACCGCGGACATCAACAGACGTCTTCTGCTGGATCGGGGACCCCCGACATTGGCCATCAGCCTACTAAGGTAAGTGACTACCTTAGCGGCCTTGTCCGCCGTACGAAAGATCTGATCCCTCCAGCTTAACTTGGTGTCCACCATAACCCCGAGGTATTTGGCGGCACGAGTTGATGTGACCACCTCCCTTCCCACTCGGAGTGGGACGACGGTGTCGATCCTCTTCTTCGTGAGGATCACAATCTCCGTCTTACTGAGAGCAAGCGAGAGACCGTGATCGGACATCCAGTTGTTGACCACCCGCATAACTCGGTTCAACTTCAGTTGGGCCAGCTCAACGTTGCGTGCAGCAATGAGAGCTGCAACGTCATCGGCGTACCCAACCAAAGTGGTTTCCTCAGGCATCTCGGACCTCAGGAGGCTGTCATAGGCAACGTTCCAGAGATCCGGGCCGAGTATTGAACCTTGTGCGGCACCAGAAGTGACTTCCATCGTCCGCGTTCCGTCCCTCGTGTCATAAATCAGGCTTCGAGAGCGTAGATAATCCTCGATGAGCCGCAACAGATATGCAGGAATACGAAAGGTGTTGCGAAGCGCATCCAACATATCGACCCACCTTGCCGAGTTGAAGGCATTCTTGACATCAAGCGTAACAAGAAGCACTACTCGGCGGGAGAAATGGTTGTGGCTCTCGGCTCTCTCCACAGCTCTCTGAACTTCGGTGACAGCGTCGATCGTTGACCGTCCCTTTCTGAAGCCGTACTGACGGGGGCATAAGTCCCCGGCAGCTTCCACGGCAGAAGTCAGGCGGGAACGGATCAGCTTCTCGAGCAGCTTCCCAGCCGTGTCCAACATGCAGAGAGGCCTGTGGGACGACGGCAGCTCGGGATCACCTTTGCCCTTGCTGATCAGTACAAGCCTGGCTGTTTTCCAGGGAGCCGGAAACACCCCTTCTACCAAACAGGCATTGTACATTCTCAACAACAAGTCAGCGTTGATTGAAAATACTTTCTTTAAAGCCTCACTGGGAATCCCGTCCGGGCCAGGAGCCTTGTTGCTCTTCAGGGAGAGAACGGAGGTTTCCAGCTCCTCGAAAGTGAAGAGTGGAACGTCCTCTACCCGTCTGAAGTCAACCGGCGGTCGCTGAGGATGTTCAGGAAACAACGCAGCGACGATCCTCCCCATGGTGGCGCCCTCCATGATGAAAGGTGGAGAGCGGGCGCCGAGTTTCTGCGTTACAAGTTTGTAACCCAGGCCCCACGGGTCGGAGTCAACGTCGTCACGAAGTCTCCTCCAGCTATTCGCCTTGCTCCTGTTGATCGCCTGGCGGAGAGATTTTCTCGCAGCTTTATAGGCCTCCGACTTACGAACTCTGTCTGCGGGAATTCTCGCTCTAGTGGCGGCTCGTCTAGTTCTTAAACATGTTCTTCTGAGTTCCGCAATCTCTCCAGTCCACCAGTAAACGGGTTGTTTGTCGCGTCGGGGTTTCCTTCGCGGCATAGACTGGTCGCAGGCCGAGACGATCAGTTCCATCGTGGATGTTACTAGTGCCTCGGCCCCAGCCTCACCAGGATTCCCCTGCGCTCCCCGAGAGATGACTTCGGTGAACTTAACCACGTCCAGTTTGTTGGTGTTCCACCGGCGTGGCCCTTCCCGAGATGCGGAAACTCGACGATTTTCCTGATCATGCAGATCAAACACGATGTATTGGTGGTCGCTACCCGTGTAGTCCTCCACAACCCTCCAGCCAGAGATCCTCGGAAGGAGCGACTCAGACGCAAAGGTGACGTCAGGGATCGTGCCTCTCTGCCCGGGGCGCCGAAAAGTAGGTGTGTCGCCCTGGTTGAGGACGACAAGACCGGCCCTGGCGATGAAATCCAGGATGTATTTCCCCCGGGAGCTGGTAGAGGGCATTCCCCACTCGACGGCCCTGGCGTTGAAATCGCCACCAACGACGACATGCCCGGTGGTGCAAAGAACGCACTCCTCTAGGCTATCTATCTTGTCGCGGAAGTCCTGGACGGCCTCGTTGGGGGTGAGGTAGCAACTGAAGATTGTCACGTCCCTACACCTAACCCAGGCAAATCCTCGGCCGCGACCATGACTCCGCACCAAGACATCCCGCGTATTACGCGCCCAAAGTGCAGCAGTACCGAGGCTGTCGGAGATCCAAGTGTTTGGGTCTCTGTCCCGATACTGTTCGCTGATAAGGAGCGCGTCAGCACCAAGTTCTCGGGCGAGCTGATCTAGAAGGTTATCAGCTCCCCAGGATCTATGAAGATTGGCCTGGAGAATGCGAATTACCGGCCGCTGCCTTTTGCCTGTTCAAGTGCGGTTCTGAAGGCACCGCACTGACCAGACCCGGGTAAGTGACCGAGGGCACTGGAGCCTGGATCCTTGCAGAGGAAGCAGGAGGGGCTCGAGGAACATTCCTTGCGTTTGTGGCCCTGGCTTCCACACTGGAAGCAGTTGGCACTCCTGTCGGGCCCTTTACAGTTTCGGGAGGAGTGGCCGAAACCGAGGCAACGAAAGCATCTCGAAACTACCACCCTCCGTTTGAGCCTGCAACTGACCCAACCGACTCTGAGGTGCTGAAGGCTAAGCAGCTTATTGGCGTGCTTTTCGCCCATCTCAGCAACAGCCATCCGGAGTTGACTTCGGTTAGGCTTTGTCAGCCATACCCTCACTCCATCAGCCGGTATCTCCGGGAGTGCCACCTGGATCGCACGGGTCACCTCGTCTTCGGTGGAGAGGGCATCAAGGTCCCGAATCTCGACCGAACACTTCGGTTCTAGGGCCTTGATGGAGCCTTTGTCCCCAAGTGCAGTCTTGAGGGAAGCGGCAAAACCGATCTTGTCACTCGACTTCCCCAGTTCGAGGAGGACATCCCCGTTCTGGGTTCGCCGAATAGACTTGATAACGGTGTCGGTCTCTTCCGGTTTGGCCTGCGATCTAATCTGACCCAGAACATCGGCAAAAGATCGCCCCCCTAAGGGCTTAATCAAGATTGCCTCCTTCCTGGGCTTCTTAGGCCTGGGTTGTTTAGGCTTTCTGACAGACTTGCCAGAGGCCTCCCCAACCGGGTTTGAGACTTGCGTCCGCTCCACCCTCGACGCACTTTTCGAAGCTGCCTCCGCTTGCTTCTGCCTCCTCCTTTCTTTCTTAGACAGGCGCGTCTTCCAGCCCCCCAAAGGTGTCGAGGCAGAGTTTTCTGCCAAGGCAGGATTAGCCGCCGGAGCAGGAACCTCTGCAGGAGTAGCCGCTGGAACAACGACAGCGCCCGGGATGGAATGAGCAGCCGGGACAGGAGATGTCTGCGATGATGCAGTGACAAAAACCGGCCTCGGCGCCAAGTCCAACTCCCCGAGCTCAGGGCTTCCCGATGATGAACCGCTCTGCCTCTTCTTTCGCTTTCTGGCTTGAGTCTGGGACTCAGCCAGATGAGCTTGAGGCGAAGCAGAGATGACTCGGTTCGTGACATCGCGCTCCTCTTTCACTGCCTTTAGCCTGATTTTCCGGCATTCCTCGATTTCGTCTAGAGAATCTTCGAGTTTCGGAATCCCCTCTTTTATGGCCTTGTTTACGTTCTTTTGAATTAAGAGGGCCTTGGCCATCTCCTTCAAAAGAGCTTTCATCTTCTTCAGACATGAGTCTTCCTCCTCGTGGGCGTCGTCCTGCTGCTGCCGAAGCATTTGCAGCTCGAATGCCGCACGAAGGGGGCTCTTCCTGGGAGGTATTCCATCGAGCCTGGCTTTTGAGGTTTCTGCCTCGGTCACCTTCATCGCTAGATTGACATCCACTTTCTCCTTTTCAGGCTCGGACGACGATCCGGCGTCACTTACCGTCTTGAACGGTGCCGGTGGGGGGGAGGTTTTAATTCCCCCTGTCGGCGTCCCAGTCTTCGAGGTCGGAGACCTCTGCACAATAGAGCTTCGCCTAAAAGCGGCTTGCTCATTCTCCTTTACGTTCTTCGTGTTTCGGTTGATAAAATCCATGCTTTCATGTCACCAGCGCATCGTGCGGCAAGGGGCGGCCCTTCATCGGCCGAGAGCGGGTACACCCTCGGAGGTCTACCCCCCGTAGGAGATAAGACACCCCTACCCCAGGACTCTGGGGCCCGAACCTCCGTTTGCCCAGCACCGATACACACAAGGTGCCGGACGTGCTGGGGGTCGCACCGTGGCAATGCAGAGTCCGATCCCTGCATCCATGCCGCACTCCCTGACTCAGGGATGGCTCTGTGCTAGGACCTACACTCTTTCTCATAATGATAAACGATCTTGATGAGCACGACACAACCCTGATGTTCGCTGATGACACCACTCTTTTGACATCTGGCAACCACTTGGACAAGATAAGAGAGATATCCGAACATCTGCTCCAATCTGCTACAACCTGGTTTCTTGCAAATATTCCAACTGAAAGAGGATCAAAAATCCAACAACTTTTGTAGTCTAGCTAGAAACCTCCCCGCCAATTAAGACCCACTAAGCTGCTTGGTTTTATGCTCGATGGTAGGTTTAGCCGGGACAGCCTTCTAGAGGAAAACACCAACAGAATGTCTCGTGTCTGCTTTCTTATCTTAAAACTAAAACACTGTGCCACCAAGACCCACCTTAAGATGGTGTACCATACACTTGTACACTGTCATGTCTCTTATGGCCTCATCCTCTTGGGATACTCGCCCAGGACCCTAAACGTGCTCAAGCAGCAGAAACGGGCCGTTAGAACAATTACTACATCCAGTGGCCATCGAGCCCTCTGTAATTCTCTGTTTGCAAGACATGGTACTTTTACCATGTATGGACATTTCATCTACCTTTGTCTTAAGCACGTTTGGATTTAAACATTGATACCTTTAGAATACAGGCAAATGTCCACACGTAGAACGCCAGACGACATGGGCAACTTGGTATCCCTATGGTGCGGCTCACAAGAACCCAAGACGGGTAAAAGTAAAAAAACTGAGCCATCAACTTTTTTAACAGGCTTCAAAGTGAAGTTCAGAAGCTTGAGGTGGTGGCCTTCAAGGTTAGGATGGCCACTACTCCATTCAGGAGGTTGTGAAGAATAACCGAAATTACTTGTAAGAGTCCCCAATTGAGTTGAAAAACACCAGAAATACGGTATTTTTTTAGTAAGTTTAATAGTCTTGCAAATAAGAGGCCAAGGCTACCAATGTTTTATTTATTTATTTTTTTTTTTTTTGTAAGGGCTAAAACTCAATTTTGACGCTGTCAATCCCACGAGTATAATATAAGTTATGTTATGACACATTTGAATAGTTATTTATCTTTATCGATTGTACATGTTATCTAGGCATATTGTTGTTGATTGTGCATTTTTAAATCTACTATTGTAATTTATTGAACTATTGTTATTTAATTGATACATTGTTATCTAGCCTATTGCACATTGTTTACTGTCAGCTATATTTATTTATCGCACACTCTAACTTCTTAATAAACTAGCCTAATCTTGCAACTATTGTCACGTCACATCAATATTACTTGTTACGTTACGCATTACTGTGCATTAAATTTTTCAATATGAGCATATGGTACCTATGTAAAATTGAGATGATCCGTTGAATTAAATAAAACAATACATAAAAGACGAAGAAGGAGGTTTTAAAAGTTGGCCTAGGCTATGTGACCATTGGAAGCACACATTGGGTCAGAGATTAAAAACTTTTGACAAAATTGACAAAGTAAGCAGGCAGCTGCAATCAACCAGTGGCTACTTAGAAATGAGAACTTAATCAAGAAAGTTGAATTGAGATTGTTTAGTTTAGCTTATTAAGGCCTAATCATGCTGCAGTAAAAGAGCCTAGGACTAGTTGTTTCAACTACCTAGGTGGCATTACAAACTTACCAAAAATCAATATTAAAGATAATCACTACCTCAATAGTCAGTTAATCAAACTTTTATGTTAAACTTAAAAACAAACAGGGTAGGGGTTCTTTTACAACTTTCGAAAAAAGTAGCTGTGACGGTGACGGTACAACAGAAAGAAAGAAAGAGGTTAGGTTAAGGTATTTTTCTATTATGCCAAATTTTGACCAGCTATTTGTGTTTTCATGCAGCGGCGAAGTTCAAAATTTATCGATTTTTAAATGGTTGCTTCATCTTTTCTTTTTTTTTGTTATTTTTTTGTAATAAAATGTGTTTTGTCAGACACACATAGAGACACGGTTACTGTAATTAGGTACATTTCGTAATTTACTAGGAATACGCTCCGATGTCCGTCCCGTACGAGAATTTTTACTCACTTTTTAAGATATAGATAACGCTTTTTTATGATTTTTTTTAGGGAGAGGTGAGAAAAATGCATTATGCACACAGGTGGCAAGCCTGTAGTGTGGGACTCCCCTAAAAAAACAGGTTTACCCACTAAAAAACCTCCTCTACTCCTTAGGATTCTAACCTGGAATTGTTTATCACATTACGTCAGGCTAGGCCTAAATTTGGCTAACGCCGGTGGGGCTTACCCCTTATCCAGCCACTCGATCAAGGGATCTGGGCCAATTCGCGGTCCAGATTGGGTTTCTTTTCCAGGAGGATGCCCCGGACGAACTGAGATAAACGATCCCAGTTGCCCTCATCCTCCAAGATCTTTTGACAGACCGAGTCCACCGAAAATGCACCAAAAATTTGTGTGGTCTTCAGGCGGGACCCTTCCCAACGGAGGCAGCGGAAGAATGTGTGTTCCGCATCGTTGGAAACGCCCGGGCAATAAATGCAGTCCGGTAAACCGGTCTTGCCCATCCGGTTCAGGTACGACCGAAAATAGCCGTGAATTGTCAAGAATTGGCCGCCGTTCCACCCATGGTTGGACGTGCTTGATAAGTCGCGCAGTCCATCGTCCTCGGGTGTCGTGCTCCCAGCTGTGTTGCCACTGCTGGAAGGTTCGGGAGCGCTCTGCTGTTCTTGCCGTGTTTCTGCCAATCTCGCCTTGTCTCTGATAAATTGCCTTCCTCTCTCCTGCCAAGAGCTTGACAGGGATAACTCCGGCGACCACCAGGACGGCAGGCTCGGACACTGTCCGGTAGGCGGAACACACCCCGAGCGCCGCTGAACGTTGAACCCGGGCGAGTCACAACCTGTACTACTCTTTATCGAGAGCGTCTGCCCACACCTCTGCTCCATAAAAGCACGAACTGAACCGCGGACATCAACAGACGTCTTCTGCTGGATCGTGGAACCCCGACATTGGCCATCAGCCTGCTAAGGTAAGTGACTACCTTAGCGGCCTTGTCCGCCGTACGGAATATCTCCCTCCAGCTTAACTTGGTGTCCACCATAATCCTTAAGTACTTAGCAGCACGAGTTGATTGGACCACCTCCCTTCCCACTCGGAACAGAATGACGGTGTCTATCCTCTTCTTCGTAAGGATCACAATCTCCGTCTTACGGAGAGCAAGCGAGAGACCGTGATCGGACATCCATGTGTTGACCACGCGCATATGACTCGGTTCAACTTTAGTTGGGCCAGCTCAACGTTGCGTGCGACAATGAGAGCTGCGACATCATCGGCGTACCCAACCAAAGTGGTTTCCTCAGGCATCTCCGACCTCAGGAGGCTGTCATAGGCAACATTCCAGAGATCCTGGCCGAGTATTGAATCTTGCGCGGCACCAGAAGTGACTTCCATCGTCCACGTTCCGTCCCTTGTGTCGTAAATAAGGCTTTGAGAGAGGAGATAATCCTCGATGAGTCGCAACAGAAATGCAGGAACGTGAAAGGTGTTGCGAAGCGCATCCAACATATCGACCCACCTCGCCGAGTTAAAGACATTCTTGACATAAGCGTAACAAGAAGCACACTACTCAGCGAGAGAGATGGTTGTGGCTCTCGGCTCTCTTCACAGCTCTCCATGGACTTCGGTGACAGCGTCAATCGTTGACCGTCCCTTTCTGAAGCCATACTGACGGGGGCATGAGTCCCCGGCAGCTTCCACGGCAGAGGTCAGGCGGGAACGGATCAGTTTCTCGAACAGCTTCCCAGCCGTGTCCAACGTGTAGAAAGGCCTGTGGGACGACGACAGCTCGGGATCACCTTTGCCCTTGCTGATCAGTACAAGTCTTGCGGTTTTCCATAGGGAGCTGGAAACACCCCTTCTACCAAACAGGCGTTGTACATTCTCAACAATAAGTCTGCATTAATTGAAAATACTTTCTTTAAAGCCTCGCTGGGAATCCCGTCCGGGTCGGGAGCCTTGTTGCTCTTTAGGGAGAGAACGGAGGTTTGCATCTCCTCGAATGTGAAGAGTGTAAAGTCATCTAACCGTCCGAAGTCAACCGGCGTACATCCTAGGCCTAGCATACAAAGAAATACATACAAAGAATGATTTTAGCTAAGACCTCAAAACAAGCAAGTAACTTAATAATAATTATGCTTACAATATTAAAGGTAAATAGATTGTAGAGCGAAAAAAACAATACAATTTAAAATCCATGATTGCAAATTAATAAAAATCAAGTAATGTAAGTATTGTAGAATTACGCTTACTTAACACTTAATGCATATTTTGTTACCTGATACATAGAGGCTACAATGGCACAACACATTCTAATTAGTTGTTCAATTTTAATTTTTCCCCCAAATAGATATTAGTTGTATCCCATAAATTAGTTAATCGCATAATTCCGTACGACAGCAATTCATTCCACATCAATATGCCTATCTTTTGGTATAATTTATAACTTCAACAAGTAAACATCATTGTCGATCTATTTAATTTAACAAATAGGTCTGTCAAAATATCAATTAAATTTTATTTAAAAACATAACATAACGGCGAGCATATATAAACAAGAAAATATTATGTTGTTTTCAGCATACAGCGACAACTCAGCTGCGATGGGGGAAAATAAACTAATCATAGCAACTACATTAGTGAAATCATGTAGCCTAAACAACTAAAGTTCTGTCAAAACTTCCGGAAAATAAGCTTTTTTAATACTTGAAAATAATTGCTCGATTATAGTTTATTACCTAGTTTAAAATACTTAAAATCTAACCTGAGAATTTCATTGAAATCAAATTAGTAATAAAAAAGCCTTTTGGGGGTCAAAAATTCGCCTAAGAGAAATTTAAAGTCGATCGTAAAGAATTTTATACTATATGTTCCATATAGTAAAAATTCAGTGATATTTTTGTTAGTTAATAAGTTTAAACTTTACATACTTTAAATTACTAATTATTTACATATTTTGCAAATAATTAATTAGTATTTCTAATCATAAAAGGAAATCTGGAAAGGTTTTGGTTTTGGATATCTTCACTGCTAGAGTTTTTTCAAGCAGAAAATACTTTTCGTAAAAAAAAGCCATTAGAGCAATAGCCAGACTACTCCCTCAAGCTCACTGCCAGGATTTTTTCAAACAATTGAACATATTGACCGTACCTTGTCTTTTTATTTTTGAATGCGTCATGTATGTAAAAAAAAAAGAAAACAAACTTCCAGAGGAGAAATACAACACCAGATTTAAATCAAATTATTCAGAATCTCACAAACTTTCAATTTTTGAAAAAAAAACCAGAATACTTAGGCAAGAAGCTCTTCCAAGCTCTGCCAAGTGATATTAAAAGCACTCAGAAAACTTCTCTTTTTAAAAGCAAATTAAAAAAATTTTGATTCAGAATAGTTTTTATGACGTAGAAGGTTTTCTGGAGTAAGGTAAAACCCCATAAAAAACTTATGAACGCTTTAAAGACAACCTATATAAAGAATTGAGGAAAAACAAGTGGAAACATCCTTATATTCTATAGCAAATACTAGGAAAAAATGAATGGAACATAATTAGAGAAATAATTAGATTTCTAAAAGAAATCAAATTAAAATATAAAAAAAGAAAAACAAAATTGTGTGTTACCCTAATCCTGGGTTCTACTCTATCATCCAAGGTCTATTTCCGCCTTTTCGGTGTTAGGAAGTCGCCTGACGGACCTCTGGCGTGAAGAATTCCATTCCTAGTGTTACCTTCCCTATCCTCGAGATCTTAAACCAATTACCTTCCTATTAGATATATCCTACTTTTATGTGAATTACAATCAATTGGAAAATAACATATATGTAACATATTAAGTAACTTTATTAATCTAAGCTAACTATATATGAACATTATGTCAAAAAACTAACACCTGTCTGTTGTTACTTTCAGATACTGACAAGATAACAAAAGGTCAGCCACAACAAAGATTACTGGTCGTTTGGGCTCATGCTAAATCAAAGCAGGTCCAGCTTAAAAAGCAAATAGAAAAAAAAAGAAAGTGACACCATCGCTCTTACGGGATGTAGCTCACCTGGCCCTGGCCTACAGTCACCTTGAGAGGAAGCAACCAAAACTAGAGCACCTCGAGGCTGCATGGTTTTTACACCTTAGCTTGCATGAAAAATATAAAAAAAAGAAATTTGAGGTTATGTTGATTTGTTGATTGATTTGGAGGCTGGATTTCAGGAGTTAAAGATTTGTAATTTTATTTCTTCAACGATTATTTGTATCTTCAGGTCCAGTTTAGTTGTTAATTTTCTGTGAATAAGTAGGCTTTAGTTTTTACAACAATGCCTGTAAGTAGTAAGTTATCTGTCAATGCTCTAATTGAAGGCTAATTAAATTGGCCTGCCATACCTTCAAGGAAAACCATGTATCTTCCTTTATGTAGCCAATAAAGCACAATGTGAAAAAGCAGTTAATGAGGCTTATACAGTCTTAAATGTAATGCATTTTAATATAAAGTTACTCATTTAACGCTCCGGGTGTTTTCGGGTGTTCAATCTAACCGGTTGGATAGCTGGATAGGCTAGTCCTTGCCTTTGAATCCAAAGTTTGCCGTTTCGATTCCTGAGAAAGGGTACAGTTTCATATAGCGCCTAGGCTACATTTCTACAGAATGAAAATATCGATCGCTATATCGTATAGGATGAAATATCGATACGTCACACAGGATGAAATATTGATAGGCCTATATATCACATCAAATAACATATCGGATGAAATATTTTAAATATATTTTTTTGAGAATTTGTTATATTTATTTACTAAATGTTATTGCTTGTTTATAACATTTAAACCAAGATTTTACTAGGTGATTTCATATTCAGTATTGATAGTTAAGTTATTTTGATTAGTCTAATGAGTTTCAGAGAACTTTCTATTACTGTATTTACAGATAGTTGGGTCATAGATATGAGCAATGATGTGATAGATTTTTACAAGATAATGAACTGATACCGTACTGTACCAAAGAAATTGATTTGTGAGCAGTGTGGTGCACTGGTGACGGAATGGAAATTAAAATAGATATAGGCCTATTAGTGATAGTGTTCAGTTTTTATGTTAAAAAAGAAAATCAACTATTATATAACTACATTGACTAATAAGTTTTTTGAGGGATTTAGGTTTAGATTTTGATCATTTTAACTATTGTAGGTACTTTTTAGCAACAATAAGTTACGACAAATTTTGAATTTTGATGTGTAAATATACCTATAAATAGGCCTAGGCCCTACATAGAAATTTTGACCCAATGCAATAAACAATGCGAGAAAAGTTAGAAACTTAGCTTTTAATGTTTGATATTGTTTGTTTGGTACTCAGTTGCTATTTAAGCTATTTGTCATTGAGCAATTAATAATGATGCTATTCTAATATCAGGTTGAACTAAGATAGGAACAAGGCCGGGGCTTGGGCCCACGGTTCGCCTTCAAAACATTATGATATGCCTCAGGTGTAGAAAGACACAAAATAAAAGCGTGAAAGTTCGTTATCCTACCCCATTCGTTATTATCAAAGTTAAAATTTCGATAAATTGTGATTATTTATACTGATAGTCAAAGTAAATGATATAGTATGTAAACTATGTTTTATTGCTGTGATATATTAAAATAACATTCTTTGTAAAGTGTAATGGATAAGAACATTTCATGTCTAATATAACACAATTAACAAAGTTTGGGGCAATAGAACGGACGTGTCGAGGTCAAGACTTTTAATAAGCCAGCTGCCTAATAGCTGCTAATAATATTTAACTGCTTGAATAATTTAATATTTAGCTGCCTAGATAATTTAATAATATTTACCGGTAAGTATTATTAAATATTATTCTAGCTAAAAATTTAATAATATTCAGCTAGCTCACATGTTAAATTAATTTATTTAGCTAGACCTTCACCCGCCTGTTCTATTGCTCCTGACTATACTAAGGTAATTATCATCATATTGTAAATGGTATTACAGTGCTTAACTCAACCAATCATAATAATCACAATATCGTAATTTTAACATCGCTAAGCTAATTACGATGGAGTGATAATGAACTTACTGCAGGCCTATTCATGATAATTAAAGGTAGTGTACTTAAAATGCTCTTACATTATTTATCAGCAACAGTTCTGATAACTTTTTTTACTATTTCCACCTCGTTAACGGCTTTTTCAAGCACCTCCTTGGAATATTTTGGTTCTTTTTTTAATAGTGTCCCACCTTTTTAAGTTTATATTTATACAACTTATCATTCATCAACATAAAAGCCTAAAAGAAATAAAAGCCATGAAAATAATGTAAAAAATAACTAAAATTGAGTAACTGAATCCGTCCTAAAATTGCCCCAAAAAGTGTCCCATAATTACCCCTCTAGTCTTTTATTGAATATTACATGCCTTATTAATGGTAGGACTCAAGTTTAAACACCATTATGTTGCTACAGAAATTGTCTATCTCATCATATAAAAATTATATAGATAGCCTATTCAAAAATTATACAATTGTAGACAGAGAAAGTTTTCACAACAAAAATCAAAGTTTTCGGCAGCAAAATTGTAGAGTTAAAAAAACAAATTTTTTTTCACTGATACTGATACGATATTGTTCTAATCATTATTAACTGGCTGGGTAGCTGAGTGGTTATAGTGCTCGCCTTTGAATCCAAAGGTTGCCGGTTCAATCCTGAGGAAAGTGAGTAGCTTTTTAAAGGATCGATTCTGGACCCAGTTGCCATTTGTCATTGGGCTATTAATTAATGATGCTTTCTAACAACTGGTCGATGTTAGATAGTAACAAGACTGGGGTTTGTACCGTTCCCCGTCAAAACGTTAAAAAATGCCACTGGCGTAGATAGACACAAAATACAAAAAAAAAAAAAAAATACTAAAAATTATAGTAGGCTATATAACTTATCAAAATAAGCTACATTTTAGTGATAAAACATATGTTGAAATAAATAATAAAATATCATAAAAAAATAACTGTCCCTTGTTTGCCCCACTTTTTTGCTGTCCTAGAATTACACCACCTCACCCTATACAAGGAAATTTATATTATTTTATTGCATTAAGAAGTTAGACGGAATACTATTGTTCCAATATGGCTGTCCTGAGTAAAGCCGTAATTTTGTAAAAATTTGTGATTAAATTTTATTCTTCCTTTAATTAAAATATGTATGTAGTCTAACTTCATGTTTTGTTATATTGACAACCTCTGAATATCTGGAGTCAAAATTAAAAAAAAATTTCCCCAAAAAAGGGGTTTTCAGCGCGGACACATGTATTGCATCATGATCAGGCATGTCAATAATATATATACCAGTATTAAAAATTTAATAATTGAATTTCGTTGAATTTTTTTAAATTTTATTGATTTTTAAGTTGCTTTGTCTTGAATTAAAATATTGGCGTATAATGCTGCATAGACGCAGCTGCAAGTCGCTCTTGTGTACAAGTCTTAAATGTTAATGAATACTAAGTGATTTTACTAGATTGCCAAAATTAAATCATTAAAATTACGACATTTATTTAAGTTTTGTAGTGCATAGTTACTTTTCATCCAGATCACCCTCATTTCATTCTTGAAATGAGAGAACATAGTGAACACGCTAATTTTTGGACAAAAGAATCTAGGAAAAATTAGCTATGGTAAAATATTCATTGTCAAATTTATTAGTATATTTAATTAGCTAGTTAAAGCTTTTTGAGAATTTGTATCATTTTGGCACTAACTTTTCCACATATATCAAATATATTTTCCAGGCTTATCATTCAAGTTTAACTACGTATGAAAATCTAGTCGGAAACATGGCTGTTGTGCCAATCAAGACACAGTTTCGAGGTCCGGCTCCCATCATGACAACCAAAGATACAGATATTATAGATGAAGCACTTTATTACTTCAAGGCAAATGTTTTCTTCAGAACATATGAAATTAAGGTAAAAATTAAATATTGTAGTTGTGTTCAATGGTAATGAATAAATTATTTTGTATGCTTCCCTGTAGATTGTAATTTATTGTCATAATTAATATTAGCATTGACTATATACACTAACGTCAATAGACTTCTCATCAAGTGCATTTTGTTTGATACCAAAATTTGGAAAGTTCTTGTACGCAGCACCAGATTCGCTGTAATCTATGTTGTTATTATTTAGTTGGATTTACAATGCTGTAAAAATACTTCACCACAACTTAAACGTAACCTCTAAGTGTACAGGTTTCATCCTTGGTTTAAGAAGAGTGGAAATACTGATTTATAGGTCGTTTTTATTTTATCTTGATCCTTATTGAGAATATTGGAATGGGGGAGAGTTTTAAACTGTAAACAAAAAAGTTTAAACTCGTGACAATCATGTTCGAGTATCAGATTTCCTTAAATAACGTTTTTAATAAGTTATTATGTCTTTCAGTGACTCATAGTCAGCTGTCATATTTATAAGCCAAACCTATGCCGTGTTAAAAAGTAACAGTTCTAAAGTAAACTGATTAACAAACAACTGTTACTGTACCATGTCCCAGCCAGCCCAATCTTTTTGCTTTTATCACAGCCACGACATCAGGGTCCCGATATAGGTCACGTAACTCTCGGTTTTTCCTAATACGCCATTCTCCTTCATCTTTTATAGGGCCAAATATTTTGCGCAACACTTTATTTTCAAAAACTATTAAGCGCCCTTCATTTTTCTTGGATAGAACCCAGGTCTCACTTCCATATAATAGCACTGGCTGACTAATGGTCTTATATATTCTTATTTTTGTACAACATGATAGGAGTCTTGATGCAAGGAGCTTTGTACAGGCACCTAAACATTTATTGGCATTTGCTAGCTTACTTTGAATTTCACTATCTTCCACATTAGAACTATTCACCGTTACCCCTAGGTATTTAAAGCTTTCCACACATTCCACTGAGTATTGGGCTATATTGAATTTTGCACCTCTATTGTTTGGATTACGCCCAAATTTAATTATTTTAGTTTTTTCTTCATTTAGCTCCAAACTTACTCTTTTACATTCTTGAATAAACTCCTCAGCTAATGCACACAGATCTTCGGATTTTTCAGCCAATATCACTACATCATCTGCGAAGGCCATGATGTTCAGGTCTATACCCAACTTTATACCTCTCTTTAAGTTCTTTACTTTTTGAAGAGCTTCTTCTATTGCTATATTAAAAAGAGTGGGGGAGATCCCATCCCCTTGTCTTACTCCTGTATTCATACGAAAACTCTCTGATACTTCCCCGTCTACCCTCACCTTTGCTTTTGAATCATTAATACATAGCCTTGTTAATTTTATTAGCTTTTCTGGTATGCCATATTTTTCCATTTTCTTATATAAGGTTCCTCGATCTATGCTATCATATGCCTTTTTGAAATCAATGAATATCGCATAAAAATTTTTATTGTACTCATAATACTTTGAAATTCCTTGTTTTAGCAAAAATATCTGATCAATTGTCGATCTGCCTTTCATAAAGCCAGCTTGTTGTTCTTCCACTATTGATTCTGTGTATGGGTTTAATCTCATTAGTAATATTCTTGAAAATATTTTATATACCGTATTTAGAAGCGAGATACCTCTATAATTAGTACACGACTGCTTATCACCTTTCTTGTGTAGGCTAAAGGAATTATTATAGCTTCTGCCCACTCCTCTGGTATGATTTCATAATTCCATACATTTGTTATTAGCTTATGAATTTCTTTCCTTAGGATTTTTCCACCGCTTTTAATTATTTCAGAAGTGAGTCCATCCTCTCCAGGAGCTTTGTTGCATCTGAGTTGCTTAATTGCTTCTTCCACTTCTTGCTCTGATGGTGGTAAAACATAGGTTCAACATTATGGTAACTTAAATTTTCTTCCATGTTTCCCCTTCCGGATATATCACAGTTTAGAAGTTCTTCAAAATAATTTTTCCATACTTAGGTAGCTGATTCTTTATCAACTAATAGATTCCCATTTTTATCTTTTATTCCATATGCTCTTGCAGAGAAGCCCTTTTTGAAAAACCTAATAGTTCTATAAAAATCTCTGGTGTTGTTCGTGGTTCTGTCATTTTCTGCTTTGGTCAGTTTTCCATTGAGGAAGTTTCTTTTACACGATCTAAGCATTCGTTTTGTATTTCTATTAATTTCATGATACTCTACTCGAAGCTGCTCTGATTTTCTTTTATCTTCTTCGGTAACAGCTCTCCTGCTTGCAATCCATTTAAGCTTGATTTCTTTTCTTTTGTTAACTAAGGTTTGACACTCATCTGAAAACCATGGGTTTTTCTTCATCTTCTGTCTTTTACCACACACTTCTTTAACTGTATTGTTCACCGTCCCTTGAATTTTCTTCCATTGATTATCAATTAGATTGGGTTCTCCCACACATGTTTCTACAACTTCATTTTCCAGTACTTCAAACTTATTTTCTAACTTAATCCTGAATTCATTTTGTATTTGTGGTAACTTCAGTTTCTCAGTATCTAATATCTCCTTCTTTGATGCTTTCCTTCTTTTTAAGTCAATTCTTTGCCTTAGCCTAACAAGTACTAAATAATGGTCCGTTCCAAATTCGGCACCTCTTACTGTTCGTACATTCACAATACTATTAGCATGTCTGATATCAATTAACACATGGTCTATTTGATTAACAGTTTTCCCATCCGGAGACATCCAAGTAGCTTTGTGAATTTGTTTTCTAGGGAATATTGTGCTACTTATTTTCATGTTTGTTGAGCTGGCTAACGTCAGAAGCTTAAGTCCATTCTCATTTGTTAGTTCATGTAAGCTCTCCTTTCCTGCTACTTCCTTCCAGATCTCCTCTCTTCCAACCTTTGCATTAGCATCTCCTAAGACTAATTTTACATCGTAACTTGGTAACTTATTTATTTCTTCTTCTAGTATTTCATAAAAACTGTCTTTATCTTCATCATCGGCTTCTTCTGTTGGAGCATATATACTTAACATCGATAAATTTTTGAATTTTCCACTTATTCTAAGATTGCACACTCTTTCATTTATCGGTGTAAAGCCTATCACAGATTCAGCAATATATTTTCTTACAGCAAAACCTACTCCTCCATAGTATCTACCACTATCTGTACCACTATAATACATCACATATTCTTTGGTATTTATTTTCCCGGCATAAGGCCATTTGGTTTCTTGTAACGCTACTATATCTAGTTTATACCTAAATAATTCTTCATCTAATATATCACAGCCACCAGGCACAGCTAATGTTCTAACATTCCAAGTTCCAATTCGTAAGTCCTTTGTACGTATCCTAGTCTTTGGCATTTGTTCCAGTCCAGTTTCCGAGGCTTCAGTTCTACGATTCGTAACAAATTGTTTTTCCGGAGTGGGTTGTCGGCCCAACGTCCAACCCCCAACTTGGAGGACCAGGGGTTTTTGTTCAGAGTCACCTTCTCCTAGGGTAGCAGCTTTCACCACAGCTCCAAGATCCTATCCTGACCTCGGTTTTACATCAGAGTTTCCTTCTCCTAGCTTTTGGTACCCAAACCCTATCGTACAAGGCAATACGGGCAGTGCTTATTTGATGGCGGCACATCCTCGCCATGACACAGCACTTTCATTGGGCTCATGTGGACTTGCTGAGTGTGACCCCGCCACAGATCACCCTCCCACGCCCTCTGGTGCTGCCGCCTCGGTCCGGGACTGCTTATTTGGGTTACCCCTTATTCGCAGCTGTCCACCATATCTGATGGAGCATTCGCTATCCGCCACCTGCGACCCGCCCTATACCTGAGGCTCGGTTCCCCTATCAGAGCTTGGACTAAAGGGGAGGGTGTGAGGTTTTATTGGGTTTCAAAAAAGTAAAACATGGGTTTGGCTTTAATTTGGCACCTTAATTTTCAAAACCTGACAATTTTAACTTAAATCATACTAAAGAACCTAAAAAAAAAAAAAAAAAAAAAATGGTAGAATCATTAACTTAACTTGTTACAGAGAAAATCAAAATCAAGTTTACCATCTTAATCTTCACTATCACAGCCGCTTTTTCACTTTTTGATGTCGTTGGTGGATTACAGTATAATCGAGTATTTGAGTGCTTTACTAAGGTCCAATTATCATTAGAAGTATATTAAGTCTGGAAGTATATTAAGCCTGGTTGATGGTTTAGTAAACGGCAGAAATAAAATTGGCTTTGGTGTGTTATACTGACTTGTTGCTTTAGTTGGTCATTTTCACTGTAACGGCACCACCCTAGTATATCTGTTAAATTAGTGGGATTCTACTGTAATTATTAGGAAACCAGCATTTTAAATACATAAATAGTTAAACTATGAATAAAACATTTTGTTATGCCTAATCTTTTTTGTTGTTTTATCCTTCTCAGAATGAGGCAGACAGAGTGCTTATCTACATAACCCTTTACATCACAGAATGTCTCAAACGTCTGCAAAAGTGTAGCAACAAGAACCAAGGAATGCAAGAGATGTATGCCTTGGCAATATCAAAATTTGACATTCCTGGAGAATCCAACTTTCCCCTCAACTCTGTGTATGCTCGGCCCGCTAACCCCAGCGAAGCAGGTAGACAAGTTTATTCTTGTATTGAAAGTGATTATTTTATTAATAATGGCTTAGTAAAAAGTGTTGTTAATAATTAGCAACCTAGCTCCAATATCCATTATTGGTGTACGGTAACAGATTAACACATTGCGACCTGAAAAATAACTGGCCATTCAGCTGTATCAACATGGGTGGCTAGAAGGTATTAGTTGGAAATATTGAGTCACTAAGGAACAGAAAACAAATATGTTTATAAGGTTACAGTGGTACAGGCCTCCAGTTGTTGATAACACTCCTGGGACCCAGGCCCGCAGTTTTTACGAGACACGCTTTGGGCCCGAGAGATATCGATGTGAATCACCAAATAAATATCCTAATGTCATAGGCATTTAACTATTTGACAGAGGCATTCGCAACATAACAATGACGGTACTAACTAAGTTATACAGGGTGGAAAAAAAGTCTGGAAACGATTTAATATTTTTTAAAGTATTTAAGTAACAAAACTAAAACTTTGCATATTGATTTTGAGTGACTAAAACTACTTCCTAAAGTACTTAGTGTCCTTCGACCTCCAAGGAGGGACAGTCCACAAGGAGTAAGAAGAAAATCTTAAATGTGAGCATAGTTCAATATGTACATCAAATTAAAGGTCTCTGAGAATGGAGAACAATGCCGCAAACCCGACTTCAAAAGGATGACCGAGTCAAAAATGGCAGGCGGTCAAACTTTGTATTAAAATCATATTGCTGAAAACAAAAAATGCCATAACTCCTGATCCAATTGACCTTGTGAGGTCGAATTTGTGGCAAATTGCTCAGAACGCAAAGCCCTTTAAAATTATGTATCATATGACGTAGGCCAATGCAGTTGATCTGACGATTTCCACTAGGGACGTCCCTAAAGGAAGTCTTGGGAAAAACGTCATTGGCCTGCGTCATATGATACATCATTTTAAAGGGCTTTGCGTTCTGAGCAATTTGCCACAAACCCGACCTTAAAAGGTCGAGTGGATCGGGAGTTATTTAATTTTTTGTTTAAAGCAATATGATTTTAATACAAAGTTTGATCGCCTGCCATTTTTGACTCGGTCATCCTTTTGAACTCGGGTTTGCGGCATTGCTCTCCATTCTCAGAGACCTTTAATTTGATGTACATATTGACCTATGCTTACATTTGAGATTTTCTTCTTACTCCTTGTGGACCGTCCCTCCTTGGAGGTCCAAGGACACTAAGTACATTAGGAAGTAGTTTTAGTCACTCAAAATCAATATGCAAAGTTTTAGTATTTTTTACTTAAATACTTTAAAAAATATTAAATCGTTTCCAGACTTTTTTTCCACCCTGTATAATTTCATTGTATTCACTATTGATCCATCTACTTTATAAGAGAACCCACATTGTAAAGTAAAAATGTAAACCACTGCCACATGGTATCTTACTTATTTCACAAAAAAGTGTGATTCTATGATTTGTAAAATTTATGATAAAAGATCAAACCGAGCATAAATACAATCATATTGAAATATTTAGCAAAAATTCGTTAATAAACTTATTCACAAGCCAAATGTGGTGAAACATATGTCTCACATAATTGAACAAATCAAACTGACAGACCAAGAAAGCCAATGTTGCCAACGATCTAGTAGCAACACGCAGGACGCAGTTAGTGGCTGTTATGAGTCTTGAGTAAGAACCGAGAGTCAAGAGTATTCGATTAGCCCGAAATTAAAAATGTTTTCTTTTGCTTGCACCCCCAACAAACCTAAAAACTCTTGCGCCCCTGGCCCCGGCCCATTTACAAAATCGCCCATGCTGGGACCTTTATTGACGCTTCTACTCGCAATGCACACAGTTGAAGCTTGATATATCGTATCTGAAGGGAAATTTGAAAACTTCGTAATATCGAGGTCTTTGGTATACTGAGGTTTGTTATATCAAGCTGATATTTTACCATCTTCGATATACTGAGGTTCGAGCGGAACAAGAACACGTCTGTACAGTACACTTGGTGATGATTTATTTTTAGACAGGTCATATTGACATGCTCATAGACATTTCATTTACCGGTACTAGAGATGGCCATAAGATTAATTTGTATAGCACCTTTCCAAAGTAGTTGCAAGCCTTTGTAAATTAAAACAGTAAACATGGGTTTGTCAAATCAGTACTCACAAGAATAATGTAAAATGCATTTGCACAAAGTGGACGATTAACCAACACATTTGTACATTGTTAGACAGGACTTAGACGATGTATCAGTCTCCCACAAAAGTTGTAATAACAACATATTTTTGTTGTTGCTGTTAAGGTTTCTGAGACTACTATTATTACGTCTACAAACCACCGAACACCCAGTGGTCAGACAGTTCTCCCAACTTTCAAACATCCTGTGGTGTATGTAGGTGACTTCAACAGTCATCATACCCAGCGGGGATACTCGTCCGATGATGACAACGGCACTCATATTTCAAGCTGGGCTGAAAAAAACAACCTTTTCTTGGTATTTAATGCCAACCCACACACCTTCCATTCAGCCCGATGGCGTTGTGGGTACTCTCCAGACTTGTGCTTTTGCTCCCGTGAACCATCAGCAACATCCGACAATTTCCCTGAGGGGGAAAAGTACTTTAGTCCCTTGATGCATACAACATTTTCCCTCCACCTACACGACTAACATTGAGGTATAATAGGCCTACCGTATATAATGTAACTTTACCTTCATATGATCCCTTGCTCCGTCAAGCTGGATCAGTCACATCAACATAAAAAACACACAAGGTAGGCTATATCATTTTTAAAGAACACGAAAAAGCAAAATAGAATTTAAGCCTAGTCAAAAGTTTTACACTTATGTTTAGGACTTCTTAGGTTAATAGCCTACCTAAGCGAAATGTAAACAAACACGTACACTGCTCATTGCTGACAGAATGGTCAGCAGTGAGCAGCAGCTACAGCTGCTATTAGTGAACAATGAGTAACGAAACAAATACAAGTAACAGCTGACTGTGGCTCATGTTCTTTTTAATCTGTCTTTTAATGTTATTCTTATGTAACTAACTTTAGCCCCGTGGTACAAAAAAAGTTGAGTTTTCCCTAGGTTGAAAAATTATTATGATACAAAGTATTCAAGTCACATGGGATAAAAACTAGTACTTTAGTACTCTATTCCAAGGAGTAAAATACGGCTTTAGATAGTAGGTGGAGGAAAAAGTGATTTTCAATACCCCAGACATCAACTTAATCTTTTATGAAAGCACACCTCACTATATGGGTATGAAACTATACAATACATTACCTATCGAGTACAAATCAACTAATAAAGTACTTTATTAGTTTCAAAATCAAAATAAAGTCTTTTTTACTGTCAAAGGTGTATTATTCAGTTCAGGTATATTTAGATGACAGTTCATTTTAATTAAGCATTTAAATTGTTTACACATTGTAAATTATTTAAAGCACTAGTCAAGTTAACTAAGTAACAAACTTCACCAGGCCATATTTCAAGTTTTTCACAATGTTACCTGTTTTCTAGCTATGCTAGTTGTACCAAACGTTTTGTAATAATAAAGGAATTTATTCTGCTTCTGTTTATTATTAAAAGTAATGTTGTGTGCAACTAATAAAAACCATAGAGGCTGATTTAGTTTTATCGTATCTCTTTTCTATTTTTTAAATTGTATTTTTGACAAAGAATTGTTATTGTAGACAATATTTGATGACCGATAAAGTGCACCTCACAAAAACACATACAATACATATGTTGTAATATATGTATTACAAACATATATTATTGTAGACCTAATTAATACATTTAATATGCAGATCTGTAGTCTACAAACATAAAAATCTTACTTATCTCTAAACTATGTTTATTGTATTGAAGCTTACAAAAAACAAAGATTTAAACAAAACTTGAATGTCTCAGGTACAGTGAATTTTGGTGCAAACATGTTCAATCCTTACAAACCATGTTCAAAAAGCCCATGCACCCGTACATCACAGTGAGATTTCAGTCTACTCAGTGAAAGATTCTTTATGTATACAAACACTAATTCACCAGTATTGCATCTTGTATTTCCACCATCCTTATACCATTTTTGGTCCCCTCAGGTAGGATAGATTGGGTAATGGAGAAAACCAAAAATTATATTATTAATGTTCTGAATTTGTGATCACTCATCAAATAATTCCTATAATTATTTTGTTCACTTATAATATTATTTTATGTTGTAGACGTTATGCGTCAATACCTTCAACAACTCCGTCAAGAAGCCGGGGTGCGAGTGTGTGAAAAAGTCTTCAGCACAGAGGATGGAAGGCCATCCAAGTGGTGGCTGTGCTTTTCCAAAAAGAAGTTCATGGACAAGTCGCTCTCTGGACCTGGCCAATGAAAGATGCGCTCATGCACAATTATAGATTATTTACAATTTTAATTTTGCTTTATTTTACAATTTTATACTTATTCTAATCAATTGTTGGAGTATTAAAGTGTTCTTTATATGTATGAAAAAGTAAAGAATATATAGTATGTGTAATTTTACATTGTTTTTATTATTTCCTCTAACAAGTGCAAAGGTTTTCTGTTCTTAAACTCAAATAATGCATCACCCCGTCGCAGCAGACCTGCGTACTCAGCGAATTTCCAAAGGAATTTGAGATTTTGTATTTTCCCCATAGACACCATAGGGATGAGTATATAAGTTTATTGCCATGGGATTTTGTTAAAAAATGTTTGTTGTTAGGAGAAGTAATGGTTGGGTAAGGTAAAAATCAAATTGCATCAATATTCGGCACTTTTAAATATTTCCCATAAACCCTATAGGGGTTATAATCGAAATGAGATTGATAACGTGTCCAGCAACCAGCACCAATGTCACAATGAAACTCTTTTCAATACTGTTCATCACCATTTACACCATGTGGATTATAAAACTATTCAATTTTCTTGATTAGCGAATCATCGATATAAAATAATCAATTATAAGTTGAAGAAACAGTGGTGCCTCTAGTAGATTTTCCTATCAATAGCGACTCCAAAATTTAAGGGAGGGTTTATTTCTTCCCTCTTATTTTGCACTGTTTATTTCTTCCCTCTGCTAAAATTATAAGTGTGTATTACTTCCCTCTACTAGGCAACTGTTTATTTCTTCCCTTAGATACTCTCCAAACTAAAAATGTAGACTCAGTCTGGTGAGAACTGAGGGACAAAATGACAGAGGGAACAAATAAACACTCTAAATAATAATTCTCTAAACAGTTTGTTTATTCCTTCCCTCTGAGCGCCAAGTGTATATTTGTTCCCTCTGAGCGGCAAATGTGTATTTCTTCCCTCTGGCACAGCCAGCGCACCAAACAATAGACCTGACCCTGGTGTCGGCCGGGACGCGGTGTCTGCCGCCGCCACCACTCCTTCCCGTCGTGGCAGCTACAGACTGTTTAAATCAACAGGCCTCTACTTTGTGGCAATTCACGCATACACCAGTCGGCTAATTATTATCTTTTTATGTAAACTAGGTAACTGGTTATGATCCACTAAGAGGTTTGTTAAAAATAAATAAATAAATAAACATTACTGAACTTTTCGACGCATGCTGTTCTCGAAATTCATGAATTTCTGTCCCTATTTTTAAAAACATTTTTTATCGCTTTTCTCCTTTAAAATTCCCAGTAGATTCTCAATACAAGGATGATTTACGGAAAGACAAGTATGAACTTGTCTCTTTGACCGTGAGAAAGTAGGTGGCACGAATTTTCATTCGCAATTGGCCAGTCTGTGAGTTCTTCTGCATTTATTTTCTTTTTTTTAGATTGACTTGTTTTTAAACTGTTTGTTTCGACCGAAAAGAAGACAAGTAGTGGTCAACCAATGCCAAAAAATACCTAATCCTATTGAACATTGTAAAGATTTATCTTTCATCTCCTTGCAGCAGTGTCTACAGTGAAAGGCTATTCTCAGATACAGGACTTGTATACGAAGCAAAGCGCAACCGTTGGGTGCCAATACATGCTGAAGAACTTGTTTATATTCATCATGATTAGTCATTAGTTAAATATGATAACAAATCTTTTTAATGAAACTCTATAAATAACAGAATTTTGTACTACAGTACAATACTACTCAATGCCAATTAAAATATTTGAATATTAAAGGTGTTTTTTTTTTTTTTTTAAATTTCATTTACAGAATTAAATATCCGGTATCTGGCCGAATAGCAGCAAGTATCCGGCCAGATATCGGATACTTAAAAATTGGCCGGATACCGGATAGTAACCGGATATCCGTTACATGTCTAATTTCTAGTACTATAACGATGTTGAAATTTAACAGAGCCAGGCAAAGACATTTTTGTCTGGTGAATATAAATTAATGTTTCATATACATACAATCCGGTGAGTGTTAGAATTCTCAAATTTTTAAAATGGTCTCTACAGGAATTTCTTAAATGAGAATTTGTCATAGTTTGAATTATTCTTTTTTGTAATCGGAATATAGTTTTGATGCCCGAGGCTTGTCCCCAAAGAACCAAGCCATATCTTAAAACAGATTCAACATATGCATGATAGACTTCATAGTCTCCGTAGGGACACAGTCCCTTAAGTGGGGGAATACAAAAGACATGGATCTAATTTTTTTCTTAATAGACTCCACATGAACTTTCCAGGTTATATTTTCATCAATATGTACACCTAAGAATTTTTGTGACTGAAACAAATTTGGAAAATCATTTACTTTATTTTGATTTTGTGCTGTAAATTTGATTAGTTGTGTTTTATCTAGAATAAGTTTCAAACCAACTATTAAATATAATTCCTGAATTATATTTATAAGAGATGTAGATAGTTGTGAAGAATCTTTACTTTTAACAGTAGCAGAAGTATCATCGGCAAATAAAATTAATTCTTTATTTATAGCTTTAGGAAGATCATTTATATAGATTAAAAAGAAAAGTGGACCTAAAAAACTGACCCTTGGGGAACACCAACTGACACATCTTTCCATTCTGAGAAGTGTCTAATTCCTTTAACTGAGACTATAGTTCTCTGTTTCCTTCTTGAGAGGTACAATTTTATCAAAGAAAGGCAGCTTCCATCAATTCCATAATCAGTAAGTTACCGCATGATCCACACAATAAGTTGGCCTTGGATAAGTCACAGAACACACCAGCTGCATTCTGTGACCCATTTTGCCCCTGTGATCTCATTGATAAAATGTGTGAGTGTTAAACTTAAGGAAAAAGGATAATTAATTGATTGAATCATTAGATAGCTGTTGTAAAACCAAGTGATAGAAAAATAGGAAGAACAGATGTTTCAGTTATAAAATGTATTTAAACTTCTTGGGTCCACATCAACCGAACTTTTGGTCGAATTTTGATCAAGAGGTGATCTCTAGTATCAATGAATATGTAAAATACGGTGTTTTGGTAATTCCCCAAAAGAATAACATGGAAAACCTATTTTTTATTTTCTCCATAACCTGTTAAGCAAAGTTAAAAATTCAAAATACCAAATTTTTTAGGCTTTTTTAAATGGTTTTAGTTACAATTGATGAATTTTTAAAATTTAAGTCCAAGAAAACCAGAAACCCATTTTTGACCCCTTTGAAACCCCGTTCCCATAACCCGACAATGCTGGTTCCAAATTTCATCAAAATCGGAGGTCCCTGACAAAAGTTATCAGTACCACGGACACATAGATAAATATATATTTACATATATATGAAAATGAACGAATGGTATTTTTGGCTTCTGGGGACCTCAAAATGAAAAAGTAACATGGTTCCGGGCTTAGGTCTTACCATGGCTACTACTGTAATAACATATTCCCTATAGGGAAATTCGCTAAAAATGGGTTTAATTATTTAAAAATATATATTGATGTATGAATTTTAACAAACAATGTTTTTTTCTTCTGGGGACTTCAAAACAAAGAGTAACATGATCCTGGGCTTAGGTATTACCATTATTACGACTGAAATAGCATATGCGCTGTACGGAAATTCGCTAAAAAGGAAGAGGAAATATGTACACAAAATATAGTATAATGCACAATGTTTATTTGTCAAACAGAATAATAACATCCACCAACAAATCAAGCAAAATATATAAATGGAATACACTACTTAGAAATAAGAATAAAATACACAATGAATATATTAGGCTAAATATAGAGTAGAAACATTTTAGTTCAATAAATATTCTAAATATTTTAGATTATTTAATTAAATTGTTATCAATGTGACAAACCATTTACTTTTACTTTTTTACAGAATAAAGTACCATATCACAACCACTGGTAGTCCTTTTATAATTTATATTTTTATATTTATCGGTAAATTATGTATAGGCCTACAGCTGATATTTTTGTAATTCAGCCTTGCTCTAGGATGAAACCAAGCAGAGTTCCTACAGATTTACCATGACTTTCACACACAAAACAATATAATTCTTGTGTCTACAACTGATGATAGAAGGAAAAAATGAACAACTCATTATTAACAATTTCTTAACAGACATTTCAAAATTTTATCAACCACAATAAAATTATCATGAGCAAAAAATCTTATTAGAGTTTATGTTAATGGAGTATGATTTTGAATAATGACATAATCTCTAGGTTGATGCCATTTCAGTAATTCAGAAGTTATAGTTCGGTGTACCACAATAATAATTTATACGAATTTTCTCTAAATAAATAGACAGAACTGAGTCTTTCGTAGATAATTTTAAAAAGTAAAAATTCATGTAATGTGTAAGGATTATTTTTAATCAGCCGCTCAGATGTTTTTTTATGAATAATCTTTTAGTTATAGATTTAATGACCACATATCACTCACGTGTCAGAGTAATTCATAACACCGGAAAAAATATTACAGCATAAGACTCAAACAGATCATGGAAACCGATAGGATTATGTTAAATAATAGAAAATACCATTGGAACATAGTAATTAAGTTTGTACAATCAAACCATAGGAAAGTGGCTGCAATAGCGACGTAATCTTGTCTAATGACTGTAAATTCTGAGTAGTATAGACGACTGGGATTTCCCCTGTGTTAGAGTAAAGTAAAAGTCAGTGGTTTTAGAAAAAAATTATGTGTTCGTAGTAAAAATGTGAGGTGGACTTTCGGAATAGCGGTTCTCTACTGTACAAGATATTTACATCCCTACATTCCTGCAAAGTTGTATGTTGATAGAATTAGGGGACCATGTTCAATTAGTCTGGTCCATATTATTTTTAAAATGATCAATTAGAACAAAGAAGAACAGAGCTTTGTCCTATAGTTCAGAGGGAGTGAAACAAATTGGCCAACAAAAAGCATTTGACAATTAGAGGATAATTTTAGTTTATCAAAATGGTATAGAAAAATTTTAGCCAATAAGGCACAAGGATCTTTATTCCTATATTTCTGTTGAAAGTCATTCATTTCAAACTAATAATTGCAACCATTAAACTAAAGATTAAAAAAAACTCATCAGTTTTTAACAGTACTATTTTCATCAAACATAATATATGAGAGAATACTGTTACATAATATGACAAATAGCTGGCAGACCGCTTTCATATGATAGCTAAGACCAACCAATTTTTTATATATTTAGCATTGCGTATGAAAAACAGATAAAACATACACAAATTTGTACTTGATTAATAACTTATATCATAAGAAGCTACGGCTAAGATTTGTAAACACTATAAAACTACAAACAAATTTAAAACCCAGTGTATACCAAGAAGTTGGATGAATCCATGTACTTAGCTGCAAACTTCTTACCATCCGAGGTGGGGGTGGAGAATGCCACATCCTCTTTAGAAAGAATATATCCATACATGAAGTTCCGGCTGAAAATTATAAAGCAAAAATTGAGTTTAATTGAATATAAATCCATTTCCAAAGTAACTGAAAGACAAGATTGCCAACTAAATTACTCCAATGGGAAGGAAATAATCAAAGCGTGTAAATTTATATGGCATTATTTCCTATGGAAGAAAATATTATCATACAGGTGAAAATGCATTTTTCAAAACATTATTGTGTATTTAAATTATTATTATATCTCTTATTCATTAAGGAATTATCATAGAGAATTTTTAGGAAAGATTTTTCTGATAATTTCTTACTTGCTTTTCAAACTCATCGGAACTTAAGAGTTCACTTTCTTTTTTATATAGAGATGGGCTAGCACTCAAGTTTCAAGTGTCTGAGGAAAAGCAATGATTACTCTGCTATGATAACTGTTTTACTGGAGCCGGCAAACAATGCCCGTAGATGATTTAAATTTCGTTTGATCGTACTATCAGTATTAATCTATTGTGCTAAAATAAAATATTTCTACTTTTTCTACTGAAAGCTAGAGGCACCATACCAAAATTTACTCGATAAATTTGAAAAAAAATACAGTTAAAAAAAAGCCTAAATAGCAAAAACATTTTAAATAAAAAAAAAAAACATAAACAACAATGAGACTTCTACAATAAAAAATTCTATTGCTATTCTTTTTCAAGGCAATTTTCTATATACGAGGGGGCCTATTGCGCGTTTTGTAAAATTTGTAATATATTTTTTTTAGTTTGTGAGAAACTTAGCCACAGTACGATTCAAATTAATTATATGGCTTTAACGTGAACTAGTGTATGTGTTGCTCGAAATTGAGCAATTTATTTGAAACAACACTTGAACAACATTTGATACAACATTTGAATAACATCTTAAAATCTGAAATGTCAAAAACACATATTTATTTCCTTCAAAACTTATAATAAATTATCCTCCGTATTAAAGAACTACAATAACAGTGCAAAAAAAGATAAAGCAAGTAATACTGGAATTTATAAAATAAAATTTAATGACTGCCCTTCCTTTTATATTGGACAAACTTCACGCTCTTTTGAAAAGCGTTTCAAAGAACATTTGTCAAAAAAATCATCAAAGTCCACTTTTGCCAATCATTTAATAGACAATAGACATAATTACACAAGTTTTGATGATAATTTAGAGATTCTCCACGTCTGTAAAAGGGCAATTACATGAATACTATTGAAGAGTTCGAAATATACCCCTCATCTAAGAATAACCCCAACATTAATTAAATGAAAAACTTTCTTTTGAATGGAATATAATTTACAACACAGCCATAAAAATAATCAACTGGAGAAGTGTCCAAAAGATCAAAGAGCCTGATAAAGATAGGTACGGGGAGGAGGGGTATTGCGTCACCGGACGACAAGCCACCGACAGTGATGACTCATCAGCCGGGGACGCAGCACTAGGGGTGTGCGATGCAGCAAATTTTTTTATTCAATGCAACGATTCGATTCACAAAATTTTGATTTGAATCGATTCCAATTCGATGCGATGCAACACGATCTCTTCAATTTATTTTTTACTTATCTTGCAATTTACATATCTTACAAAATTACCTTTTAATCACCATCTCACATGTGCGAGATCATAAGCTTAATAATGACACCTTAATCTTAAAAATAAAATAAGTAGGTCGAAAGAAAAAGGGATGTAACAGACGAAACCCTTATTGAAATCAAACACTGAATATATAAACTCCATAAACTAGGGATGGACGGGAATGGATTTTTAGTTCGGGACGGGACGGGACGGGAATTTTTATTTGCCATCCAATTTTGGGACGGGATCGGGACGGGATTGTTCTTCTCGACGCTATCGGGAAATATTCGTTTTGACTTTTATCTGAATGTCGTATAAAGGCAAATTAATGTTAAATATCAACTGGTTCTGTTTCCAAATTGTTCCACTTGTTTTGTATAAGTTACAATGAACCTCCTTTTGTTGAAAAGATTAAAAATATCTAATTTTTATATTTGCAGTATACAATGAGAAAGGGTAAAGTATAAATTTTCTTGAAACCAAAAAAATTTAAATCGAATCACTAAACAATATACATATTAAAAAAGTTTATTAAACAATTTACAAAAGTTTTGTTGAATGAAATATTAAAAGTTTTTTATAAAGAATGAAAAGTTAAATTATGTACGTAAAAATATAGATTAAAACAATTGGAAAAATTGTAAAGAAAACAAAACTGTATTACATAAATAGGCCTAAGGCCTGCTCAGTTAAAAAAAAAATTGAAATTATAATAAATATTCGCACTAAGGAATTAAGTGGTTCAACAAACCAAAGCCATTTATAAACCCAAGAAATGTTTATTTTTTCATTTTTTATACTTATTGATTTAATTGAGACAGGTTCTTACTTAGAGATTATCATAAAAATATACACTATTAGAACTAATTATTTTTATTTTTATGTATTGTATTTTCAATTTATCTATTTTTTGCTATTTAAAAAAGGATTGTATGATGAAAAAATCAATAAAAAGCAATACAAGTTTAAAGTTATGAACGTCAAAATCTAATAAATGTATTTGTAATTTTTAGTTTTTAAAAATATATTTAATGGAATTTGAAGTTTTTTATTTAAAAATTATATTAAATTTATATTTATTTATATTTAAATCCCTTAGTTTTCTATGACAATTGGTTCAGAAAGTAGCATTTGGTACTAGGAGCAAAAAACACCCCTCTTGAATAAATTACTGCCGGAGGTCGAACAATAGATAAGCTGAACAATAGATCGTCTCTGGCGTCCGTGGAATGTGGCCGCGTGTATTTGTGCCGTTCCTCGTTAGCGAGACCGCCGGCCGCGATCGCCGACCGAGATCGCCGGCCGAGAACGCCGTCCGCGATCGCCTACCGAGATCGCCGGCCGCAATCACGGCCGCCGCGCCGTTCGGCAGTTCCCGTCCCGATAAATTTCCGAGTAAAATAAAATCCCGCCCGATGATCGGGACAAATTTGCTCCCGAAAATTTTCCCGAAATTTCGGGTCCCGTCCATCCCTACCATAAACTGACATACACTCACCGTACTGTGTCGAGCATTTTGGATGCGACCCCGCGACGGCGGTGACTGTACAGGGTCCACATTCGACTGATGCCGCACTTAACTGGGTAGGTCTCCTCCGAGCAAATGTCAACGTCATTTTCCGAGCTGATCATCCGATATGCAGACGACAAAGGTGTCGCGATCATGCAGCCCACTACACATCTGTCTGCAATGTACATGTACACCTGGGCCAAACATAAGCAGTGATATAATATCCTCTATAGAACATTAAACTGATATAACAAATTATACATAGAATTGATTTTTTTCATAAAATTGAAACTTTTGTCCCATAAAAACATTGGAAAAATTCATTACAAGCTTTATAATAAAAAAAGAGAATTATTTAATGGGAGAGTTTTATAAAAATGAAAAGCGGTATAGTAGATTGATAGTAAATTTAATTTAAAAATTGTAGTTTTCTATTACAGCAGAACCTTACTTATGCAAAGTTCAGGAGGTAGCCATATAACTTTGAATTGGAGAATGTTTGAAATATGAAGAGTTTAAATTATAGAGGTTAATAGTATCTGGGGGCTGAGCATTTGCTTGGTAAACATACACAATTATTTGTGGTCATAGTAATATTAGTCACAGACTAAGCTAAAATGCCTAGCCCATAAGGTTTTTTTCTTTCAAGACGAGCTCTTTTGCTTAGCTCACTAGCCTTTCCGGATGTTTTAATGTAGGACTAAGGGCGTTGTACTCTAATGAGTTTGTTAAGAATGTAGGGCGTTTCACTCTAGTATGAGTTTGTTAAGAATTAAGAATGTAACACTTGGATTTTACCTCCACAGTTAACAGCTGATTTCATTAATGTTGCTAATTCCTTTGTTTTTTTAAAAATTTAATTGCAATTCTACAAATTGCTTGGTTCTTTAATCTTTTACCGTACTTTACTTTTATTTATAACTAAATAGTCATAATCAACAGTATAAGTACTACTTAATAACTGATAAATTATTTTTATTACAGTATCATTCAGTAATTCAGTTTCTGGATACAATGGAAAAAACACATGTTTTGTGAAGCACGTGGTTCGTGCTTTGACAGTTGAGTCAGCTGTTTACAGCAACTCTTTAATTGTGATTTTTAACTCCATAAGACCATGTTAAATTTTATTAAATTTAAATTCACGATTATAACGAAATAGGATTTCTCCTATCATGGAAACCTATATACGTATTATTTTTATCCCAGAACTAAGTTATTTGCAAAGTTTGATGAGAATCGTTCTAGCCGTTTTTGAGATCCATGTGCATACAAATATACCTTGCTTGTATTAGAGTATAGGATAAATTGAATTTGAATTATAGAGGTTCATCTTTATAATATTTTTAACTCACAAAATAGTTGATACAAAACATGTTTAGGACAATATAATTGTGTAATATGTTCACACATTATAGACAAAAAGTCTAATGATATGATGAGATGAGAGATTAGATTTAAAGGATTGTGTATAAATAAAGGACAGAATAAAAGTAAAGAAAAATAAAGCAAAGAAATTGCTGAAAAATTACAAAAACAATAATTAACGAGTCTTTGCCCATCGATACTCGCCGTGAACCGCTCTATCCATGGTGATCGAGTGGAGCACTAGGCAGATGGTAAGAAACTTGGTTCAAGGATCCAAATGTACTTTTTAATTACTGTTTCCTTTCAATTGATCACCTGATTTACATGGTTATGTAACTTAAAGAATAGTACTAAAAAAATTAACAATCAAAACTTATTTATTTATTTTTTATTCACCAATTATTAAATTAATTGTACAGTTTAAACAGTATAAAACTAACTACTATTACTTTAACTTTTCATTTAAATAATATATCATTAAAATTATATACATTTTTTTCTACTGGCCCTCAAATTCTTCTTGGGCGTTTGTTTTTCTACTCACAAAATACCTCATGTGTAGCTGATTGAAAGCCTGTAAAATTAATTACATCGCAAACATTTTAAAATGTTGATTTTAAGAAAGTAAGATAACGTTAAAGTCAATTAAACCTTCTAATATAGAAAAGTTTAGCTTTTATTTCGTACAAACTGCATGTAAATCGGTCAATTGGAGGTCTCAGACTAACTGTCCAAAGGATTGAAAAAGTTAACTTTTTCCCCATGTTAAATTTCCATAAGAAAAGTTTATTTCTCATTTTCGACCAATTTAACATAAATATTTTTCAAATACAAATAAACCTGCTAATATAGGACCATTAATAGACCAAGATGAACTGTCCAAAGGTGTTTATACCTTACTGTTTTAAATACATAGATTATAGCATTACTTTTTTGTATAAAATGTTTTTCTGAACACGTCTGGGTTTCAAATGTAGTCCTGGTGGCAACACTTGTAGCCATGTGCCATGAGCTACTGCCTTACAAATTTCGTCATTTGAAGGTTAGGATTAGAGCTAGGGCTTTGAAACTCAGCACACCCCTATACAGATATATACGCTATTTCTTGTCCATGGGCTCCCAACGGACAGTGCTGCTACCTGAACGCTGTGGCTGATTTTTGCACCATGACTCATTTGCAAGTCTGTTTCAAACAGAAGTTTGTTTTAGCGTTACCGGTTTTATAAAATTTCAGACCATAACCTCGGTGGAGGGGAGAGTGACACATAACTTTTTTTTGTTTTGGAAAATTTTTCTGAAGTAAATAGTCAAAGTAAATATATTGAAAATAATATTTTCAAGATAAAACCTTTCATATTTAGGGCTCTTGAGTATTAAGTCACTTCCGCAGTGCTGGTGGCTACAATTGGATCCATCCACAGAGGCTGACGTCATTTTTTACTACCGGAAACAACACAAAAGTATTCAGAAGTGTACCAGTAGCATAATTTCATATTAAGGTAAGATTTAAAAACATTTTTAATTTCAGGATGGGAGGACAGGTTTTCAAAAAATGCTTAGCCGGGAACGTGTTAACAACAAAACTCTTAACCGCTGCAAAGCGTTGTCAATTTGCAAATAACAATCAATAGTTACAAAAGCTGAAAAAACACTACCCTCCAACAGAATTTGACTGCTTCACAAACATAAGGTAGTTTCAATTGGAAGCTGAGCTTCCTTTGTTATGACGGAGTGAACTTACTGCCGTATTCTTTTTCGCCTTCATTGTCTGTACCTGTTACGTCATCTCTCAGCCAATACACATCCCGATAAAATCAACAAAACACATTAAAGTTGTTCATGTTTCAACAGCATCACATTTATTGAGGTCAATTCAAATTTCAGAGGCGAGTATATGGTTATAGAAACTATAACCACAGGTAACATTTGGCTGTTCGCTGATGACGTCTGCCATTTGGTTCAGGGTGAAGACCAGCAATCACTAAGGAATAAAGCGCAAATGGGATTGAATGAGATGAATGACTGGTGGGACCAGAACAAATTGTTGCTAAACAGGGGGAAAACCAAAGCCCTGTTATTTCATAACCAGAAATTACCAGACAGCGTTCCTCTGCTTCGCCTCCAAGGATCAACTATAAATATAGATTCTTCCACTAAATATCTAGGCCTAACCATCCAAGATAATTTAAGATGGCAGCAGCATATCCAACAAATATCTGCAAAACTAACGGCTGTGTGCTACATGGTACGGAGACTACAACCCCTAGTAGAAAAGGACGTACTTATGAACGTTTATTATGGTTGCTTCCATAGCATCATGAATTATGGAATAGTATGTTGGGGAGTTAGCCCTGATGAGCAGCGCATACTTTTGCTTCAAAAGCAAATAATAAGAACTATTTGCAAAGAACCATATCTAGCTCACTGAAAAGAACTTTTCATTGATTTAAAAGTTATGACATTACCAGCTCTTGTCATATACGAGTCTGCGCTGTTGGCTAAAAGAAAGCCTGAAGTTTTTAAAAGGAACGGAGAAATCCATAATCATGCTACCAGACAGAATAATAAAATACACGTAGTACAAGTGTCTTCCAGCTTAGCAAAAAGTGGCCCTAGATATATGTGTGGGAAGTTATACAACAACATTCCATCGGACATTAGGAACATTGAAGATTTTGAGAAATTCAAGACTACTCTTAAGGAGTACTTGACGAAGAGGCCTTTTTACTCCATTGAGGAATTTTTAAAGAATGAATAGGCCAAAACTATCATGACGACCACGGCACGAAGTGCTACTAGTGGGAGATCTTCAAGTATCAAGTAAGTAAGTAAGAACAGGATGCAGTTTGAACTGTAGAGGTTGACTTTGAATTTTGGAGGTAACAATCCAAATTATAGCAACAAAGTTTGAATTCTAGAGTGTAAGAAAACTCTAATTCTAGAGGCTATATTTTGTATCAAAAACACTTTGAATTATCGGTACATTAATTTTTAAATTTATAACATTTTCTAAAGGGAATAGGAAAAAATTACCAATTACAAAGTTTTTTGAATTATCGAGGTTTGAATTATTGAGCTTCTACTGTATATTTGGATCCGAGTAAAAAACCTTTTTAGCCCTATCAAATGTGTTAAAATATTAATAGTGTATATATTATAATCAAACTAGTTTTCACAAAATTAATTATAAGCTGGGATCGGTGCATGAAAATCAAAGGACACTCTATAGACATTTAGTAATAACTGAAGTGATTAGACGGGAACTAAAACAAAAACTGACTGCCCTATTGAACTTAAATCTGCTGTACCACCTGAGTAAGGTATTACTTTTACACTCAAGACTTGTTCTGAACTGTTGTCACATACAAGCACTGGATAGTTTTTTTTTTACTGACCTTCTGGTTGGCGATTGCAGAAGGAGTCTCATACAGCATTCCAAGGTACTTATCGATGAAACCCCACACTTGAAGAGCTTTTTGCTGCCACGCCCGGGGGTTGTCTCTTGTCACCTCAATGATGTAGTCCATCCCAAAGTTGGCGACCACTTTCTCATTTTTCCAACCCTGTACCAGTAACGATAAAAAAAATTATATTAAGTACATAATACAAAGCATTAGACAAGTCATTAAATGCTCCAGGCTAAAAAATCCTGGAAAAACCCGTTGGTTCGTAAACATTCTTGTTTTGATTATAAATGGCTGTCTCAAAGAAAAGTTGTTTTTAAATTGTTCTTTACCGCAAAAATAATTGTCCAAACATAAAAACTCTGTATTTAAGTGAGCAAATTCAGTATAAGGATCTGTGCAATCAAAAGGAAATGTCTTATTACAATAAATTAATTGTTATGGTAGTTGATATCAGGTAACGGATGCAAAACAATTTTGGGAGGCAGTACATGTTTTTAAGAAAGAAGGTGATAAGAAGGTGGAAGACATTGTGCCAGTCGAGTGGGTGAGACATTTTTTCACCCAAACCAACCAGCCCCTCCCGGCTGATAAGTTCAGTACGTTGAACCTCTTATCGCTGACCCGTACCTAGATAGTGAATTCAACATATCTGAGTTGACAATGGTACTGGCAAAAGTAAAACAAAACAAAGCTCCAGGACGAGACAGAGTTCCATATGAGTTTTTAAACATGCGCATCAGCCTTTTCTTATTAAATTATTGCAAGTTTATAATATCATGTTGTAAAAGGGGGAGATACAAAAGTCCTTTAAAATCCATTTCTTTTTTTCCTTTAGGCTAAATAAAAAAAGTTAAATTGTGTTACAAATTATAGGGGCTTATCTTTTATTGACTGTGGTGCATAAATATTTACGAGTTTAATCCATATAACAGATTTTCAAGTTGGGCATGGGAAAATTTTTTTAACTGAATTACAAGCGAGGTTTAGAAAAGGGTACTCAACTATAGACAACATATTTAACTTAACTTGTAGGAGTAATTTAAATTTAGCTGAAAAAAGCGGGAAACTATTTTACATTTTTATGGATTTTCATCAGCATTCAATACTACAGGTAGGAATGCACTTATTTTATAAGTTTTCCTGCCTGGGCCTTCCAACAACATTCTATTCTGTTGTTTCAATCCAATTTTGACTGATGAATTGTGTTTTCCTGCTCTTTCTGTTGTTGTTTATGTAACACTCCAGTGTTCATACCCCAGGAATAAATTTTAATAATATTCAACACTGAGTTAAAATACTCAGGACTCAACGATCAACCACCGATTAAGTGATTATTTTAATCACAGTTGTCTGCAGTTAATAATCTGGATAACAGATATACATCCCAACGTTAATACCAATTTTAAAAGTATTCATTAACATCAGGAATTATGAGTGTCAACGCCAGAGGCAAGGGTGCAGGCCTTTTGTCACACGCTGTATATACATTCAAATCCTTGTTGGCGTCAGCAGAGTCGGTGTTTCTCACCACACGTGCGTGTGTGTGGCACTGAGGAATGCGCATTATCAGCAAATGTACGCGTAGTTCCCAGCCAAGAATCAAGTTAGTTTTGTTTAATGACCAATGTGATCGCCTAGGCAGCAGCACTAGCTTGACACGACTCGATGAGGTGCTGTACGCTGATTGGCCGAGGGCCCCAAGTTTGCGTGGCGGGGAGGATGAGCTTGGCGCAGTTGCTAGCCGGTAGTCGCATCGCTAAGTTACTCCTCTCCTCATCCTAACATAATTAATTATTCAGTTTTCCAAATTGTAACTTTTAAATCTAAACTTGTGTTTTAAGTATTTTAAGTGAATTCATTCTTTTTTTTAAAAAATAAATCGCCATTTTTTTGTTGTTGTTCAGTACTTGATTTTGTTTTATTGAGAACACACCACTCCTAATTTTGACCCATTGTCTTCAAGAACGTCTAGAACATCTCGAGCTCCCACTGAGTACGACCAGCAACATTTACACATCTATATGGACTGGCTGCTAGTGGAGGTTCCTCCAAGACAAATTTACAAAGGGTCCTGACACTGCAAAAGTCATTCACACCTGTAGGCCTCGGCTCCCAAGAGTATAATACAGAGAAGCTATCAGAAATCTCAAGATACTAACCACTGTATCACTACATCCTCGAAACAACAACACATGTTCAGAAGCAAGACATCAGAAGAAAACTGGACTTCCTTCAACACAAGTCTGCCAACAACTTCACAATCCCCTTACATAGATTGACTACTTTCGAGATGCAACCCACCCGAATTGGAGCCAAATTCTTCAACATCCTGCCTGAAGATTTTATGATCTGTATATGAAGCAATATGTAGAGTTTATTTCCAGACTACTGACCGTGTGCCTCAACACAGAAAGGTTCCTATGGAAGAGGTCATGCTGCATTTCATCCTCCGCCTCGCCGGCCTGGTAGAGCATCCCGCACTCCCGGCACTGGTGCGGTCCATACCACTTCTGGCCTGCGTCTATCTGCATCTGACTGTCGCCGACGCCATGCCACTTGCGCCTTCCGCCAGAGCTGCTGCCTGATCTGTAACAAGTTAAGTGCGAGCTGTGTTTGGTGCTGTTTATTTTCACTCCGGTCATGTTTCAGTTAAAAGTGGCTGAAACCTTGAAGGGAGCTTTCATAACTGGTACAAACAAAAACACAAAAGTTCAGCAATAGTGCAATATGGTATTTTGATAGGACACTGCCCTTCGCAAGTGATGAGAAAATAAATACAGGATAACTTACACTCAGGGATTCACTCATACCTCTTAACGAGTCTTCTTTCACAAATTAAAATTACTTTTTGTCATTCAGAAATTGGTAAAAAGACACAGATCAAACATGTAACAAAATGTAGGGGAAATGGATGTAAATTATTTAATGTGGTGGGGGTAGACCCCTGAGTGATAGTACAGGTACAAATGTGCTCTCTCATTTTTTGCTAAAAAGTAGTGGTTTTTTTAGTTTGTTTGGAATTATTTTCATACCAAAGTGTTTAGTTTACAACTAGGTGTAAAAGACGTGAGTAAAAAAGTGCCAATTTCAAGATAAAAAGGAGATAATAAGATTTTTACAAAACTTTTCCTGGAATTACAAGTTATTTTTCAGAATAGATTAGGAGGGTCCCAGAGATAAGAAGTACTGACCTCTGGACTTTAGATAACGGGAAGGCTGTGGCCAGGGGAAGGCTCACCACCAGTTCTGTTACTTGTTTACAAACAAACTATTCACTTCCTAATCTGACTCTATTAGTGTTTTTTTATTTCACTTTTAAATATTGAAGTATTACTTATTAGTTAACAGCTTTCAACTTTAATACAGAATTTTAATTTATTTAGCCTATACTACACTTAAATCATTCTTTATTTTAAAGGCTGAAATTTTATTTTTGTTTTTAATTTTGCATTAAGCCTATTTTATTTTATCCTGTCTGTCCTATGAGATCCAAATATTTTATAAAATAAAATGAGTCAAACAGAAATTAAATTTAAAATTGGAGACAGGGTTTTTGCAAAAGTAAAAGGACACCCATATTGGCCAGCCACTGTCACTGCAGTTGATTCTTCTAAAAAACTTAGAAATATACTGTTCAATTTTATGGTACTAGCGAAAACGGTGTAGTAAAAGAAGTGGACATTTGTTTATATAAAGAAAATAAATCCCTTTATGGAAAACCGAAAGGAAGAAATCCTAGATTCAATTCAGCAATCAGAGAAGCTGAGAGAAGTTTCAACTCTAGTCTTAAAAACTACAATGATAAAAATGACACTGATATGAATGAGTCTAGCTGTATCTCAATCCAGGATTCTCTGACTAAGGATACAGTTGTTCTGCCAAGTGAATCCTTGATCATTAGTACTCCAAATAATCCAAATAATACAATTACTAGTACACCCCATAATACAGTTACTAGTACCCCCCATAACATAGTCACAATTAGCCCACAGAGCTCGGTGATGGAATTTTTTACAGTTAATGACAAAGTAACTAATATGGATGTCGGGACAAACTACATTTCTAATGAGATGAAAACTTTTCCTAGTAGAAATACATTAACACTGGAAATTCTGGGAAACAAGTGGCTTACTGATGATCCAATTCAGTTATATTATGAACTGCTGAGTAATTCTGTTGTTAACAAAATAAACTGTAATGACAAAACAAATATAGAGCTAATACATCCCATAATTTCTCAAGTTCTTAAATGCCTCAATGACTTCCACCACTATCTTAGTAACTTGGACTTAAAAAACAAAACCCATGTTTTGATCCCAGTAAATGATTCTCCAGCTGTGGACAAGCCTGGTGGCTCGGGTTCACACTGGGGTTTACTGTTATACTTTACGAAAAGAAAAGAGTTCTTATATTTTGACTCAATGAAACTACAAAACTACGAACATGCTTTGAAAATAAGCACAGCCTGGCATACATTAATAGGTGAAGACAGAGCTTGTAACATTACACCTGTAAAGGTGCCTCAGCAATTTAATGGTTTTGATTGTGGTATTTACCTCATTATCTTTACTGAAATAATAATTCAGGGTATTTGGAGTGGAAAGGATACGTTGGAGTCACTACAGATATACAGAACATTTTTCCTGAAATTCTACAGAGTACACTGATACTGAAAAGAGCGCAACTGGCCATGCTCTTTTATAATCCCACACTCAGTTTAACTAATGATACTATCTGTGAAATGATGACTTCGCCAAACAGTTCACTTTCTAATAAACATCGTCAAGTCATTGAGAAAAATAATAAACAAGGAGCTGTGATTATTCCTGCATCTACCGAAATTACTCCTCAGGCTGTAAATACTGGATGTAATTATGAAAGTAACAATGAAGGCTTTAGGTACCAGAAGCATGCATCAAGATCTAGAAATACTGAAACCTGTTACCCAATAATGACAAACAGATTTGCACCACTAATTAATCACCAACCAGATGAGGAAAGCTTACCAGATCATGAAACACCCTCATATAAAACTGAAGTTATTTACAAGCGGAGGACATATAGAAAATCAAAACATGCAGTGAAACCTATTGTTCAAAGAGAAAACAAACAACAATCAACAGATACAAACAACGTGAACTTTTCAAATGAAAATGGGTGTCAATCACAGCGTTCCAAGGTATATGTATTTGCGGATAGTCACGGCAAAGATTTGGGAAATTTAATAGAGTCATTAATGCCCCGATCTACTGAAACCTTCGTTTTAGCCAGCTCAGGAGGTAAACTAAACCACATCTTAGAAAAAACAGCTCACACAATAAAGGATTTTACAAAAAATGATGTAGCTGTTGTAATGGCAGGAGCCAATAACATTGGAGACACAACAGAAAAAGAAAAAAATAAGGATGATAACATTCCAGTAATTTTAAATGACTTTGCCATGGCTAATAGTCAAACAAACATTGTTTATGTTACGTTGCCCTATCGTTTTGACCTGTCACGGGACAACCCTATTAATAATGAAATCTATGCAGTCAACAGTGAATTGAAAAAAATGAACCATCTTAATATTGTTAATATTTATGACTTTAGAAGAAAATTTTTCACCATTCATGGGCAACACCTAAATAAACTTGGAAAGCAAGTGCTAAGCAAAAGAATTTCTGACATTGCCTATAACCTTAAACTTACAAAAAGAATGAAAGAAATAGAATCGAGAATCTCTCTCAAAGTAGTTGAGGATGCTATGGCCACCTACATTGACAAATATGGTTGCAACTCAGAAGTTTCATATGCCCACTGCATTTCAGCAGATTTTGACAATACAGAGAAAAATATGAGTCAGGGTGTTGCAACTGTATTCAGGGACAAATTTGGAAGACCAAGTAAAGAGGACTACTGTTTCACTAATTTGACATACCAGAAAACAAAAATGGGGGCAGCTGTTTATAGTCTTGTTACGAAGCCCAAATATTTTCAAAATGCCAACAACTTAACTGAATATAAAAAAAATTACGACCTGGCCTTTTCTCAACTAACAGAAGATTTTAAAGCAAGAAATCTACAAACTTTGATATGTTCAACTATGGGTTGTAATCGTGATCGTGTCACACCCAAGCATTTTGTCAGCAATTTATTACGATTTCAAAACTTAACTGGAGCTCATATATTTATCATAACTGGCAAAAGTAACCCAAACAAATACCTCAAGAATAGATTGAAGCAATCAACTTTTGTAAAGTACTTGAAGCAAATAATAGTTGATGAATACTTCAAGAAATATGCTGGACCAAAGAACTTCGTTGACTACTCCAGTGGTACGAATACTGTTGGAGTAAACATTGGAACAACGAGTTGTAATACTGACAGAGCAGATCAAGAACATCTGAGATCAAGCTTACAACCTGTACAGCTAACAAAACAAATTCACAACACCTGCACTGCAACTGAGCTGACTGATGGATCTTCACCTTCCTGGACCCAGCCGAGCAATAGTCAACCTGAGTCTGAGTCTACTGTCATTCTATCATCTCAAGAGGAAATATGTGTTGATCAAAGTGTTATGGGCAATAATGTGATTAGTGAATCAGTGAAAGTGTCATTAAATCCCATACCTGAAGAGGACTCTTTAGTAGATTTAAGCCCGAAAAATGTAAACAAAAAAATTTACTTGGAAAATGAAACCATGCAACTGGAAAATTTTGGTAATCAGACCTCCATAAGTCACTATTTAAACTACCAGACATGGCCATGCCTGGTAGCAAAGTGAGTATACTACCCAACTCAACAGAATTAACTTCTACAATCGATAAAGATAAGAAACCGTTTAGTATATCTGTCTTCCATCAAAACATACAATGTCTTATAACTAGAATTGACTCATTAATTATCACATTAGAGGAACTGAAGCCACACATTATAATTTTAACTGAACATAAATTAAACCAACATGAAATAACAAAGCTCAAAATTCCAGGGTATCAAGTTTCAACCTGGTATGCTAGAACTGATTTTGGGGGAGGAGGTGTGTTAATTTTGGTGACAGAAAAATTTGATTTCAAAAATTTAACGCTCAATTCATTAAATGCACTTAACCAAGATAAAATCTTTGAATCTTGTGTAATAGAAATTAAAGTAGGCAAAGAAAAACTTGTAGTTGCTGGGGTTTATAGAACACCATCACAAGATGTTGATATCTACTTGGAGAAACTAAGTGAACTTTTGATAATTTTAAATAAAATGGACAAAAATATTCTTTTGGGGGGAGATTTTAATATTGATGTTTTGAGGGAAGACAATAAGAAAAAGAAGTTTGTTAATGTTTTGCAGATGCATGGTTTTAAATATACAATTAAAATTCCAACTAGAGTTGCCGAAAAGAGTGTATCTGCAATTGATAATTTTATCACTAATTTAGATAGCAAATTTTTTGAAGTGGAATGTTTAATTACAGCTTTGTCTGACCATGATGGGCAAATTTTCAAAATCCGCAGCTCAAAGAGTAAAAACAAATCAAATCTTAAAATACATAAGTATGAAAGGAGATATAGAAAGGAGAACATTAATCTTTTTATCTATGACCTCTCTAAAGAGGATTGGACAAAACTTTACAACTGCAATGTGGAAGACAAATTTACTTATTTCTACGACGTTTTAAAATATTACTTTGATTTGCATTTCCCTAAAATAAAAATAGTTTCCGGTAATGTAAATAATGATTGGATTGATGATGAAATTATCAATGAACATCATGAAATAATTGCAGAACATCACTTGTATCGAGATGATAGAAGTAACACAATGTTAAAGAATTGTATTAAGGAACGAAAGAAGAGATACAAAAAAATGATAGAACTTAAGAAAAAAAAAATTTTTTTTGACAACAAAATTAGTAATTCTACCAATGTTAACAAAACTGTTTGGAAAATTGTAAACTCGGAAACAAAAAGTAGAAAAGAAAGGCTGCATAGTAATATTTCACTAAAACATAATGGCAAAAAAAATAGAAGATCCATATGCTGTCTCAAACATCTTAAACGATAATTTTGCTGACATGGTTGAAAATAATGTTTTACCAAAATTAAACAAAACCCAGAAAAGTTCTGAAAAAAATATTTTAAACATAAAATTTAGGTGTCGAACCATTGATGAATCAATTCTAACAACCATAATTGACTCAATAAAACCTAAATGGTCATCCGGTTATGACGAAATTCCGATCAAAATTATTAAAGAAGCAAAATCTGTTTTATTAAAGCCACTTTTACATGTGATTAATACATCACTAATAACAGGTGTTTTTCCAGCTCAACTAAAGATATCAAAAATGATTCCTGTATACAAAAAAAGGAGATAAAAAAGATCCACTAAATTATAGACCATTGGCAATTCAACCAGCTCTATCAAAGCTATTTGAAAAAAGTTTACTTTTTCAACTAGTAGATTATTTTGAAAATAACAACTTATTAGATCAAGAACAGCATGGGTTTAGAAAAAATAAATCTACTACTACAGCTCTAATTTCTTACATTGAGAATGTATTAAAAAAGTTGGATGAGGACAATTATGTTGTTGGTGCCTCTTTAGACATGTCAAAGGCATTTGATAGTGTTAACCATTTTAATTTATTACAAAAACTCACAATGTATGGAATTTGTGGTAAGGAACTGAGCTGGATTAAGTCTTATTTAGAGGGCCGCCAACAGTTTGTTAACATTGGGTACTTAGATGGAAATAGGATGTACAGTGTTAGATCTAGGGTTAGGGAAGTGAAGTATTCTGTGCCTCAGGGATCAGTTTTGGGTCCATTCCTGTTCTTGTGCTACTTGGGAGGGATGCCAAAACATTTATCTGAAAGAGTAAATAACAATACTCTCTGCTTATCAGAGAGCCAACTAGGATTACTTATACAACTAAAACTTGTATTGACAACATATTGACTGGCTTGAATTATGGAAATGCAGCATGTAATACTCTTGATCTTCCTGTATCTGACCACAAAGCTCTGTTCATTGAATTGCCCATGAAAAGTAACCATTCTAAACAGCCTCCTAAATTTGTAAGTTGTAGATTATTTCCCACAAAGTCATTAGTGCCCTTTTTATATAGTATGAATGCCTGGACAAATGAATTTGAAACAAAAGAGTCTGTTGACAGCAGTTATAAAAGTTTCCTCACTCAGTTTAGATTATGTTTAGATGAAAACTTTCCTGTTAAAAAAATAACTTTAAGAAATAAGACTGGGAGGACAAACGATTGGATCACAGTGGGAATCAGAGTCTCTTCTATCAATAAAAGAAAATTGCATGTACAGTCAAAAACTAATAAGGATCCTTTGTTTTTAAAATATGTAAGAAATTATAAGAAAATATTCAAAAAAGTGGTCTCTGAGGCAAAAAAATTTGCAAACAGTGAATACATTATTAGTGCTAAAAATAAGTCTAAGGCTATGTGGGATGTTGTTAGAAATGAGTTAGGTATAAAAAATAAAAATACAGAAATGGATATTCAACTCAGAATAGATAACAATGTTATAAAGCACCCGGTTAAAATAGCTAATATCTTTAATAATCATTATGTAAATATAGTGGACTCTTTGAAATTGCCAAAAATTAATCATTCCATATTTAAAGTGCTTTCTCCATTGAAACAAACCGACACTCTCAGTATATTTTCTGCAACAAACAATAAGGAAATTGAAAGAGTTATCCTAAGTCTCAACAACAGTAAAGCATGTGGCTGGGATGAGATCCCAATAAAAATTTTAAAGTGGTCAGCCACTATTATTTCAGAGCCATTGGTAAAATTAATAAATTTCTGTTTCACTGAAGGAGTTTTCCCAGACTTATTAAAAATTTCACAGGTAATACCAGTTTTCAAAAAAGGTTCTCTTTATGAAGTACAAAACTTTAGACCAATATCCTTATTAAATAATCTATCAAAAGTTTTTGAGAAACTCATTCATATCAGACTGGTTAAATATTTTAATTCTAATAATCTGCTTTGTAAAGAACAATTTGGATTCAGAAAAGATTCAGGAACACAATCAGCTCTTACCTCATTTTTAAATTCCGTTCTTTTGTCCTTAGATGAGACTAAATTCACCGCAGGTGTTTTTTGTGACTTATCAAATGCTTTTGATTGTGTTGATCATAATTTATTGCTCTTTAAATTAAAGAGACTAGGAATAAATAGTTTGGCTTTAAAACTTCTTGAATCTTATCTTTCAAATAGAAAACAAAGAACAGTAATTTCTACCAAATTAGGAAAAAAATTTTCATCTTGGGCAGCTATTAAATCTGGCGTACCACAAGGCTCCATACTGGGACCTCTTCTCTTTCTCGTTTACATCAATGATTTGCCAAATAGTATCCCAAAGCATATATGTGATTTTACACTTTATGCAGATGATACTACAGCACTAATCAAAAGCAAAAACTTTGAAAATTTGGAAAAAGACATCAAACTTTCATTAGAAGAAATAAGTAAATGGTTTATTAGTAACGGATTATTATTAAATGAAGAGAAGACCAAAATAGTACATTTCAAGCTAAGAAATATCACCCCAAATTCTGAATTTAACTATGCAGAAACAGTAAAATTCCTAGGTATTCACCTTGATAGCAAGCTTAATTGGACGAAACATATTGATTTTTTAACAAGAAAACTTAATTCAACAAGATATGCACTAAGTATACTTGTTAAGGTGTCATCTCCAGATGTTTGTAAGGCTGTATATTATGCCTATGTATACTCTCTCCTAAGTTACGGAATTGTGCTCTGGGGTACAGCAGCAGATGTACAAAGAGTACTGAAATGTCAAAAATCAATTATAAGAGTTTTAGCTCAGAGCGCACCAAAAACAAAATGTAAGCCACTTTTCCGAAAATTAGAAATTTTAACTGTCCCTTCCATTTTTATTTTAGAAACTTTGAAAACAATTCTTAAGAATCCAACATGTTTTGAAAAATATAGTTTCAGGCATAGTTACAACACAAGAAACCAAAACTCTTTTCAATATCCCCTACATAATTTATCAAAGTATCAAAAAAGTCCACTATATATGGGATTAAAAATATATAATAAGATTCCTGATTGCTATAAAAAGCTTTCTCCATCAAAGTTTATATCTTCTATAAAATACATGTTAATTGAAAAATCTTATTATACCTTGAATGAATTTTTTAATGATGATTTTGGTAACATTCATGACTGAACTTCTGTACTTTGCTTGTATATAGATGTACTGTAATGCCAATTAGTTTTAATTCTTGGAAAAAAAAATTTTTTCCTGATTTCTTGACATTGTACCTGTTTGTGTATTGCCTCTGTAATATGTATCAAACGTATGTACAATAAAGATTTGTCTATTGTCAATTGTCTATTGTCTTATATGCAGATGACATAAGTATGTCAATGCATGAAAAGAATATTGAACTTCTTGAAATAAAAATGAAGGATTCAATAAAAATAATTGGAGATTATTTAAATGAAAAAAATTTATTACTTAACGAAAACAAAACAACCTTCATAAACTTTGAGTGTAAAAATTCTGGGAAAAAGATATTCGAAAATTTTGCATATGAAACCAAATTTTTAGGTCTAACCTTGGACAATACACTAAATTGGACCAAACATGTCGATAAAGTATGTAATAAAATTAGCTCAGGTATTTTTACTTTAAGGCGACTGTATTTACTATGCAGTAAAGAAATCTTGCGCATGGTTTATTTTTCAAATATACACTCCCATATTTCTTATGGAATTGAAATTTATGGTGGAACAAATAAATTTAACTTAAATAAAATTTTACACTTACAAAAAGAGGCCATAAGGTGCATCCTTAATCTAAACATAAATGAATCCTGTAAAAATCATTTCAAAGAATTAGAATTCTTTACTGTTTACAGCCTCTACATTTATAAGACTGTATTATATATTAAAAGCCGGGAGTCGCAACTGAAAAGACAGCAAGATGTGCATACTTATAATACTAGACACAAACAAAATTTTATAATAAAAAAGCATAAAAAAGAACAATATAAGGAAAGCCCTGATTATATTGGAGTTAAATTCATGCATTCCCTCCCTTGTTGCATCAGAAATGAGGAAAACAGCAATAATTTCAAAAAAAAGCTTAAGCATTTTTTAATTGATGGTGAATTTTATAATTTTGAGGAATTAACTGATCTGTGTTCAAATATGTAAAGATGGGAGAGGAAAAAGTGTGAATATGTATATATATGTATATGTTAAATCTGGATCTGGAAAAGTTACAGGTTACATTTTTTTGTAGTATTTTTAGTTTTTTTTACACATTCTTGTACACTTTGTTGTATGTTTGAATAAAGATTGATTTGACTTGACTTGACTTGAATAACTAGGCCTAGCACTATAAAAACTCTTTCACTACTGAAGTGATACATTACACATCTCCAATGAAAATATGACTTGCAGTGATTTTTCAACAAAAATGTCATAGGACCTACCACATTAAAAATATCCAACAATTTTATTTAGGCTAAACTTTTTTTGTCAAGTCTTCACATTATAACTCAAAAGTAAATCATAATAAAAAGTTACTAAAGATAAAAAAGCTAGTGCCATTGACAACCAATATACAGAACAAATTTTGCAGATCACTCAAAAAATTACAGTTTTTTAATTAGGTACTTTATCACGTTTGCGGCGGCATGGGAGCGATCGCTCCCATACGGAATGCTTATGCCATCCTAGTGGGTTCGATCACTCACAAGCTGCAGTGCAATACTATGTGATTTAATTTTAGAACAGGATTTGAACAAGAAATCTGGAACCTTGCACTGCACTCCTCAATAGTATATTACAATTGGTGACCATGTGGATTTTGCCTGGACACTGCTGCTGCTACAATAGGCATGGAAAAGCGATCGCTCCCATACGGAATGCTTATGCCATCCTAGTGGGTTCGATCACTCACAAGCTGCAGTGCAATACTATGTGATTTATTTTTAGAACAGGATTTGAACAAGAAATCTGAAACCTTGCACTGCACTCCTCAATAGTATATTACAATTGGTGACCATGTGGATTTTGCCTGGACAGTGCTGCTGCTACAATAGGCATGGAAAATTTGATAACTAGGATGGCGGCGAGGTACACGAAAAATCATGCCGCCGCGAACTTGTTAAGTAACTTTATTTACTTGCCCAAATAATAATTAAATTTCATATCATAGAAAAATCACTTACCCGTTTGAGTTTGGGTTGAATACTGAAAAGTATCGCTTGGGTGTCTCCTTTTCTTCATTGTCATCTTCCAAACTGAACCGCGAACAGCCAAGTCCAGCTAAAAATACAATTCAGGGACCATAATATGTGTTTGATAACAAGAAATTTTAAGCCAGTTACAAGATCATTAAATCAACTTTCAGGAAAAAATGATTAAATAATAAAAAGTTATAAATGAAATTTGTATGAAATATTTTAAAGAGCAACTTACAAAGTTATGTAAAGTGGGGAGTCGATAAAGAGAGGTAAATGACTGAACTTAACAAAAATCTTGATAAAGTCCTTCCATATTAGTAGGGATGGCCGTGTCCCGAAATTTGGGAAAATTTTCGGGAGCAAAATTGTCTTGATCATCGTGCGGGATTTTTTTACTCGGGAATTTATCGGGATGGAGGTCTCGCTAACGAGGAAAACAGGGCACAAAAACACGCGGCCACATTCTGTGGACGCCGGAGACGATCTATTTTTCAGCTTATCTATTGTTCGACATCCGGCAGTAATTTATTCAAAAGGGTTGTTTTTTGCTCCTAGTGCCAATTGCTATTTTTTAACCAATTGTCGTAGAAAACTAGGTGATGGCTCATTTGATTGGTCTAGTTTTCAAAAATTAAATAAAACGTCAACCATCGTGTGACTCCTTGTTTAAGGGCAAAGTATAAAAGTATTATTGATTTAAACCAATCTTTAATACGTAATTGTATTAAAATAATTGTTTTATAATGTTAAAATCATCTTATTATAATTTTTAAACAAAAAACTGCACACCCCATTAAATATGTTTTTTAAATGAGAGGAAAAAATACATTTATTACATTTGAAGGTTTATAACTTTCATTTTACATTGTTTTTTTAAAAAAATTTTTATCATACACTCCTTAATTTTTTTAGTAAAAATAGTTAAATGAGTACATATAAATAACAATAAAACTATTAAGGTCTAATTGTTTATAATTTCACAGTTAAAATTTTATTATAATCTCTAAGTAAGAAACTGCTCAGTAAAATCAATCAATATAAAAAAATAAACAAAAAAATTCTTGGGGTTATATATGATTGTTGAACAACTTCATTCCTGAGTGTTAATATTTATTCTAATTTCAATTTATTATTATTTTTTTTTACCAGGCCTTATTTTATGTAATATAGTATTGTTTGTTTTATTTAAAATTTTTCAAATTGTTTTAATCTAAATTTTTTTTGTAACGCTACCGCACATAATATTTATTTTCATTCTTCATACCAAACGTTTAATATTTCATTAAACCAAACTTGTATGAAATTAGAAATAGACAACATTTTTTCCTCCATCTGAGTGTATATTGTTTAGTGATTTGACTTAAATTTATTTGATGGCAACAAAATTTATACTTTTCTCTGATTTTACTGTATCCTGTAAATACCCAAATTATATATTTAAAATTTTTCAACAAATAACATTCATTGTAACTTATACAAAACAAGTGGAACAAGTTGGAAGTAGAACAAGTTGACTTTAATGTTAATTTGTCTTTATGCAACACTCAGATAAAAGTCTAAATGAATATTTCCCTATAGCTTCAAGACAAGCGATCCCGTCCTGAATATGTACGGGAAATAAAAATTCCCGTCCCGAAAAAAGCATTCCCGTCCATCCCTACATATTAGTCAAAAGTGGATTGTATGTCAGATGAAAGCAAAATCCATATTAATTTGAAATTGCTTTTGTATATGCTGACAACAACTTAATTGCAACAAAATCTTAACTGGTACTTGAAGCTGCTGGTGAAATACAATTCTAATTTAATGTTTGTCAAGCTGCTTCAAAACCGCCTTTTCCTATACAACCATTGCGGAGCTAAAGTACAATAGTCTCTCTCTTAAATGGCCTAAAAGGTAACTTTTTTTTGTCTCTGTTCTTAAAATCAAGGTCACAACTTTTAGACCTGTTGCAACTTGTTTATTTTTTAGTATTTAAGGTTGTACTTTAAATTTTAAAAGGTATGTCGGTTTATTTCGCCAATTCCTCATCCGGCCAAGTTCATCAGTAGTTCAAATTAGCAATATAGTAAAACTCTAGTAGCCTAGTGGCAGAGAATCAGCAGTTTGTCTTTAACACGTTGGCTACAGAACGTCACACATATGTGACGTAATGTTAAAAGAAAACCTTAAATATAGACCAGCGTCACATATATGTGTCGCTCAAGGTGTTTCCAGTGTACCAATGACACATATATGGGACGCTCAGGTCAAATCCAGTGTACCGACGACACATATATGGGACGCAGTCACGGTTCAGTTAAATGACTCGCCACGCCCATTTGGTCCACTGAATCGACCTAAAAACCCGTTTATCGGTCTATAGGAATATGTGACACACATGTGTGTCGCTTGGTCTCTGGGTAGGACCTCAATTTGATTTTTTACAGATTTTCAAAGTTGGCCATCTTGTCTGCTCACATGCTGTCATTAGTGTTTGTTTAATAAACATTCCAGATGGCGTTTTTTATTGCGTGACACATTGTCCTGTATATTTTAGTATTTTTTAGTGTAGTAAAACTATTTTTCATTTATTTCCCAGTCATCCAACTCATGACACATATGTGAGACAGTCGATCTATAGCAAACAAACATAATACAAAATATTACTATAGGCCAACGTCACACATATGTGACACAATAAAAATGCTAAAAGAGTACTGAAATAAATTTTTTCCCAACTTTTATGAGCAAATATATATGTTACACATCAAACTATATTAAAATAGCGAAACAAAATTTTTGGTCTCTGAGTTAGTGTTGGTCACAATGACTCCGTCTGTGGTGAGGGATCGAGTACTAGGATCGGTCTGCTAGGAACTCCCGGCGACCCGAATATCCTACCGTCGGTAGCCAACGTGTTAACAAGATGGATAGCCTATTTTTTGCGAGCAAGGTTAACCAGGATGCAAAATCATTGTTTTTTTTTTTTTTTTTTTTTGTTTTTTTTTAGGGAGAGGCGGAAAAATGCATTACGCACACAGGTGGCCAGCCTGTAGTGTGGGGCTCCCCTAAAAACGGGTTTACCCACTAAAAAACCTCCTCTACTCTTTAGGAATCTAACCTGGAATTGTTTGTCACATTACGTCAGGCTAGGCCTAAATTTGGCTTACGCTTTAAATGGCTTGGCTTTAAATTACGCCCGTGGGGCTCGCTCCTTATCCAGCCGCTCGATCAAGGGATCTGGGCCACTTCGCGGTCCAGATCGGTTTTCTTTTCCAGGAGGATGCCCCGGACGAACTGTGACAAACAATCCCAGTTGCCCTCATCCTCCATAATCTTTCGGCAGACCGTGTCCACCGAAAAAACACCGAGTTTTCTTGTGGCCTCCAGGCGGGGCCTTTCCCAACGCAAACAGCGGAAGAAGGTGTGTTCCGCGTCATCGGGAACGCCCGGGCAGTAGATGCAATCCGGTGAACCGGTCTTGCCCATCCGGTTCAGGTACGACTTGAAATAGCCGTGACCTGTCAGTAACTGTGTGAGGAAGTAGTCCACCTCGCTATGCCGCCTTTCTACCCATGGTTGGACCTGCTCGATGAGTCGCGCAGTCCATCCTCCTCGGGCGTCGTGCTCCCAGCTGTGTTGCCACTGCTGGAAGGTTCGGGAGCGCTCTTCTGTTCTTGCCGTGTCCTTGCCGATCTCGCCTTGTCTCTGATAAATCGCTTTCCTCTCCCCTACCAAGAGCTTGACAGGGATGACTCCGGCGACCACCGGGACGGCAGGCTCGGACACTGTCCGGTAGGCGGAACACACCCGGAGCGCAGCTTGACGCTGAACCCGGGCGAGTCGCAACCTGTAGCACTCCTTATTTAGAGCGCCTGCCCACACCTCTGCCCCGTAAAGGAGCACGGACTGGACCGCAGACATCAACAGACGTCTTCTGCTGGATTGGGGACCCCCGACATTGGCCATCAGCCTACTAAGGTAAGTGACTACCTTAGCGGCCTTGTCCGCCGTACGGAAGATCTGATCCCTCCAGCTTAACTTGGTGTCCACCATAACCCCAAGGTATTTGGTGGCACGAGTTGATGTGACCACCTCCCTTCCCATTCGAAGTGGGACGACGGTGTCGATCCTCTTCTTCGTGAGAATCACGATCTCCGTCTTACTGAGAGCAAGCGAGAGACCGTGATCTGACATCCAGGTGTTGACCACACGCATGACTCGGTTCAACTTTAGTTGGGCCAGCTCAACGTTGCGTGCAGCAATGAGAGCTGCGACGTCATCGGCGTACCCAACCAAAGTGGTTTCCTCAGGCATCTCGGACCTCAGGAGGCTGTCAACCGATTGTTTTTCTTATGTAGGATAGTTAGTTTAATAAATTGAGCACTAGGAATACAACCAAAAATGCAGGCAATATAGTTGCTTTCCAAAACACAATCATTTTATGACTTTGAATGGCGCCTGGGTAGTAAAACTTGACCTACATCATAAAAACTTGTCGTACGAAAAGAGTTACTTTAGACTACTCTAAATGTGAAATACAATAAAAACTACTAATCAAAACACAGCATGACATCTTTTAAGATAATAAATAAATTGATTTTACAAAACTGTTTTTTACATTTTTTTCAATAAATTATTGTGTGTATGGTATTTTAGTAACTTGTTCGTAATGTTAAACAATTTGCAATAATAAAAAAAATCTCTAAATTTTCCATTTTTAATTACCTTACTTTGGGGTGTACGAATAGTGATTTTTCTGCTCGAGCCGAGCTGGTAATAAAATATTCGAGTTTTGAGCTGAGCCAAGCCAAGCTCAGACAGCAAACAAAAAAAAAAAATAAAAAATAAAAAACAAAAAAATTTGACAATAATTTATTTGGTACAAAATGTCAGGTTTTATCTGGCCAAAAGGCCATCTTTTGGCCATTAAAAATGAAAAAAGTATATGAAATAAACTAGTTCTAATTAGGAATATGAGGATTTCTGGGTAGGCCTAAATTATAAATTCATTATTTTTTTCACGAAACTTCACCAAACTGCAATGAGTAAACAGCTCTTCCAGTTGACTGAACATTGAGGTGGACAAAAAACTGAAAGGTAAAGAGTTTTCTTCTTAAGGCATTTTTTGGGCGGGATTGTTGCTTCTGAAACCATTTTCAGGTCGACCACTCGAAAAGGTTTAGTTTTGCATAACCTCGAGCCGAGCCGAATAGTGCCATTATTCGACTAAACTATTCGAGTACTCGCACACCACTAAAATTACTGTATCTAAACAAAATATGATCGAACCTAGGTCTTATTCATCTTAACCACCATATTTTGGAGAATAGTGCAAAACTTACATGGAGAATCGTTCAAATCCAAAGAGGCCGTGCAATTTGACAAACAATCAATGGCAGTCGCTTTGACCGGGGAATCTTCCAGGATGTTCATCAGCATCTGCCTCGAGGTCTCCTTCTTTTTCTCCTCCTCATCCTCTTCCTCTAGGCGAAGTAGGATATTGTCAACTTCTGGCTTGTCCTAAACGTAGATCATTGAAGAATGAGAAAAGATTAACTGGAGAGTAGGATTGATTCAAGGACAGAACAGAACAGATTTTAATAAATATATTTTTTTTGTAAATAAAGTGATGAGTACCTAATTAAAAAACACTGGGAAAAAGGTATTTAAAAATAGGTAAAAGAATTGGAAACATTTACAAAAATGTCATTTATTACCTTGATCCATGAGAAGACATTTCAACAATATAATTTATACTTATTTAATACGCTAAGGGTTTTTTTTTTGTGTTGAGAACTCCTCCTACAATTTTCAACCGATTTTCAAGTTTTTGGTGTCCTTTGATAGGGCTTGGTCTGTAGTTGTTTCCGCCAAAAACTAATGAGAATCGGACTGAAAATAAAAGCCATATCCACCATTGAAATCTCAAAATTTCCCATTTGAATAACATTGGGATTGAATAAAGCATCTTAAACATCTGTTAATAATCAGCTGTAAAAACGTGTAGTTATTGGTGATTACAGATATTCATATTATTGGATTGGTCGGATGTCATTGATTTAGAGCTTAAGTAGGAACATTTATTCGTACTGTATTAAAATTAATTGCTCAATTTCGAGAAACACATATACTAGTATTAAAAATTGCAGGCTGTGTAGTCTTCTAATAACTTATAATTTTCTTTTGATCGATGACTTTTAAACCAAAATATTAACTAAGCATAAAACTTTAAAATTAGAGGATAAACATAAACAGGAGTTAATTTTTACTATGGGGAGCACATGTAAAAATTTTGTGAAAATTAATTAAGCTAAAATATAAATTTTCAATTTTAGTTAGGCCCCTACATCATCAAAAGAGATTCTTATTAAAATAATACACAAAACTTGAGATTAGTACTAATTACCTGCAAGTGAGGTGGTAATAATTACCTGCAATTTATCCAGATCATCTTCAATGAGCTCAAGAATATCAGAAGCATTCAATTTGGGTTTTACCGGGGAGTTCTCATCAAGATAACTCTTCCGTGTATCGAGCAGCTTACGTTTCTTGGAAACCACTGGGGACGATTCACCTCCACTGCTGCCCGGCGACAGGCACAACTTAAACTGGTCTGGCCTGAATATTGTTAAAGTTTTGTAACTCTTAATTACCTAGCTTTTATATTGCTTGTACTGAAAATTTTCTACTAAAGTATCAAAGTGTGCTTTGACCAACTTGCTTGAGTAGTGGCCATGTTCTGAAATCTTTCTTACCAAAATCTGAGCTGTCAAATTCACATGCGAAGTTAAGTCATTTTGAAAATGATTTACTGGTGTTGTACTTATTTTTACCATACAGCCTCTTTGAAAAAGTCTCAATACATTAACAAGGAATGAACATTAGGTACAATAAGCTTAGCGAAAATGGTAAACTAATATTACTAAAATAATAATAAAAAATATGATGTAAAATTTTAAACGTTAAATAGTATTGGCATCTTCCAAAAACATAAACAATCAAATCATAAAAATTAAGACTGTCAATTGATTGCTAAAATGGTAAATTACTAGAATAGCCAAGTAGAAAATACCATTCACTCTTTCTGTTGATGCAAAGCACACTAATTTTATCAGTAAACAGTTGGTCTGTAGTAACAACTGATTTGGTAACAATTAGACATCTTACACTACTTATAAAAATTTGTTGAAAAACTTTGCAAATGGTTTGTACGATGGACCAAGTAATTAAAATAGGATTCCTCTGCTTAGTGAGAGAAAGAAACAGTAAAAGTGGCAGCACTTTCAATTGCTTATCAATTCATGTTGTTAAACAATAAATATATATAAAACTTACTAACTTATAAATATATAAAAACTATACTATAGAAACCCTTACGATTCACGAACAGTTGTCTTGAAAAACTTCCTCTTAATGCCCATGTGCGGTGACTCATCGTAACGTAATGGTTTTGTGAATCTTAAAGTATAATCCCACATGTCTTCAGTTTTCTTGTTGTCTTTCTTGATTCCATAAGGAGTACGAGACAAATCTGTGACATTGCGAGCTTTTTCCCTGATATTTAGTTGTTTCTTCTCAACAAGAGGAGGAGAGGAATGCTTGACTGGTTTAGGAATAGCATGATGAACACCAGTAAAAATAGCTTTTCGCCTCTTTGCTTCACGCACAGCATCAATGCTCTTTGATCGTTCTCGTTTCCTAGAATATTTTCCCTCTTCAAAATTTAATTTGGTCTTAGCCCTGGACGGATGAGTATCAGGTCGAAAGACACATTTGACTCCTCCAATCCGGTTTGTTTGGTTTGTAGCTAACACTGGTGCCATACTTGATCCATAAAAACTCACTGGTTTTATGAAGTCTTCTGTTTTAGAAGCTGACCGGGGGCTACGACGAACTGCTACATTATTCAAGATCGAAGTGCTTTTCTTTGGGGTGGTAAAATTCTCTGTACTTTTGATTTTGAATCCAGCCATTTCTTCTTTATCCTCAGACAAAACAGTCATAAATCTATCGTTAAAGTTTTGTTTCTCTAGAAACACTTTATTGCCTGCCTTCTTAGGTGACTTTTTGGAAGATGTAGGTCTCCTCATGTTTTCTTTCCCAGTTAACCTGTTTGATGATTGCTTACCAGGATTGGAGGGTAAGATATCATTAAAGTTCAGTCTGTTACCAAACAGAGGTCTGAGGGGAGAGCCTCTCTCTTTGCCAGGAGTAATAGACAAGGACGGGGAAGCAGGAGCAGGGCTGTAGGTTTCAGAGTCTGAAGACGAGTAGAGCTCGGATATGAGACCCAGGTCATTCGACTGAGGGCTGTTGGAGGGAAAGAGACTTCGCTTGCGTGCTGAACCTCTAGGAGAATTCTGGTTCAACAGTTGCAGCTTCCTCGGGGAAAATGCGGCAACATTCATGATACACAGTAAGTATCTGAAACAAAATCAAACACCAATTATACAATTGTATAATCGTATTACAATTTTATCTTAATATTGATTTTTTGCACAGATAAGCACATTGTGATATAAGCAAAGATCAAGGGAGGTTGAAAAACTCAGATGAAGTATTTTCCAAGAATGTTGCTTATAAAAAAATATACTGTAAATAAATACTAGGTCTACATTTGATTTTTTTATCATCTTGCAGTACCGTATTACAAAATTAGTTTATTTCTACAATTTCAATTTCTTTCTTAAAAATAAACGAAATTAATTTTCATGTATTTCACAAGAATTAAAGCATAGCCTATGTATTATTTTTCTAGAGAGACCGTTATATTTAACCACAACGAACTATGTTGCTAGTTTTATATAAAAAAAGAAGAACAAGTTTTCTCCATTGTTTCAAGAACTTTAAATGTTACCCATTCAGCAATTGTTTCTTTTCAAATATTAAGATTGTTTTTTATCAGATGTGGAAATAGAGAAAACTGGAGTTCATGTCATCTTTACACTCCAGAAGTAGGCCCTAATACGGTACCAATATTTGTTTAAAATACCAAAAGTTAATAAAACAGTAGGCCTACATTCTTAACAATATTTAGGCCCAGAATATTTTAATCAGCTTTTACTTCACATTAAGAACATTATTTCAGTCAAGCGTTTTTGAAACAAAGTAGTAAATTGGCTGATCTCAAAAAAAGATATGTACTTTCTCAACAATATTTTGAGTTAAGAAATGTTGTTGTTACTGATAATTTATTGTTACAAGATATTACCGCATGATCGAATTTCAACCAAAAATTCAGTTGATCTGGAAACAATCTATAACTTAAACTACAATGTATACGGAACCTAATAAATAGGGACATCCTTATGGGGAAGTGAGAACGCCTCCACCGAAACAAGATGGTAAGGATTATGCTGATTGGTTGAATGGAAACAGATGTCTTGAATAATTTTACAGAAGTTTGTTATTGTTTTGATTTTTTGTAGACAAATATGCTCATTTTGACATTTAGGAGGTAGAAAGAGTGCTTCCCTTGACAGTAAGGAGAAGTAATCCTAGCATCAGTGCTCTATTTTCCTCTGGTTTTTGAGGGCAAAACTAAAATCTTTTAACATGGGATGTCCCTACTTATTTGGTTCTGTATACATTGGACGCGTTCACGTTCATCCACCGCAAAAGCGGTTTGTTTACGTTTTGCCAATCATGTGACTAATTTTAGACATTTTATTTGTGGGATTTGTCACGTGATAGGTGAAAACGTAAACAAACCGCTTTGTGGTGGATGCTTGTGAACGTCCTCATTGTATATTAATAGGCAAGCATGTTTATTTTCCTTTTTTCTCAGCTTGCATGTAGGAAAAATCTGCGCATACCACTACAGATGTAGTTCCCTGTAAATGAGCAGAATCCCATTATAATTTACATCGCTATAGGGCGTAGGGCTTTGACTGAATCATTAAACAGAGCTGTTGTAAAAAAATGCCAACAAGTCCGGACGAACCAATGTTTTAGTTATAGAAGATTTTTAAACAAATTGGGTCCAGATTATTGGTTGAATTTCGATCAGGAGGGATCTCTAGAGTTAGTTTTAAATATTTCATTACTAAAACATCTGTTTTCCCTATTTTGCAAGCATTCGTTATTACAACACTAACAGTTGCCATATGACCAGTCAATTACCCACCTTCCATAACACATTGAAACTTCTTAAAAGCCTGTAGGACTTAAAATCCTAGAAGGCCGAAGTGAATTATAATGTAATTCTGCTCATCTATAGGACGATTCCTTTCTAATGGTATACACAAATTTATCCTACAGTGCACAGAACAATTTGAGAAAAAAAGATGAAAAGAAACATGCTTGCCTATAAATATATAGGCCTATACATTCATGTCACTCTTTGTTCACTAACTATTTAGTTACTAACTAGGCCTAACTTATCGTTATTTTTTTACTAGGCGAAACTTTGTTATCCAACTCCACAGTCATTATCGATTTCGATATTGCGAATATTGCTTTTCTATCGATGATACAATTTCACGATACGATTAGGCCTACGATTTTATCACCTGATTTAGCTTTGTTCTAATATAGGAATTAAAAATACCTTTTGACAATTAAACTAATATATTGCACAACAAGCATGGGCGTCATTTGGGGGGGGCAAGGGGGGGCAGTCGCCCCCCCAATAATTTCGGTGATTTTTTAAAAATTGGAAATTAAAATGTTAGGTTATGTAATATGATGGAATATTTGTATATAACAATTATAAACTTCTGAATCAGACTTTAACAAAATGTCTACTTTGTATTATTTACACAAAACTCTTAAATTGACTCATTTTGTAATCGTCATCTGTAGCAGGAAGTCCCATCTCACGTCTGTTGAGTTGTGGCTCCGGTCTACCTGCACGAACGACGTTACCGAATGCCGCCTCTCGGCCGTAGCACTAGGCGAGTTCCAATTAAGATAGAGATTGACTCTTAACTTTTTCTAAAAGTAAAAAGACGGATCTCGTCGGCTCTGTTTTTGGAATTTTTAAATACAATTTCTAATTTTAGCTATAACTGTCTAAAATAATCTGTTTTTCTCGATTTTTAACTTAAGTTTTCCATTAGTTTTGATAACACAACCAAAGTGAGATTACCAAAGTGTAAGAAAGGAAATTTAACAAGGTTATTCTTCTTTAATATGACACATTAGTTGTAGCTCTAGGCTGCATTTAGCACAAGATAACAGGGTTCTAAAAACCCTTTCATTTGCATCAAGAAAAACAGATGATTTTAGACAGTTATAACTGAAACTAGAAATTGTATTTAAAAATTCTAAAACCAGAGAAGACGTAATCCGTCTCTCTCCTTTAAGAAAAAGTTAAGAGTCAATCTCTATCTTAATTAGTTAACTTTAAAACACAATTCCCGTAAACCTCTGCACTGTCTGCAGCCATCAAACTCGCCTAGCGCTACGGCCGCGAGGCGGCATTTGGTAACGTCGCGACGTCGTTCGGGATCAGGTAGACCGGAGCCTTGCCTTGGTTAAACATAACCTCTTTAGTGAGAAAAGGTAGACATAGTACTTTCGCTGATGTCCGATGTTTACATTTTACTGTTGTTAACTTGAAAATCAATCAATTTCCTTACTGATGGGTAATCAAATGGGAAAATTACAAACTTTAAGGACTTGTATGTCTCCTCTTTTTAATGGACAATTTACCAATTCACTTTAGAAACAACTTCACGCTGAGCTCTATCCAATGGCACTAAAATCATTAAATCTATTGCAAATTGTGGGAGAAGTTTCTTGTACAAAAACCCGTATCACGTATTAAATATGTATAGATGTTTTTGTAAATCATTATTTATCTTTTAGCGAATTTCCCTATAGGGAATACGCTATTACGGTAGTAGCCATGGTAAGACTTAAGCCCGGGACCACTTTACTTTTTCATTTTGAGGTCCCCAGAAGCCAAAAACACCATTCGTTCATTTTCATATACAGTATATATATACATATCTATCTATCTATCTATCTATATATCTATGTGTCCGTGGTACTGATAACTTTTGAAGGGGACCTCCGATTTTGATGAAATTTGGTATGGATGTGTAAGACCAGGTCTATTTTCATGAGTTCGCGAACCAGCATTGTCGGGTTATGGGAACAGGGTTTTATGGGGTTTCAATGGGGTAAAAAATGGGTTTTTGGCATTTTTGGACCTCAATTTTTAAAATTCATCAATTTTATCTGAAACCATTTAAAAGAGATTAAAAAACCAAACAATTTGGTATTTTGAATTTTTATCATAGCATAACTGGTTACGGGGCAAATCCAAAAATGTGTTTTCCATGTTATTCTTATGGGAAATCAGAAAACCCTATATCTTTCTTATTTATTGACACAACTTAATCAAATTTGGTAGCCTATGTACATTATCTATATAAGGTTTAACTTATACTTGCTTACAAAACCCATATGGCGGCAAACCTACATACTCACCCCCATGGGGTTTACGGGGAAAATAAAAAATTACCTGAGTTTGATACAATTTTGTGTTTACATTCACCAATTATTGATTAACTTAGATTTTCTAACAACACCCAATGGCAGCAAACCTACATACTCGATCCTATGGTGTTTTTATGGGGAAAGTAAATAGTCTGAAATTCCATTGGAAATTCGCTGAGTACGCAGGTCTGCTGCGACAGGGGTATTTTTAATCACTTAGTAATTTTTTACCTTTCATGTGCTCAATAACAATTTAATTTTTTTAGGTAATGTAATGGGCAATATACCGTAGCTGTAAATGTTAAATGATTTTTTGTCCCTTATACGGCAGACTGCAAAGGTGCTGTGTAAAAAACTAATTTTTGATAAAGATAAAACAATGTGGTTTACCATACAAACATATGGAGTTTTAGTCTATGTATCCGACTGTAAAACTTTAGAGTTGTAAATAATATACAATAAAAATAACTAATTAGTTATAAAATGATGTTTTTTTTTTTTTTATTTTAACGATTTAGTATACTCGTAAATTAACCAAATAAATCCATTAAATTTCTTAAGGTGTTTTACATCACAGTAACCACTGGCAGTTCCAGAAGAATAATGACTTTCTACAAATAGAAACATGTTATATAATCAAATTTTACATGCATTGGGGTATTGTTTTAATGGGTTTGTGAGATTATACTATAAGTTCACATTTTATGGACAGCTTAGTGTCACAATGTAAACTTAATTAGCTTTTATTGACAGTTTTTAGCGAAATTTAAGAGGTTTGGCGTATTTGTGGGAAGGGGGGAGGGGGTATAACCTTATGAAAATCTTGCCCCCCCAATCAGAATGCTGAAATGGCGCCTATGACAACAAGTAACTGAAAATAACAAAAATAAGAACAAATTTTGGCTAATGTAACCTGTAACTTTATCAAAGAACAACACCAAATAAACTAACCAAAAATGAATCAACTCACCGTCGATGCAATCCAAAAGTTTTATCCTTGTGGACAGTTGTTTTGCCCCTTTATTATAGAGGCATTTTCAGCACGGTCTTGAGGTTAAAACATTAGCGAACTAAAAGCGGATGGACTTGTCACCAGGTCAAAGTTTGTCAGCCCGTACGTGTCGTTAGGAAAGTAAGGTTATACCGGCTGGTTTGGAACCAATGTTTTATTTAAGTGTTTTGTCATTATGTTCGTGTTACATTCGTGGTAGGCTATTTGTATCTATGGATAATTGGATGACGGTAATTGGATGACGCAGCCAATTACCGTCCCATAGCCATTTTGTCAACCCTGGCTAAAGTATTTGAGAGCCTTATTCTTGATAAAATTCGCCCCTTTCTGAAGAATATTGGGTCATTCCATATCAAATCAACCACAAAAAAAATCATTTTAACACCCAAGGTCTCAGATTTTTATGAAACTTGGTAAATTTGTTCCTTTTATAGAGATAATCAACCATACTGAGTTTTATTGACTTATCTCTATCGGTTTTCTTTTTACAACCCTTCAAAGTTTTTACTAAAATGCCGGCCGGGGCTCGCTCGAAGCCACAGACAGAATGTTTATTTTCTCAGAAAAAAATCGTATCTTTAATATTTATCAATAGAACTCAATGAAAATTTGTAGTTTAACTAAATAAAACATGCTGATTTTGGAAAAAAATATCATAACACTCTAAGCCTTACCAAAAAATTACCATAAATTGTTATTTTACAAATATTTTATTTCCGGAAAGTGATTATAAGGGTTCACGTTACAGCCAATATCTACCTGAGGGTTAAAGATAATCAAACAAAACTTTTTACCAAAATTATCTGCAATATATTTTCTATCACATCCAACAATAAAATTAATGGCTTTTTTATTCCTTCACATTTAAAAACTAATATTTGTCTGAAAAACTTGATTTTGTCAAAAAATACAACACCGATATGCTTATTTATTTCCTTGGGCATAAAATAGTGTGTAGTTATGTAGTGTGAAGTACTGAAAAACTATTAATTATTTCATGTAACTCAGGAAAACATGTTAGAGATAAAATATAAGTATTAACACCTAAATAATTTGTTTAAAAACATTACATTAAGCCTTTCCGTTGGTCATCCAGACCATGTCACCCACAGATTTGGATTTTAATGAAACTTGGTATGGTTGATTCTTCTATACAGATAAGAAAATATACCAAGTTTCAGTGCTCTTCTCTGCTCATTTATTTTCTAGAGTTGTGTGAAATCTATACTTATTTAATACGCTAAGGGTTTTTTTGTCTTAAGAACTCCTCCTACAATTTTCAGCCGATTTTCAAGTTTTTGGTGTCGTTGGATAGGTCTTGGTCTGTAGTTGTTTCCGCCAAAAACTGATGAGAATTGGACTGAAAATAAAGGCGCTATTCAACATTGAAATCTCAAAATTTCCCATTTAAATAACATTGGAATTAAATAAAGCATTTTAAACATCTGTTAGTAATCAGCTGTAAATACGTGTAGTTTTGGTGATTAAAGATATTCACAATATTGTATTGGTTGGATGTCATTGATTTAGAGCTAAAAGTAACATTTGTATTGTATTAAAATAAAATGCTCGATTTCGAGCAACACGTATACTAGTATGAATAAATGTGTCATTTTTGAATGCCCGAGGTTTCTATGGTAATGTGCACTGATTATGAAAAAAAAAAAATTGTAACTCTCTCATTTGACAACCAAGTAAAATGAAAATTACTGGTGTTGTCAATAAACCTATAGATTTTGAAGAAAAAAAAATAGTTAATAGTACCGGTACTTCCAATTCATCTATTAAAAAAAAAAAGGTGAAATACAGACGTGTATATCCGTAAGGCAAACGTACAGACAACCATATATCAATAAGGTTTTTAGAGAAAAATTTTGTTTTACTGAAATGTAAATATTTTTTAAAGGCACAGTGGTCAATGTATACAAAACCGAATAAGTAGGGACATCCCATGTTAAAAAATTTTAGTTTTGCCCCCGAAAACCAGAGTAAATTAAAGCGCTGATGTTAGGATTACTTCTAAGTATTGTCACAGGAAGCGCTCTTTCTACCTCTTAAATGTCAAAATGAGCGTATTTGTTTACAAAAAATCAAAACAATAACACAACGTCTGCAAAATTATTCTAGCCATCTGTTTACGTTCAACCAATCAGCATGGTCCTCGAATAAAAATTACGTCTTGGTGGTGCTATCTGTGTTTCAGGGGCGGCGTTCTTACTTTCCCATAAGGATGTCCCTACTTATTCGGTTCTGTATACATTGCAGTGGTTTTCAAGCTAAAGTTTTTTATTTCAGCAATCATAATAATATGTGCTACCTTATGATTTAATCAAATTCATGGCTCTTTCTCTGCTTTATACTTAAACAAAAATTTACACTTTTTTTTGTAAAATTCTTAGCGGAATGTTTATTATCTTTCCTATGAATTAAAACATCTGTGAACCAACTTAAAATCATAAAACTGTGTACTTTAATAACTCTTAACATTAGTAACAACCCATTTATAATATTAAAACCCTTTTGGATAGATTACAATTTTGTTTCATAATTTATGGTCATTCCAAGGAAACTGTCCAAAAAATAAATAACTTTTCGCTTCTATTGGTTTTTTTTATTATTTTTAAAAAAACTTATGTTATTCATACATTTAATCAAGAAATAAAATTTTGTTTTTAAATTAGATTTATTATAATAAGTTAGTTTTCTCTTTAGCTGATTATCAAACATGGTGGATGCTTATTCCTAAAAAATTAATTGTTATCTGGGTAAAGTTAAATATATCTTGACATTCAAAGAGATAAGTACACCTATAAAATAAAACTAAAGTGTAGATTTTACCATCTTTCAATATGGTAGTCTTAAAAGTCAACACTTTGAAAATTAATATTTAATAAATTAAAATTGAGTGAATTAAATATAAATTTAACAAGTGAAAATGGTTTTTTTTTACAGTAATATAACACAGGGAATACTCTTCAACTTTAAGTTATTAAAAAAATAAAAATGTCTCACATAGTTAAAAACTTACTCTTTAGAATAAAATAAATAGACAGAATGCTAAAATTCGTTCAGTTACACTCCATAAAATCCAACATTTTAAAGTTTGATTAGACCTAGGCTATTATATTTGCAGACTGCAAAGTACAGTATGCATTTCTCATAAGAAAAGTCCAAAAATCTGAATAGTTCCTGTATGAAGTATTCCTATGAAATAAAACCAGTTTCAAGTGGTTTACTGACCACTTGCCTAAAACTGCTGTGCCTTTTAAAAATATTTACATTTCAGTGAAACAAGATTTCTCCAAAAAAATTATTGATGTCTGTGTTTCATTTTTTAATAGCCTAGATGAATTAGAAGTAATATAAACTATTTTTTCCTGAAATTTTTATCGGCTAATATTATTGACAACACCTGAAATTTTCATTTGATTTGGTAAGCAAATAAAAGAGTTACAATTTTTTTTTATAATCAATGTTACATTACCATGGAAACCTCAGGCATGCAAAAATGACAGTTTTATTTCAATTTAACAGCTATCTAGAAAATAAATGAGCAAAGATAGAGCACTGAAACTTGGTATATTTTCTTATCTGTAGAAGAATCAATAATACCAAGTTTCATTAAAATCCAAATCGGTGGGTGACATGGTCTGGATGACCAACGGAAAGGCTTAATGTAATGTTTTTAAACAAATTATTTAGGTGTTAATACTTATATTTTATCTCTAACATGTTTTCCTGAGTTACATGAAATAATTAATAGTTTTTCAGTACTTCACACTACATAACTACACACTATTTTATGCCCAAGGAAATAAATAAGCATATCGGTGTTGTATTTTTTGACAAAATCAAGTTTTTCAGACAAATATTAGTTTTTAAATGTGAAGGAATAAAAAAGCCATTAATTTTATTGTTGGATGTGATAGAAAATATATTGCAGATAATTTTGGTAAAAAGTTTTGTTTGATTATCTTTAACCCTCAGGTAGATATTGGCTGTAACGTGAACCCTTATAATCACTTTCCGGAAATAAAATATTTGTAAAATAACAATTTATGGTAATTTTTTGGCAAGGCTTAGAGTGTTATGATATTTTTTTCCAAAATCAGCATGTTTTATTTAGTTAAACTACAAATTTTCATTGAGTTCTATGATAAATATTAGAGATAGGATTTTTTTCTGAGAAAATAAACATTCTGTCTGTGGCTTCGGGCGAGCCCCGGCCGGCATTTTAGTAAAAACTTTGAAGGGTTGTAAAAAGAAAACCGATAGAGATAAGTCAATAAAACTTGGTATGGTTGTTTATCTATATAAAAGGAACAAATTTACCAAGTTTCACAAAGATCTGTGACTTTTGGTGTTTTGCCCTGGTTGAGTTGATATGGAATGACCCTATTATAATTCCTCAGCAACACGGATTCACCATTAATAGATCTACTGTAACAAATCTTGTCTTGTTCCAGCAATCAATCCTGGAAGCATTTAATAAAGGTTCGCAGTTGGATGCCATTTACTTTGATTTCAAGAAAGCTTTCGTCAAGATCGATCATTCCATCCTATTGCTGAAGCTTAAAAGTTTGGGTATTGGCGATCCCCTGTTAACATTTTTCTCTAGCTACCTAACCAATCGTCGGCTTATGGTGAGATATAATGGAGCACTTTCTGATGAATTCAAGGCAACTTCTGGTGTACCTCAAGGTTCGCACTTGGGACCTCTTCTTTTCATCATATATATCAACGATATTGGAAAACATTTGAAAGTGAACTATTTATTGTTTGCAGATGACTTGAAGATATATGCGCAGATTTCTTCACGTGATGATTGCATTTCTCTGCAGAATTCACTTGGTGTTATTCTTCAATGGTGTAGCAAGAATAGAATGTCTCTGAACCTTAAGAAATGTTTCTGTGTCTCTTTTACTAGATCTCAAAACCCCATACATTTTGCATATAAACTTGGGTGTGAAACTATTGACCGGAAACTCGAAGCACGTGATCTTGGCGTGTGGTTCACTTCCAGTCTAAGTCCTGAGTTGCACATATCCAACATAAGCTCCAAAGCTAGCCGTGCCCTCGGCTTCATCATCAGGTTCTCACGGGGATTTACTAACATGTTGGCACTGAAAAACCTTTATTCTACCCTTGTTAGAAGCATTCTTGAGTATTCTTCTGTAGTCTGGAACTCTTACCAACTTAATCATGCTCAAACTCTCCAAAGAATACAAGACAGATTCATCAGAGTTATTGGCTGTCGAGTGGGCTTCAACTACAGAGACGTTCCAATGGCTGAAATTTCGGATATGCTGCATCTCCAAACTCTGGCATCCCGCCGTAGTGTCGCCGATCTTGTATTTCTGTACAAGATTCTGAACGGACTTGTCGATTGTTCAGAACTCCTTTCCCAAGTTCATCTCAAGACTGGACATCGAACAAGATCAGAAGACCTCTTCGCCAGACTTCATTACCGAACTTCATATCTCCAAAATGGAACTAAGTTATGACCCGAATCCAGAGATGAGGAAACCAAGTAGCTCCCCAAGTTGACAAATGTTTTAACCTCAAGACCGTGCTGAAGATGCCCCTATAATAAAGGGGCGAAACAATTGTCCACAAGGTCCTAAAAGAATATTTCAATTTAATTAGAATATACTAGAAAAGCCTTTACTTACTACGCCCTAAGTTAACATGAGTTGATAGGGTCCAAGGCTTTGTTCTTGGTAAAAAAATCACTGTGGCCAGTAAGACCAAGGTTTTGGTCAGTGTTTAAGAGTCATCTTCACCCCTGGGCCACTAGCCCATTGTTGCGCAGTCGGCAATGTTAACCATACGGCTTTGAATGCAAAACATGGTATCGCATTCCCCTGTTTCGGACGCCATTTTTCAACCGATTTTCTTTAAACTTGCTAAGTGTTTAGTTGAATAGTTATACTATGTCGCTCATACCTCGGAGTTTTGAAAATTTTACTAAATTTTGAAATATTCCTAAGGAAAATCGAGTTACTTTGCAACGTCTCAAAGAGTAATATTTGTTAAATTTTCAAAATTCCGAGGTATGAGCGACATAGTATAACTATTCAACTAAACACTTACCAAGTTTAAAGCAAATCGGTTGAAAAACGGCGTCCGAAACAGGGGAATGCGATACCATGTTTTGCATTAAAAGCCGTAGGCCTATGATTAACATTGCCAACTGCGCAACAATGGGCTAATGGCCCAGGGGTGAAGATGACTCTTAAGTACCAGTAACATCTTGGTACATTTGGGATTTAATTTGGTGCTAACAAGTTATGGATTATGGTATAGGGTTTCGGCAATTAATTAGGCTATACTCAAACCTATGATAATAGCCTACAGTAGCTCTCAAATTTAAATAGTAGAGATTATAAATGATAAAAGATACTTACGACCAGTTAAATATCCCCAATAGATTTCAGGGCATGCGAGTCGACCAAATCAACAAACCAAGATTAAATAGAAGATTGTCTAAGAACATCACATGAATCAGCATCACATCGCATCGCCCAAACTTCAGTCAGTAAACTTAGGTAAATGAACGAACATGAAAAAGAAAAGAAGAAAGATTAACTTGGCGGGAACTGAAAAGTAGACCTGACATTTGATGACAGAGAGGAAGAATGTTTCTTACGGAAGCTCAGAGGGGCCAAAGAGAAAAAAATCTAACATAATATTAAAACATATTATCATTGACTATTGATACTACCAATAGTCAAAGATTGACTATTGGTAGTATCAATAGTCAATGATATTATGTTTAAAATTTGTAAAATTTGTATGTTTTATAATTATGTTTTAAATTTCTATTATTCGTGTTACCTTGTAACACGAATACTATTTCTGTTCTTAAACTTGAATAAGCCATATTAAATTAAAATTAAAACTCTTTTGGGATTTTCAGCTTTAAAACAAATTAAATAAGCTGAATATCCCAAAAGAGTTTTAATTTTAAACGAATACTATTGTTTAGATCGGGAAGTCAAGTCCAGGAAATTGTGGAGTTTCAGTCTGTATATGTGATTGCAAGGGCCCAAATTTTTGAATCGAGTGAGTCGTGAGTTACATCCATAGATATATACTAATACACCTGGATTGGTAACTCCGTGTTGCGAAAACGAGCCGTTACCCCCACCACTAGCCAGTATTCGTGGTCAGTGTTGCCAACCCTGTGCGAGTAATCATTTACTGTAATTTAAATAAATAAATTAATTAATTAAATAAATTACAGTAATACTGTAAATTTTTAGTCTTTCTTACCTATGAAATGATAAATTTCAGCCTTTAGAATGTGCACTAATACATCCTAAAGCTGCAAGTACAGAACCATCTTTCATCATCATAATTATAATTGAACATTTAAAAGAATGTAAACAAACAAGAATGCAGCTGACGCACCGACAACAATCGTGTCAGCTGATATTCGGCGCGGTGCGGCGGCGGCGCAGCGGCGGCAATACTGGCTAGTGGTGGGGGGAGCCGGCTCGTTTTTACCGCTATTCCGCCATTTCAGTTATCGATCCAGGTGTATTAGTATATATCTATGGTTACATCTCACCAGTTTGCTCCCTACCGACTGGCTTGAGATGGTAAAATTGAAAGTTGTGTTAGCATCCGGTTTCAACCGTCAAAACAATAATATCATTAAATATTGCCAGTTCTATTAATTTAAATATTCTAAATGAGACTTGCATTGTTATATTTAAAACATAATTACAACTTTATTTTATTTTAAATGTTTGATTACACAATTGTAAGTATTACAATTGGTCTGATTTTAGGCTATTTAACTAAAGTAAACATAACCTAGATGATTTGAAAAGTATGAAAGTTTTTATTGACAAATTGAATTATTTCCTGTTGAGATCGAGATGAAGAAGAAGAATTTTTAACATCACGTGAAATTATCTCACCCAAACCACTCACCACCGATTTGTTAGGTGAGTGAAAACGGGTGAGTTGGTGAGATTTTCTGCACAAAATACATTTTTATACATATATGCGACATTGGTGAATAAAACTGTCCCTTGAAATACTGATAAAAATATTAATTACTGGATGCGCAAGTTTTAAAAGACCTTAAAAGTTACATTCATTTTCATTTACCTTTAAGGGTGGATGAAATTTTTTTGTGAATAAGCCAACCCACCAACTCACTACTCACTCGATTGAAAAATTGGGCCGGTGTCCAAGAGGTTGAGGGCCAGGTGATTTGGGTGATACTTACTTGTTACTTGTTACTTGCTTATTCCGTCCGTAGTCCAGTAGGCCAGGAGTTGGACAGTTCAATAGGTACAGGGTACCAGTAAAACTTAAAAACTACTTATTGAGAAAGCTAATTATATCATAAAAGGCCTGTTCCAGGAGGAACTTTTTGGTTTCATTTTTGAACTTTAAAAAATCATCAATCCTTTGTAATTTTTCTGGCAGTGCTTGAAAAAGTTTGAGGCCACAATATTTTGGTTTGTTTTCGTATAAGGTTAGCTTGTGTTGTTCAGCGTGGATGCCCTTTTTACGTGTATTATATCTATGGTTTACAAAATTGGGTCTTATCTTTTGACTTTTAATATAGCAAACTGCTTCCAAAATAAAGAGACTGGGAACAGTCAGAAGGCCTAGCTGAACAAAATGGTCCTTGCAGCTAGTCTGTGGTGGTAATCCTAAAATAATTCGAATGGCTTTCTTTTGCCAGACGAATATCTTATCTAAATTCCCCTTAACTGATCCCCAGAGAATTATGGAATAGGATATATGCTGTTCAAACAGGCCATATTAGACCAGCTTAGAAAGAGGAATGCTGCCGTAAGCCCTCATCCTTCTGAGGATAAAGAGACCTCTAGCAAGCGATCCCTCCAACTTTGCAAGCTGGCCCGCCCATCCCAGCCCATCATCCAATCTCACCCCTAAAAAGTCTGCAGAGTTTGAAAAATTCAGCCTCTTCCTCTCCAATAAATATGTTCGGAGACACGTTGTTTTTTGAATTTTGCCTTTGAACTGTTTGGAAAACAAGAAATTTTGTTTTTTGTAAATTTAAATTTAATTTGTTGTTTGAGAAAAAATTTGAAAGGTCTTTCACTCTCTGATTTGTCTCAGTTTCCAAAGCAGTCATGTCCGATCCCCTCGCGAGCAACGTTGTGTCGTCCGCAAAGAGATAGACACTAGACAGTGGAACTGAGTTAGTTATGTCATTGATGTAAACCAAAAACAGGAGAGGTCCCAGGACCGATCCCTGAGGGACTCCGCTGGTGATAGGCTGGGGGGTCGACATGACTTTTTTAATTTTTAATTTTGACCTATCTTGAACTTCCGTAATTTGAAATCTATTTGTCATGTACGACCTTAGCCAACTGATGGCTGACCCTAACACTCCAATTGCTGCCAATTTTTCGAACAATATGAAATGATCGACACAGTCGAAAGCTTTTGACAGGTCAGCGAAACAACCCACCACCGTCTCGCCAGCCTCGGCTGCGTCGATGGTTTCGTTTACAAAATCAATTAGAGCCAATTTTGTTGATCTTTTTTTCCTAAAGCCATATTGTCTGTCACAGACAATATTGTGGTGTTCCAAAAAATTTGAAAGTTGCTCCGAAACAACTTTCTCAATTAATTTTGAAACTGCAGGAAGGAGTGAGATTGGACGATAGTTACCAGGATCCGACCTATCTGATTTCTTGTACAAAGGCTTTACTTTTGATATTTTGCAATTTGAAGGAAAAACTCCACTCTCCAGTGAAAAATTCACCAGATGTGTTAGGGGTATAGCCAATTCTTCCTTGCAGTGTTTTAGTACTTGCATACTGATCCCATCCATGCCACATGATTTTTTTGGAGCAATTTTTGTAATTATTTTTAATAAGGCATCCGTGGTGATTGAACTAAATTTACTCAGTGTTGGTTTTTCCGGCTGTGCTCTTGGGAAACCAGAAATCGAGATGTCCTCTTGATTGGTATTCACTTCTTTTGAGACATTGACAAAATATCTATTAAAGGTTTCTGCTACCAAGAATGGATCTTCTATTCGTTCATTATTTATTTTTAAAGCTATGTTCTTTTCATTGGAAACATTCTGAGTTCTAACGCTGTTTATTATAGTCCAGGATTCTTTCGATTTATTTTTTGAATTTGAAATTGTTTCAATGGCCCATTTAGATTTTCCAACTTGAATCTTTTTCCTATAGTTCAATTTCATTTCATTGTATTTAGATTTATCAAACTGTGAACCAGTGAGTTTCCAATTTGAGTACCAATCAAACATTTTATTCCTAGTCTCTATAATTTCATCGGACATCCATTTCGGATCTTTAATTTTTCCCACCTGTATTTTCTTTCTTTTTATTGGACAGCTCACATCAAAGTAATAATTGGAAGCTATATACATTGTGTCAACATTATCTGAATCAAACACGGATAACCAACCTTCACTTCTAAGCCTAAATTTTAGTTCATCTAAATTTTGGGGAGTAATATATCTATCTTCTAAAATTAGGTTCCGGTTCGCTTTGTTATCTGAAGGTATGTCTAAATCTAGCACTAGGGCACAATGGTCTGAAATATGAGGTTCAACAACATCACTGTAAACGGGTTTGAAATTAGTCAAAAAATTGTCGGGTTTGAAATTAGTCAAAAAATTGTCGGGTTTGAAATTAGTCAAAAAATTGTCCAGTTTTGATAGGTATTTGAATTTTTTACCTCTATGGAACATAGAGTATAAAATTCTTTTAGACCGACTTTAAATTTCTCTTAGGCAAATTCTCTAGCCAAAAGGCTTTTTTATTCCTAATTTGATTTCAATGAAATTCTCAGGTTAGATTTTAAGTATTTTAAACTAGGTAATAAACTATAATCGAGCAATTATTTTCAAGTATTAAAAAAGCTTATTTTCCGGAATTTTTGACAGAACTTTAGTTGTTTAGGCTACATGGTTTGACTAATGTAGTTGCTATGATCAGTTTATTTTCCCCCATCGCAGCTGAGTTATCGATGTATGCTGAAAACAACATAATATAACCTTTTCTTGTTTATATTTGCTCGCCGTTATGTTACGTTTTTAAATAAAATTTAATTGATATTTTGACAGACATATTTGTTAAATTAAATAGATCAACACTGATGTTTACTTATTGAAGTTATAAATTATAGTCTACCAAAAGATAGGCATGTTGATGTGGAATGAATTGGTGTCGTACGGAATTATGCGATTAACTAATTTATGGGATACAACTAATATCTATTTGGGAGAAAGATTTAAATTGAACAACTAATTAGAATGTGTTGTGCCATTGTAGCCTATGTCTCAGGTAACAAAATATGCATTAAGTGTTAAGTAAGCGTAATTCTACAATACTTACATTACTTGATTTTTATTAATTTGCAATCATGGATTTTAAATTGCATTGTTTTTTCGCTCTACAATCTATTTTTCTTTAATTTATAAGCATAATTATTATTAAGTTACTTGCTTATTTTGAGGTCTTAGCTAAAATCATAGTTTGTATGTATTTATTTGTAGGCTAGGCCTAGGATGTACGCCGGTTGACTTCGGACGGTTAGATGACGTTCCACTCTTCACATTCGAGGAGATGGAAACCTCCGTTCTCTCCCTAAAGAGCAACAAGGCTCCTGACCCGGACGGATTCCCAGCGAGGCTTTAAAGAAAGTATTTTCAATTAATGCTGACTTGTTGAGAATATGTACAACGCCTGTTTGGTAGAAGGGGTGTTTCCGGCTCCCTGGAAAACCACCAGACTTGTACTCATCAGCAAGGGCAAAGGTGATCCCGAGCTGCCGTCGTCCCACAGGCCTTTTTGCATGTTGGACACGGCTGGGAAGCTGTCCAAGAAGCTGATCCGTTCCCGCCTGACGTCTGCCGTGGAAGCTGCCTGGTACTTATGCCTCCGTCAGTACGGCTTCAGAAAGGGACGGTCAACGATTGACGCTATCACCGAAGTCCAGAGAGCTGTGAAGAGAGCCGAGAGCCACAACCATTTCTCTCGCTGAGTAGTGCTTCTTGTTACGCTTAAGTCAAGAATGCCTTTAACTCGGCGAGGTGGGTCGATATGCTGGATGCGCTTCGCAACACCTTTCGCGTTCCTGCATATCTGTTGCGACTCATCTTGTTGCGGATTATTTCCGCTCCCGAAGCCTGATTTACGACACAAGGGACGGAACGTGGACGATGGAAGTCACTTCTGGTGCCGCGCAAGATTCAATACTCGGCCAGGATCTCTGGAACGTTGCCTATGACAGCCTCCTGAGGTCGGAGATGCCTGAGGAAACCACTTTGGTTGGGTACGCCGATGATGTCGCAGCTCTCATTGTTGCACGCAACGTTGAGCTGACCCAACTAAAGTTGAACCGAGTCATGCGTGTGGTCAACACATGGATGTCCGATCACGGTATCTCGCTTGCTCTCCGTAAGACGGAGATTGTGATCCTTACGAAGAAGAGGATGGTCACCGTCGTTCCGTTCCAAGTGGGAAGGGAGGTGGTCCAATCAACTCGTGCTGCTAAGTACTTCGGGATTATGGTGGACACCAAGTTAAGCTGGAGGGATCAGATATTCCGTACGGCGGACAAGGCCGCTAAGGTAGTCACGTACCTTAGTAGGCTGATGGCCAATGTCGGGGTTCCACGATTCGACAGAAGACGTCTGTTGATGTCCGCGGTTCAGTCCGTGCTTTTTTATGGAGCAGAGGTGTAGGCAGACGCTCTCGATAAAGAGTAGTACAGGTTGCGACTCGCCCGGGTTCAACGTCGAGCGGCGCTCGGGATGTGTTCTGCCTACCGGACAGTGTCCGAGCCTGCCGTCCTGGTGGTCGCCGGAGTTATCCCTGTCAAGCTCTTGGCAGGAGAGAAAAAGGCAATTTATCAGAGACAAGGCTAGATTAAAAGAACACGGCAAGAACAGAAGAGCGCTCCAGAACCTTCCAGCAGTGGGAACACAGCTGGGAGCACGACACCCGAGGACGATGGACTGCGCGACTTATCAAGCACGTCCAACCATGGGTGGAACGGCGGCCAATTCTTGACAATTCACGGCTATCTCGGTCGTACCTGAACCGGATGGGCAAGACCGGTTCACCAGACTGCATTTATTTCTCGGGCGTTCCCGACGATGCGGAACACACATTCTTCCGCTGCCCCCGTTGGGAAGGGCCCCGCCTGAAGGCCACACAAATTTTTTGGTGCATTTTTGGTGGATTTCGGTCTGCCAAAAGATCTTGGAGGATGAGGGCAACTGGGATTGTTTATCACAGTTCGTCCGGGGCATCCTCCTGGAAAAGAAACCGATCTGGACGGCGAAGTGGCCCAGATCCCTTGATCGAGTGGCTGGATAAGGAGTGAGCCCCACGGGCATAAGCCAAATTTAGGCCTAGCCTGACGTAATGTAATAAACAACTCCAGGTTAGAATCCTAAAGAGTAGAGGCGAGGTTTTTTAGTGGGTAAACCCGTTTTTAGGGGAGCCCCACACTACAGGCTTGCCACCTGTGTGCGTAATGAATTTTTCTCACCTCTCCCTCAAAAACAAAGCGTCACCTAATAACTCAAAAAGTGAGTAAAAAATTCTTGTACGGGACGGACATCGGAGCGTATTCCTAGTTCTTACTAAAGCGTTCTATCTCTGTCACAACGAAAGGGATGGATGTATCTGTATGAAGAGTAGCATTGCTGACAAACCAGAGGGCAGGACTGCGGGGAACATAGTATAAATAAAAGAAAAAAGAAGGGCTGTTTCAATCCTTTGATGTTCGAAAATGCCGCTTTTGAGTCAGGCTGGTGACGTAATTCATCTGATGTCCATAAGAATAACATGCACCAGCTGATCAGGCTAGTGATGTTTTGGGTACTAATTTTTACATCGTTTTACCCGCTAATGAAACAGTCTTTGTCTATTACATTACAGCAGTTTTCCCCAGTCCTGACCTGAGGGTGCTTGAAGAATAATCCGTAGAATTTTAGATTAGAAACGTTGAATGATTTTAATGTTAGAATTTGCAGAAGTTCCCCACTGTTGAATTCCATTGGTCTAGATAGGTTTTAAAATTACTTTGTACAGTATAATTTTGTTCTGTGTTGATAACTTAGAATTTGTATTAAGAAGCCAGGAGTGTTTCCTATAATTTGGGTCCAGATTTAACCGTTAGTTCCAGATGTGAGATGTCCATATGTTAGTTTACTATCTAAATACATGCCGAGATATTTCACTTCTGTTAGCTGCGGAAGACGAATATTATTTAAGGAAACAGGAGGGCAGATACCAGTTTTAAGGGTAAATGTAACATGGGCTGACTTTCCTTCATTTATTTTATGCGCCACTTTTTCAGCCAATCCGACAAACCATTTAAGGTTCTTTGGAGGATTGCCGAGGCTGCCACATTGTCATGATGGGAAACCATAACAGCAGTGTTATCATTCTGCAAAGGTGGCCATTTCAGATTCGAGGTTTGTTGGTATGTCTGCTGTGTATAGCACATAGGACAGGCCCTAATACACTGCCTTGTGGCACTCCCGATTGTATGCTGTGGAAGCCCGAGAGAAAAATCTTTAAGCTTTATTTTAAAAAATCTGCCACTCAGGTAAGATTGAAATATATTGTAAAAAGTATATGGAAGGGGTTTCTTGATTTTATATGGCAGTCCTTTGTGCCAAACCTTGTCAAAGGTTTGACTTATGTCCAAGAATGCCGATATGCAGTATCGCTTATTTTCAATGTCTTGTTTGATTACATTGGCTACTCTGTGGACTTGCTCGATCGTAGAGTGTTGCCGCCTAAATCCAAATTGGTGACTAAGAATAATTTCTCGATCCTCAATAACAGGAAGTAAACGTTTCAAAAGAATTTTCTCGAAAACCTTTAACAGTAGCGGAAGAAGACTGATAGGTCTATAATAAGACACTTGTTGAGGGGGTTTTCCATGTTTCTGAATCACAACAATTTGGGAGAGCTTCCATTGGGTCGGGAAGTATTCTATATAGCCTTAAAATGGCATTAAAAATTAATGTCAATAACACAAAGGCTTTTCTAGTAAGTTCTTGAAGGACCCTACCAGTTATTAAGTCATATCCAAGGGATTTCCTTGGGTTCACTTCTTTAAAAATTACAGTTTTGACCTCACTTGGAGTAACTGCTTGAAGTGGTAAGTCCATCTGAGTTGGGGCTTCAAGAAGTTCACCAAGTTCGTCACTGATGTCAATACTTAGGTTTGAAGACATTTTCAAAATATTCACAAAAAGCTTCACTCTTTTCCTTTGTTACTCTTTGCCCAGGAGCCGTTAGATTTAGAAATGGGTGGGATTGGTGTTTTAGGTTGTTTAAAATTCTTGGTAGCTTTCCATAATGAGTAGTTGGTCGCTTCTGTTGGAGAAAGGTTTTCAGTGAATTCCTTAAACCAGTCATTTTTTAGTTCTTTTAACATCGCAGAAAGTTGCCGTGATGCTCTGTTAAAGTTTGTTTTATCTACAGGGTTTCTAGTGTTTTGCCAAATTCTCCTCAAACGCCTCTTTTCTGCTACTTTCCTTTTTTATAAAAACTGGATAGTTTATTCTTTGGTTGTTTTTGCTTGACTGTTTTGGTGTCGCAAGCATGGCTGAATGTTGCACCAATTGAGTGAATGTTTCAACAGAATTATCAACATCATCAGGAGTATTTAGAGGTATTTTCAGATTAACTTTTTCAGTAATGAGATGTCGAAAGTAGTCCCAATCCGTAAATTTATTGCACAAACTAGGAGGCTGCTCTTGTAAAATTATGGAGGTCCCTACACTTATAACAGGTGAATGATCTGATGAGAGGTCGAGATTTGATTCAATTTGCAAATAGTTGTCTGAAATACCAAATACCTTAAAAAATACCTCCCGTTGCAGCAGACCTGCGTACTCAGCGAATTTCATAATTAGTAATATTAATTTTGACCAGCTAAACCTGTAAACAAAATTTCATAACATGCTCACAAATAGCGAAATCTTAGGATAAATATAGGGAAAGAGTATGCAGGTATGCTGCCATGGAAAACACTAAAAGTAGGTTTTTAGCATAAAAAATTTTTATTTCGACCATATGAAGCCATACACTAAGTTTCTCATCTACATCTGCCCATAAATAAACGAGTTTGGATATTTTCCATATGAATAACATGGGGAAGGAGTATGCAGGTTTGCTGCCATGATAATCACAAAAACCAAGATTTTTTACCATAAATGGATGAATCTTAACCAAATGAAGCTAAATACCAAGTTTCATCCAAAAATATTGGTTAATAAGTGGAATATTAACTTATCGTTACTCTCCATAAGATTAACATTGGAGCCCAAAAATACAATGTACTGGCTTTAGACTTTTTAATATCTCGGTAACCAATGGAGATAGAACAAAGCTTCAAAATACTAAATTGTGTGTTTTTTTTAGCTACATACAATGGTGAAAATAAAAATTTATACGTATGAAAAATGCAAAAAACCCATTTTTGGGGTACAAAACTACCCCTTCCGGTAAGTCGAAATGTCTGGTTTACGAACTCATCCGAATAAATGTAGGATTACACATCTCTATAAAAGTTGGTGTCGATCGGACCATATTTACGAGAGTTATCGTGTCTAGGGACACATATATACACACACACATATATATATATATATATATATATATATATATATATATATATATATATATATACAAATTTTAATGACTATTATTTTTGGTCTCTGGGCACCTCAAAACGAAAAAGTAACATGGTCCCGGACTTAGGTCTTACCATGAGACCTACGGTAATAGCTTATTCCCTATGGGAAATTCGCTAAAAATCTAGCAGGTCAATGAGTTTATTTGGATCTGTCGGCTAGTATATTGGTTCGCTGGTAGAAATGTGACTTAAGTTGTTACCAGCCATAGCTCTTGCAAGCTGCCGCCCACGTGGATAATTTATTCTAGAGCCCCACATTTGATTTTTAGCATTGTAATCCCCGCCAGACAATAATCTATGACCAAGGGCGTTGAAAAAATCAATAAATTTGATACTGGTAATATTATGCCTGGGGGGGGGGCAGTAGACTGAGGATAGTGTTACGGGCCTTGCCAGTCTTCCACGGTGACACTTTTAGCTTGCAAGTATGCCAATTTGCATTTAGGGTTTTCGAAATGTTTTATAGTAGACTTAATTAGAATTGCAGTTCTACCATGAGCAGTATTATCAGGATGTTTAGTCAAATATGTTGTAAAATCAGGAATTTCGAAATAACTTAAGTTTGTAAAGTGTGTTTCGGATACTAATATTATATCCACTTTGTTTTGAGAGATAAATAATTTTAAATCTTGGTAATGTTTAGCCAAGCCGTTAGCGTTCCATAGTCCTATTCTATAGAAATGATTCATTTTAGTTTGCTAATGACGGTGGACAAAAGGTTCATTAGGGTACCTATTTGTCTGGGCGTTGTTTAAAGTTAATAGAGTCTGTTGTAACATAATTTTTTCAAAATTTTCCAAAATTGTGTAGATTACCTGAGTTAGACTGCTATTTTCATCTTGCTTTGCATATTTAACTTTGGACGATGCAATCTGTGCGTAGGTCGGTGTTTGATCCTGCATAGGTTCCTGAGCATCATGTTCGTGATAAGTGGACGTGGCAGGCAATGGATGAGTCTCCGCACTTAGACGCGACGCCAGACTACCTCCTGGGCTTGGAGTTTTACTCTGCTCTTCTGATCCTTGTGCCGCCTCAGCCATGTTCCTCTGTCTTAAGGGAGGGAAGGATTTGTTTTTTAGCTCCTTATAAACAGTTCAGCCCTTGTAATTAGCTGGGTGATTACCACCGCAAAGGACACATTTAGGAGGTTCTTCCTTGGACTTGTAAAGCTGGCAGTTTCATGGTTACTTCCACACTTGACACAGCGTTGGGGGTGCCAACAATAGCTTTTTGTGTGTCCATAGCTTTGAAACCGTTTACATAGAACTACCTCTTTTTTATTGTGAGGAGGTTCAAAAGTGATTTTTGCATTTAAAAGGTACTGGATGTTGTAAATATTCTTATTTACATGTGGTTCAAGGTCAATAAAAAACATTGATAAGGGCGATTTAGTCTTGAAATTTCTTGCATTTGTTATGTTTCTTACCTTGAAACCATAACTTTCAATAGCACACTTGATCTCATTGACATCAGTGGAGTAATGCATGTTTTCAATACCACCCTGTAGGATCTTTCCTGCTTCATTTGATAAGTAAGAAAGTTCACTTTCAAATCAGTGAGTAATTTTACAAGCTCTCGATAAGCATTTATAGTGACTGGACTCAGTTTCACATTATTTTGGGTTGAACATTTATTCATATATACTCATCCTTTGATATGCTCGATTCTATTGATTGAACCATTGGTTGCACATTAGTGATTTTGGGTACTAAGATCGGTGGGGGTTTAAAGAGTCTTTTTGTTGAGCTGAATTTGACTCCGTGATCTGGTCACTCATGTCGTCCAGATTTTCCAAAGCTTCAAAACTGTTTTGAAGCGGAACCTCCACTTGCCTCGTTTTCTTCGGCAGTTGATCATCATGAGAACTTGATCCCCGTTTGATTGGGATATGATGCCATGAATCACCAGAATTGTCGTTTCTGTCCGTTTCTTCTTTACTAGTATTTGCAGGAGAATTTGTCTCAACCATGGCAATATTCTTGAGCTTGTCACTAGTTTTGTCTTCAGCGGAACAATAGTTGTGTTCACTATGAATGAAGACAGGCTTCACGTTTGTCACGTTTGGATGAAATGATGCATTCATCTTAATTAATGGATAAAATCCTAACCAAAAATGTAAACAAAAGGGTACAATGAGTTTTTCAAAAAAAAAAGGATTAATCACAAAAATCTATACGTTATTTTTAATCACATTATGAAACAGAATTGAAAAAAAAAAAACACGAGAGTTAGAAAAGAAATACTATAAAAATGATATTTTAAGAAAAAATAAGTTATGCGTGTTTGTTTACAAGAACCTCATCAGCTGTTATTCGCCAAAGAGTAAACATAAATTTATTATACCGAAGTGTTTGAAAGTCGGCGAGCCACATTTCAATGTCGACGAGCCCCGTTTCAAAGTCGGTGAACCGCATTTCAAAGTCGGCGAGCCGTGTTTAACAAGTCGCCAACTCTCAAACACGGCCGGCCGACTTTCAAACACGGCTCGCCGACTTTCAAACACGGCTGGCCGACTTTCAAACATGACTCGCCGACTTTAAAAAACCGCGGTATGATAAATTTATGCTTACTCTTTTGGCCCCTAAGGGCTTCCGTAGTTTATAACTTCCAAAGAAACCTCCTACAATTATTAAAAAGAAAGGCCAAAGCACGGCCATCACTTTAACCCGTTCAAAATAAATGTGCAGACGAAACGCATAATATTATTTCAACTCCCCCATTTTACAACCTACCTATACCTATGTTATGTACCCCCAAGTGGCTAAGTAGCGTTGGGGCTGTCCAGATGCCCAGTACTTCAGAAATCAGAAATATTTTACTGTCGTAGGCAGTTTTAACATGCATTTGACAAAAAGTCATGGAGTAAAATAATAAAAATACAGGGGTACACCTAAAACCAGGTAGCCTAAGCTTGAATTTTGTAAGAAACGCAAAACAAGTCAGAAAACGAGGTTAACAGCATACAATTAATTCAGTTAACTGATTTTAGTAATTAATAAATACCATATACATTGACAGAATTCAAGCCCACTAAGCTAAACATGCTAATATCACAGATAAGTGTTTAAGAATGTTAATTTGGGACATCTTATGGTTTGGTTGATTGTTTCGGAGGGATGAGATATAATGCCCTAGTGCAAAAGAATTCATATAATGAATAAAAAGCTTTATCCGGTAAAAGTGATTTCAAAGTGTTCTTTAACTTATAAAGATCTCTTTAATTTGTTTGTTGTTTCTAGCAATTTTTGAAAAACTTTAAGTCCAGAGTACACTGGCTTAAAAAATTAATCTATATGTTGAATAGCAACATTTTTTCTATGTCTTGTGTTATATCTATGATTATGATTTATATACTCTAAAGACTGAGATTTTATATGTGAACAAATTTAAAAAAAAAGTACAAATAAGGTACTAACAAAATTCTTAAATTAACAAAGAATTCTCTACAGTGGGTCTGATAAGGCAACTGTAACGTACATGTAATGGATTTCTTTTGTGCAATGAAAATTCATTCAAATTTTGATTTTGTGGCCCCCTACAAGGCAATGGAATATGATATGTGGCACTCGACTAGGCAATAATATACTGTCTTCGAAAGATAACAAACTTTAGCAGTTTTGCTTTCGATCTTCGTGAGCTGTTCATGCTAGTCGAGTGAATCATCCAATTTCACACCTATAAAGTGTGAAGGAGGGATGTAATCAGGGGGTTTTAAAACGACGCACATTGTATATTTTAGTAGAAGGCTGCTCAGATCTTTACACCTGTCAAGGTCGGGCAAGCACACTGGAGGTGGGTTGACAAACACAGGGGTCGTTGCTCTGAAGGTCAGTGGTGAATGAAATCAAATATATAGGTCAACTTCCTTGTAGTTCGGGGGGAGCGCTGCCTGGACCCAGGGGTCAGGTGATTAACCGTATTGGTTGTTTGGGGGTATAAGGTTCTGTCAGGTTTTGGGTATAGTGACAAAGAGTTAGTTTAGAATTGTTTTGGGGTCGAATCATTAAATTTATTGTATTAGAGGTTTTAAGCAAAGAGAATTTTTATTTCTGTTACGTGTTTTATTTGTAAAATTTTAAAAGGACACGTTATTTTAGTTTAATTGGTTAATTAATACAAAATCCTTATTGACCGGATGGCACCTCCTCCAGAACGTTTGTAGCCCAGAGTAGGTATTTGTAAAAAGAATTATTGTTTTATATTTGTAGGGTCAAGGATTGATTTAATTGAGAAAAAAATTGTATTATATTCACACTAGAGTCGAAGTTGTGTTTTATATTTTTATAGATAGGGTTTTTGTTGGATTAAAAGAAAGGTCCGCCCAAAACACGTGTGTCTGTTATTAAGTGGAAACCCACATTATCCCTGTTTGCTCTTAAAGCTAATTAGCTTCGCTCCCAAAAGTGTGACGGGCCAGAGGTTGGTTCGCCACAAAAGTTGACAGTCGATGTCATTTCGAGATGTTCATTGCAAATAAAAAAAATTAATTCATTGAAAATTTTATGTTTGTTTAAAAACAGGTATAGTTTGTTTTACCTGGATACATTTTCAGTTTGTTTTCGGAGAAAAAATGGGCCGGTCAGTTTATTTTAAGGAAGGAATAAATTTCTAGGTCTTCGGTGCTTCTGCGCCTGGCAACAACTGTGGTGTCATCAGCAAATCACAAATCAGCAAATCAGCAAATCAGCAAATCAGCAAATCAGCAAATCAGCAATCACAAAAAGATTGCTCTCCGGTACTGCCAGTGTAATATCTTTTATGTAAACCAAAAAAAGAAGAGGGCCTGATAAAAACTGTTACTGATTCAGGTGAATCGTGGCGGATCGAAATTAAATCAACAACACCATTGATAAGGTTCGGGAACAAAACCCTTTATGGCGAAGTTCCAAAATATAAAGATCTCCAACTAAAATTCCGTTGTTAGCGGAACCCCGGTCACTGAAGACAAACAAATGTAGGGCCAGCCAAAGGGCAGAGCAATTGTAAGGAGTAGCAAACCAAAATAGCGAAAACATCTCCTCTTTGGAGAACCAGCAGGTAAAGTTCTATTAACTTTCTTCAGGGACGTGTTTGCGATCACTGTACTATATATTCCGCCTATGAGAACGTTAAAGTGTTCCAATGCGTTGGGCAGATAAAAGACGACAGGTCCCAGAAGATAGTGAAGGTCATGATAGATTTTGCCGATATCACAAAAACGAAAATCATAATCAGGCTGCTGGACATGTTTCCTCTGAATTTGAAATTAAAGCTTCTAGCGTTCGTTGCAACAATGGTGTAAATCAGCTGTGTTTCTTTTTGTGTTTCATATTTTGTTGGTTATATTGTTGATCAGCTGTTTACTGGCATCCACTGCTCCCATGAAACAGCTGATTTACACCTTTGTTTAATGTGAACAGTGGATGCCGGTAAACAGTTGATCAACAATGTAAGCAACAAAATAAGAAACACAAAATGAAACACAGCTGATTTACACCATTGTTGCAACGCATGCTAGAAGCATTCTCATTTTAGCATTTCAGGGTTGCAATTAACCACATTTTTTATAATTAATTAATTATTACGATACATAAATACGCCATATTTGGCATTTTTTGATCAGAAAAATTAGTTATTTTTTATGATGATGAAAATGATACATACTTGTTTTACAAATTATCAAATTGTCAAAAATTTTCCAAAAACGGTTAGAAGTAAAAAATTTCAATTTTAATATTCATAATCTACGTACAATTTCAGTGAAGTTTTGTCCAAAAAGCTTTTTGTATTTTAACATTTAACAAAGTTATAGGCAATAGAAGTTTTGAGCAAAAAACAGTTTTTCGAGCACAGCGAACGAACTAGAAGAAAAACCTGGGATTTTTACACATCATTTTGTTCAGCTTATAATTCCGCACTACTTTACTAATTTGACATTTCCTGTCACATTTATGGTTTGCGAGATCCCAATGGTGAGCATAAAAAAAAATTAACACACACTATATACAGTATATATCAATTTGAACGAACAGTGTTTTTGGCTTCTAGGGATCTCAAAACAAAAAAGTATCATGGTCCCTGGCTTAGATCTTACCGTGACTACTACCATAGGGAAACTCTCTAAAAAATACGAAAACCTGTTTTATACCCATCTTGCTTCATTTGATCTAACTGGATCTAACCATTAACTATATCAAACTCAAACCAATTTTGTTGGTATTATATCATGCAGGATGGCTATACTGATTCCTGTTGTCTGCAGATTTATCAGCTGAGCTGGGAGGTTGCTTGGAACCTCCAGCCTTGCAACTAAAGTTAAATTGAAATGACATCTAAATGTCAAAACAAACAACTATGTACGTGTTTTTAGACGTCTTATCGGTATCATTCTTTTTTATGTTGATATCAATTTTAGCCAATACGGCCTTCCCCTCCTTGACTGAAGGAGACCTCAACAAGTGATAAGATATATAGTGACTTTGTGAGAGGTTACACGTTTCTCTAGGCCTACAATATAACCAAGCCAAAGGTAATAACTGCATAAAATTTTATCATGAGATATATTTTAATATTTTATATTAGCAAAGGTGTTTTCCACCTAAAAATGTAAGCTATTGAAGAGTTTAACTGAAACATGATCCTATTAAGGTTCAAGATATTTTGCCGACCACTAAACAATTATTAGGCTTCGGCTAACTTAACTTACATGCAGTAGGCCCAGGTCTTGTCAAAGATAAATTACAAATAATAGTTGGAGATCATGTTACATTTTGTTTTTAGTGTTTTGTTATAATTTTAGTACTTTGAATTTTTTTAACCTACCTTTTTTTGTTGCGGAGAAAATTGAAAATACTCCCTACATACATTTCCTAAATACATTTCCCATTTTATTCTTATGGGGCGAAACTTCGTTATCCGACTCCACCGTTATTATCGATGTGGAAATTTCAATATTGCAATTATAACTGTGCAATGAAAACAATTGAATCAGCAACGATATTGAGATTAGAAATGTATCATAATAATCATTTAACCTAACAATCTAACCGTAAACCTCTATCACTTTTATTGACAGCAATGTTTATAACAACAAAATCAATGGTGTTTGGAAAAATTAAAAATGCATATTCCCTCAATACAATAGCAAAGAAATACCTTTCTGATTCGTATTTGGCAGCGTTTATGTGACGCCAGTTTAGGTCTGAATAAGTCTGCTTCTTCTCAAAATTAAGATACACCTACACAATAAACTTGGTTAGTTTATTTTGTGTGGTTCTTTGATAATGTTATAGGTTACATTAGCTAAAATTTGTTCTTGTTTATGTTATTTTCAGTTACCTGTTTTGCAATATATTCGTTTTTTTGTCAAAAGGTATGTTTAATTATAACAAAACTAAATCAGGTGATAAAATCGTAATCGTATTGTGTAATTGTATCATCAATAAAATAGTAATATTATCGCACTATCGAAAATTTCCAAATCGACAATTACGGTGGAGTCGAAAATCAAAGTTTCGCCTCTTGCGGGAAAAATACAAACCTCTCTATCTCACTTATTTATTGTTGTAACTTAATAAAACTTTAGTAACCCACATGCTTAATATATGAAAAGATGGAAAAAGGCAATCAATTTCATCCGATCATCATCAGGCCCAAAGAGAGAATAAATAAGATGTGGTTAGATGTGGTAGATGGAATCAACCCTCCAAGAAACCACGATCTACACCACTACACCACTCGTCATGGCTCCAAGCTCGTCCTCCCGGTACACCTTACTACTCTGTGGGAGAAAAAAACCATCCTATGCTGGCTGTAAACTGAAGAACCACCTTCCGGACCGCCTGAGAAACTTGACTGGCAATAAGCTGCACAAGGAACTAAAGAAGTGGCTAGTTGAAAGGCCCTACTACTCACTAAAGGAATTTTTTGAAGAGACTGAAAAATAACCTGTATTTTATGTATTTTTGACACTATTGTAATTCTTAATGAATGCACAATAAAAAAAATTGTATTGTATATACACATATATATAAATAAATAAATAAATAAATAAATATATATATATATATATATATATATATATATATATGTATATATATTATATTATATATGAAGGGTATATGTACACTTCAAATACAATTAATATGTGTGTGTCTGTGGTCTCAGGCTACTACCATTGACTTTGTACATTAACGTAAATAGACTTCTCATCCAATGCATTTAGTTTAATACCAACATTTGGAAGGTTCGTGTACGCCGCGCCAGACTTGCTGCAATCAATGTTGTTATCATTCAGCTGGATTTACAGTGCTGCAAAAACATTGCATCCCAACATAAACAAAATCTTCCGTTATAAAATGTTTCATTCGTACTGATTGAGAAGAGTGGTAGTACTGATTTGCTTATCATATGACTCTTGTACTTCCATGTACGCCGCCAATTGTTTCAATCAAAAATATTTTTTTGCATTTTTGAACCTCAATTTTCAAAATTTTGAAACTTACAAACTCTAACGAAAACCATTTAAAAGTGCTTAAAAAAACAAACAAATTAGTAGCCTATTTTGAATTTTTAAATTGTCTTAAAACAGATTACGAAGATAAGCCAAAAATAGGTTTTCCATGTTAATCTTACGGGAAATCAACAAAACCATGCATCTTATTTATTTTAATATAGGCTATCTTAAAATTTCTTATGTACACTCACTCGGTAAGGTGTAACTGATATTTATTTGCTTAAAACACTCATATGGTGGCTAACCTACATACTCACCCCATTAGGTTTTGTAGGGAAAATTAAAAAGAGCCGAATATTGATACCTACAATTTGACTTACCTTACCTAGTTATTACATTTCCCAACAACTAAAATTTTTTAACAACATACCAAAACCTACATACAGTACTCATATCTATGGTGTTTATGGGGATAATACAAAATATGAAATTCCTTTGGAAGTTCACCGAGTATTCAGGTCTGCTGCTACGGTGGTATTTCTGATTGCGGAGGCAACCTCCGCTTGCACCCGATGGCGTTTCAAAATTTTAGTGCCCGATGGAGGGTTAATTTGTTATTTTTCTATATAGACCTACCTCTATAGTAGTTGCCAAATTTAGAGAGACTGGAGGCAGGTAGTCCCGGCCCGTCCTAATCTTTTGTTGACAAAACATCCCCTATTGTAAAGCGGCCGACCGCTAATACCGACCCTATTATTACCGACCCTATTGTAAAGCGGCACAGGAAGGCCGCTCGGGTCTCGGGGAATTCTCAGAGAAGCGTCCAGTTGAGACTCCTCTTTGTCAGAGGTTTATTCATTTTTTAAATGGTTATACAATATCGTAGAACTATGATTCAAATTTTGTTGTAATCGTCTATTCAACGTGAATCATATAAGTCGTCAATTGTTTTTGTACGTGCATTGGTTCGATTATTGGACAATTTAGGCTGTGGTCAAAATTCTGAGAATTCCCCGAGACCCGGACGGCCTTCCGGTGCCTACCCGGTCGGTCGCGTTATAATAGGGGATGTTTAGTCAAGAAAGGATTAGGACGGGCCGGGACTACCTGCCTCCAGTCTCTCTAATTTTGGCAACTACTATACTGTTGTTATGTTCTGTTATTTTATAATTTATTAATAGTTGGGCCTATTAAGTAACAGTTGTTATAAGGTATAGAAGCCAGCAATACCGTTCTGTTTATTATATATTATGTTTACAGTTAATACTATTTCATATTTAGTTCATTACATGGATTAAGAGACTATTATTATATTTTAGGCTTATTATTATACTTCATCTGTATGGAAATTTTCTTGAACAATAAAATATATAGGCTAATGCTAGTATTTTGTGAAAAAAGTTATGCAAAATAAATTAATAAATCAACTTTCTTCTTAGTTTATGAGTTATTGTACAAATATTATTAAATATATTTTTGTTGGCGTATTGAGAATTTTATACTATCAATGGGCCATTATTTGATTGTTTCAAAACAAAAATTTATAAGACCTCCGTCGTATATTTATTTTAAATCTATATAAAAAAATATAACAACATTTTTAGATGTGTTTATGTAGCTGGCTTCTTCCCATTTGAGGACACAGCTCCTGTATGAAGAAGCAAAGGTTAAACTTTTATGTAGGCCTAAATAAATACAGAGTTCTAAATTCTCACCTAATATTTAGAGGTAAAAAAATGAATTTTACATTAGAGTTAGTTAAGCCAATACCTGTGCGTTACCTGACCAGGGGACCTAGTCGGCTAGGTCCGGCACTTGCTGTGCGAGTCCACAGGTGCCATTTGTCTATTTGATTGAGAGACCAAAGGAACTATGCCACTGAGTGGGAAGGAAAGATAAATGTTTAGAATGGGCACTGAATCTGGCTGACAGAGCAAGGGGTGGTCACATTCTAAGTTAAACTATTGTACTCCCATGACGGTGTAGTACTTGCAATTGCCAGTTTTAAATGCTTTCTAATGTTTAGAATGCCATATTTTGTATTAGGGTCAGACTTTTAAGCTCAACCTGAAGGTACTAGAGATAACTTAAGATATTGTCTGAAACAATTTTTTATTATGTAAAATCCCAATCTTGTATTTATTTTCCAACTGTAGTACAGAAATCTCTTATGAAAAGAGAAGTTATTTTTGGGACAATAGGTCTAAATTTTGGGGTAAACCTGCATAATTTTAACTGTAGATTCTAGATTTTATGTTAACATTGCCTTAAGTATACTGCATATAAAGCCTCTGACTTTTCTCATTAACAGCTCACTCTAACTTAGTGTTTTAAAGTATTCAACTATTCAATTAGATCCCAGATCTTTTGAAGTATTCAACTATTGAAGCAGTACCACAGAAGAGTAAGGTGCACACTCTTGACAATTTAAGACCTATTTCTCTGTTTTCAGTCTTCTCTAAGGTTTTAAATAGACTTTATGACTTTTTTGAAACCAATGGCTTGCTAAGCTGCTTTCAAAGGTTTAGGAGCACATAGGATGCCATTTAAGAGCTTGTGGATCGAGTTGCAAATACTTTGGATGGATCACAATTCACCGTTGGTGCATTTTGTGACCCATCCAAGGCTTTTGACTCCGTCGACACAGGGATAATGATTGCAAAACTGAGGTAATATGGAGTAGTGTGCACCACTCTCAGATGGCTGCAAAGGGTTGTTGTTGATGCTGGTGCTCGGGAGCGACTGTTGATCAGTGAGAGCAGGTGTACCCTATAGGGCTCAATACTGGGATCTTTTCTTTTTCTGGTGTACTGCAATGATCTTCCTACCATATCTTCTAACACCCAAGTTCTTATGTATGCTGGTGACACCTCCCTTCTCACCTCAAACTCCAGTCAAAGTGTCCTTTCAAAATCTCTGGAGTTGATGATTGACAATATAGATTCATGGTATGCCAAAAATGGGTTGAAATTAACTCCTGCGAAAACTCAGTTCATAAATTTTTACAACAACCTCAGTAAAACTCCTCAATCTGACTCTTCATATCTATTTTCTCAATTCAATTCAGCAGTATTTACCAAATTTACTTGGACATCGATTCAACTCTCTCCTGGCAACAACTTACTTCCTAGATTAAGTAAAGCATATTATGCCTTACTTTCTCTATCTCAGTCCTGTCGACCTTTAAGTCTAAAGACAAGTCTTTTTTGCATATTTTCACCCTTTAATCTCCTATGGAATAATCTTGTGGGGTGACTCTACTGACTCAATTAGGGTATTCAGAATGCAAAAGAGGGTCATCAGATTGCTATCGGGTGCCGGACCCAGGAATTCTTGTAGACCACTCTTCAAAATACTTCACATCTTTCCACTTCAATCTCTACATATTTTATAGTGCCTCCTTGAAGAAAATTCTTCAATAACAATCGTAAACATCATTATCTTACATGAAACTCAAAAACATTGCAGTAAACAATCCATAGAACAACTTTTCTGGAAAAATCTCCTTCGTATTTGTGCTTAAAACAAAGATTTACAACAAATGTCCCAACCACATTAAAGAAGAACAATCACGAACAAAATTCAAGAAATTAGTGGTTGACTATTTGTTAATCAATTGCCTCGACAGCCTCTCCGAGTACTTGAATCACAACATCCCAATTTCTAGATGAATTTTTGTTGCTGTCAAATGCCAGTGGTTGATATTATTTTCCTAGATAAGGACCATGGTTTTTTTAGACATCATTATGCCATGTAAATAGTAGTTAAGGCACTCAATGACAAGTCTACAGCCCAGGCAAACACTGCATGTAAGGGCGTGGCTAGACAATGTAAATAAATAAATAAAAAGATATGCGATCCAAACTACTACATTTTTGGATGGCTGTATTTTTTTATCTTCCTGAAGACTTTGTATTTTTTTAAAAGACTTGTTAAATTCTCATCTTATTTATTCTTAGCACTTTAGGAACGTTTCAATTTTGATTAGCATCTCTATGTACTTTCAGGTATTGTACCATAACATCTTGCGATGGCGAAGGCAGTATTAGTGACTGGTGGTGCTGGGTATGTCGGTTCTCATACTGTGCTGGAATTACTCAAACTAGACTCTCAGGTGGTGGTAGTAGACAATCTTGTAAACTCTTACAAAGGTGAGGGGCTTTATGGTGTATAAAGGTCTGTTTTGTAATGGTAGCGTGTATTTTAAAATATTTTCAAAATGCACATGTTTTGTTTCTTATCCCCCTCACGACAAAAATTCCTCGATACCCCACATTTTAATACTAACCTAAGTTCTATTAAATAGGCTATTAGCCCGACTTCATGACTGTTCATTCATAACAATGATTAAAATGTGTCACATTATTTGACTCAGTCAAGGACAAGCATGCTGGTAATGGTGTTAGAGGATATCAACCTTTATATCTTCTATAAATATCTTTTAGGATTGAAAGAATTCCGATAAAACTATAATTAATATGCGGCAAAAGCCTATTTAAAAAAAGAGTATTTTTTTATTTTTTCCTTTTTTTACAATAATATTTCTTACTGGCCAAATAGTGTTCTGAGGAAACTTTATTTGTTTGTTGGTATTTATTTCTAATACTTATCACATAGTCGGTAATTATTCTTTTGTAATGTTTGTTGATTTTTTTGTGTTCCCTCGAATTCATCACAAATGTTTGGCAGTGCGGAGGTTGCTTATTAATTTATCTTAAAAACTTTTGCATTGAAAGAATTTTGTGTGATTCTGTAATTTTTTCCATTTTTTTATTTACATGTAAAAAATGAGTCTAACGTTTACTTTATACATGATGTGAATCTAGTATTTAGCTCAATTTGATTATCTCTGAAAAGTTTTCTATCACACCACTAATCCCAATTCAATTATTTGTTCAATTGATCCAATTGTTGGTTTAATTAGTACAGGTGACACTTCGAACAAGCTGTAACAACATTATTGTCTATGTGGTACACCGAAAATCAAAGTCCCACTGGTTAAAAAAGTTTTTTGCTTATCCTTTTAATTGTATATTTTAATTTTTGAACAATTTGGTATGAACTTAACATAAATAATTAATTAAAAAAAAAATATTGCTGTAAAGCTAGTTAACCAACTCAATCTAATGTACCGTACTGTTTGGGAACAAAAAATGATTTAAGTTTTGTCAAATACAGTTCTTTTAGTTTTGAATATCTTCTGTGTTATGTTGTTTAAAAAATAAAACCAATATAACCAAGCCACCGTACTTTGGACATTTGATTTGTTTTGATAATGATTTTACTGTACTCGCTGTTTGAATAAACAGAAGGATTGTAACCTACTAAGTATTGCCATATAACAATTTACATTGATTGCATTGGCATTACAAACAAATTTTACACAGTAAATACTTCTCCTATACATCTCTTATATTATTTCTTTATTTATTATGACGGATATGACTTAAAAATTTCTACTGTTAAACATACATGATTTATTACAGGGTTGAAACGGGATGTTCTCAGTAAGCTCTGAATAGACAAAAGACAATATTCTTTATATTAACAACTTAATTGAGAAATGTTACAGAGTCATTAGAAATATAATTTAGCTGTCAAGAATCTGTTGGTAGTGTTTGTCCAAGATGTAGAATGGACATTCTGTGAGCCATTTATGCAGGGCTGGTTCCTTTTTGTTTTTGCTTCTCAAATCTTGACGTAGCTGGTTGTGAAGTCTCATTCCCATATAAGAAGGTTTCTTCTCAAACAGTGTTAGGTGGTGTTTACGATCACAGAATATCGTACTGTGATGTGTTCCTGAGGTTGAGATGATGCATATCGCCTCGCCTGGTAGAAAGTCATATTTTACTGTATGCACCACAACTTCCTGGATGTAAAGTGCTACAACAGTCACCATCTTCATCGATTGAAATGAGTCCCTACAGCTGTCAAGTGTGCAGAGTTCAGCCAATTTTTGTATTGTTTTTTTCTGTAGTTTAAGAACCATGCATGTTAAAGGCCGAAGTTCCACCCCATACTATGAGTCTATATCTCAAGTGGGATTCAAAAAGTGCAAGATAGGCTATTCTTGTTGTGTGTTCATCGGTTGCATTTTTAAGCGCTTTCTTAAGTACATATATGCTTGAGCTTAGTTTTTTGCAGAGGTTGTCCAAATGAAATCTGGTATTCGTGGCACTTCTTGGATTTCTTGAGAAAACTTATTTGTGTTGTTTTGGAGGTATTAACTCCCAGTTCTTTGTAGCAATATTGATAAGCCATGTGGAGTGACACATAATACTATCTCATAGCATAAGATAAAATGTTTAGATTTTCAGGTAATGGTTCATTGAATACCAAAGTTGTGTCATCTGCATATACAAGCATATGGCAGGCATCTCCTGTTTTTTCATTGATGAAGAGTATGAAAAGCTCAGGATCCATAACTGGTCCTTGGGAGACTCGCCGTATTAGTTGTAGGCTATATTTTACTCCCTTTATGAGGCCATGAGATCTGTGTTTTATTTCTACAAGTTGACTCCTGTCTGAAAGGTAGCATTGAAACCACTTTATCACCCAACATTTAAAACTTTCTCATGACAAGTTGGTGGTCAAGGCAATCAAATGTCTTGCTGAAGGCAAGGAATAATGCAGTTGTTAGGTTACTATATTCCAGGCTATTAATCAGGGACTCAACCATTTAATTATGGCCGTAGTTAGGGTTTTCGCTTTTGTGAATCCATGTTGAAAGTTGTTTAATAGATTGTGCTCTGTACAGTGGTCTACAAACTTTCTCAGGACAGCAATTTCATATAACTTTTTTAAAGTGAAAACAAGAGATATTGGTCTATGTAGTTGCTTGCTTCTGATGAGTTGCCTTTTATGCATTTAGGATATAGGATATACTTTTATTTTTAGCCGTGATGGAAATATTCCTTATTATTTCATAGAGACTTATTTAGTACGGAGTTAGGGGTGGTGTTAGTTCATGGCAACATATTACAGGATTTTTTTATCTTCTTCTGCGGGCAGGCTGAGTCCATAGCAACTCTCACAATGTTGCAGAATGTTTTGAATGCTTCTTCAGCATTGTTTTCTGAGGTAACACTGACCCAGTCTTCTGTGCCATGAAGATTTTTATTTTTGAGACAGCGTCCAACTTTGTTAGGGTTATCTGAGCTTATGTTTGAGTTGAAATGAACAGTACACCGTTTTGAAGTGTGATTGAAAAGTCCAGCTTCTATGACTTTTGTGGTGAGTTGTTTGGTGAGTTGCACAAATATATTGGCGCATTTCTAGTCAATAGAGGCAATTTTTTGAGTCATCTATTAGTTCTGAAAAAGAGTTAGCGGCTTCTCAAAGATTCTATGCGGCCTGTAAGTTAAAAGTATTTACAAAATTGTGTTTTTTGTTTAATTTTTACTGGAGCTGCTTAAAAGAACAGTACTATTCAGTATTGAGACATATTTACACCTTCTTTCCTACTAGTGGTTCTTCATAATTTATGTGTTGAATTAATTTTATATGCTAAATAGGTAATCATAGGTAGATTAGTGAATTTCCTCCAAATTCATTATTGTCTTTAGGGTTACATATCCTTTATCCCTTTGAATGTTTTTTCCAATGCAATTCATAATGGAAGATTAAAATCCAGTTACTATTTTTCAGCTTTTAATAAATCAGCTATGAGAAGTTTGTTACAGCATTGTTTTTATAAAATCAATTTCTACATACTGTATTTCTATTCAGGTAGAGGAGCACAGCCATTTAACAAGTACAAAATCAATATCAGGCTTTATTCTTTAAAACTGATAAAGACATTGATAAAACAATTGAATGAGGGTTTTCTTGTTTGACAGCTTCAAACTCAGAGCTGCCAGAATGTCTGAAGAGAATAGAAAAGTTGTCGGGAAAGAAAGTGACATTTCACATGTTGGACATCAGCGACAGAGAAGCTTTATCAAAAATATTCAAAAAGGTATATTAGGAAATAAATAGTAATTTATTTCAATTCAACTAATTTAATTTCTTGACTCATTAAACATGTTATTAAAAATAAAATAAAATATACAGTGTGGTTGAAAAGTCCTAGAACGGTGAAAAATATTTTGTACCATTATAGATCAAGGTTTTTTTTCTTCTTTTTTTTGAGGCTGAGGCAGGAAAAATGCATTACGCCCACAGGAGGCCAACCTGTAGTGTGGGACCCCTAAAAAACGGGTATACCCACTAAAAAACCTCCCCTACTCTTTAGGAATCTAACTTGTAATAGTTTGTTACATTACATCTGGCTAGGCGTAAATTAGCCTAAGCCCAATGGGCTCACTCCTTGACCAGCCACACGGTCAGGGGGTCTGGGCCGCTTAGCTTTCCAGATCAGTCTTTTTTATAAGGAGGATGTCCCGTACGCACTGTGACAAACAATCCCAGCAGCCCTCATCCTCCAAGATCTTTTAGCAGATCGAGTCTAACGAAAATGCACCAAAATTTTTGTGGCCTCCAGGCGAGGCCCTTCCCCACGGGGGCAGCGAAAGAAGGTTTGCTCTGCATCGTCGGGAACGCCTGGTCAATAAATGCAGTCCGGTGAACTGTTATTGCTCATCGCGAACAGGTACGACCGAAAATAGCCGTGACCTGTCAGGATTGGGTCAGGTAGTAGTCCTCCTCCCCATGCCGCCGTTCCACCCATGGTTGGACCTTTTAGATAAGTCGCACAGTCCAATCATCCTCGGCTGTCGTGCTCCCAGCTGTGTTGCCACTGCTGGAAGGTTCGGGAGCGCTCTTCTGTTCTTGCCGTGTCACCTTGTCTCTGATAAATTGCCTTCCTCTCTCCTGCCAAGAGCTTGACAGGGATGACTCCGGCGATCAACAGGATGGCAGGCTCGGACACTGTCCGGTAGGCGGAACACACCCGGAGCACCGCTTGACGCTAAACCTGGGCGAGTCGCAACCTGTATAACTCTTTATCTAGAGTGTCTGCCCACACCTCTGCTCCATAGAGAAACAAGGACTGGACCGCGGACATCAATAGACGTCTTCTGCTGGATCGGGGACCCCCGAAATTGGCCATCACCTTACTAAGGTAATTGACTACCTTAGCGGCCTTGTTCGCCGTATGGAAGATCTGATCCCTCCAGCTTAACTTGGGGTCCACCATAACCCTGAGGTATTTGGTTGTACAGGTTGATTGACCACCTCCCTTCCCACTCAGAACGGGACGACGGTGTCGATCCTCTTCTTTGTGAGGATCACGATCTCCGTTTTACTGAGAGCAAGCAAGGGACTGTGATTATAGATAAAGTAATGAGACTTGGTATATCAATAATAGCCACAAATGTCTACTTTTTAAGCTATTATCACTTTTTTATCCCTTAAGGGCCTACGAGGAGTCAGAAAAAATTCTTAAATATCAGCATAGGTCGAGTTTAGTATTAAATTTAAGATCTCACTTAGCAGAGTACAATGCCACAAACTAGACTTCAAATGGATAACCGAGACAGAAGTGGAAGGCAAACAAAGTTCCTATTAGAATAATATAAGTAAAATTTTAAAATGCAATAACTTTCTTAATACTCAACCTTATTATCTCAGGTTTGTCGATTATTACTCCAAACGCAAGGATGTTTAAGAAGATGTATGATTTGACAGGCCAAAGCAGATTTCTGTAAGACGGTGTAACGTCCACAATTTTAGGATGGTCAATTTTCAGTTTAGTTGACAAAATCAATGTTGGGTTGCCAGGCCGTGCCCACGGTCTGTACATAGTCAGCTGACACTATCAGCTTCTTAGTTAAAGTTAGTTCGGGAATCCACCGCTAGTGGCGAAGGCGACCCCTGACACTGTAAGCCATTATTAACCTCATACTTCAGAGTTATTACCTCCAAATTCTACAGGGTGTAACTGTAAAAGATTTGGTCATAGCCTTGAACGGTAGGGTCGGAGCAGAATTGGTCAGACAGTTTCTCAACTAAAATAGCTTTATTCAAAATTAATATTTGGAACATTAAAATCTATAGGCTAAGTTTACAGTCTGGGTAAAATTGTGCAGACAACCCACAAACAATATTGGTCCCGTACTGGTGTGCACGATGATGAGTGGAACCCGCCTATGATACCTACTCTGGGTAAAGGTGACCACTGAGTGCACGCGAAACAAAATTGTTTTTTTAGATTTCTCATTGATTCCTGGCTTTGGGCTATTCGAGGCATACACTGGTGCTTCTCTGTGACCTACCCCATAGAATCACCCTTACAACTTCCAAGAGGGACATCCCTTAAAGGGTGTTTTCTTTTGTATTAATAAGCAACAAACCCGGTGTCAAAAGATTGAGTATTAAGAAAATTATTGCATTTGAAAATTTCACTCATATTATTTTAATGGAAACTTTGTTTACCTCCCATTTACGTGTCGGTCATCGATTTGAAATATAGTTTGCGGCATTGTACTCTGCTAAGTGAGACCTTTAATTTAATACCAAACACGACCTATACTGCTATTTAAAAATTTTGTCTGACTCCTCGTGGGTCCCCCCCCTTAAGGGATAAAAAAGTGACAATAGCTTAAAAGAGTAGACATTCATGGCTATTATTGATATACCAAGTGTCATTACTTTTCCTATAATGGTTAAAAATATATTTCACCTTTCCGAGACTTTTCAACCACTCTGTATATTAATTTAAAAGGAAGAGTCACAAGTAAAAAATGGTAGTCAAAAACAAATTGATAAAAATATAAAAAATCTAAGGGAATTTAATATATCAATTTACAGAAGACACATTTAGTCTTTAACAACTTAACTGAACCCAGTCAAACAAATTCAGTAAGTTAGTTATACAAAAAAGTATTATTAATGTTGCAGTACAACATATACTGTGTAATACACTTTGCGGCGTTGAAGGCCGTGGGGGAGTCGTGCCAGAAACCTCTGCTCTACTACAGCAACAATATTACAGGATCCATCACACTGCTTGAGGTAAGTAAACGGCTGGTTTTTAAGTAGCCTGTGGAACAATAAAAGGGAAATCTAAAGTTCAATTAAAATCATAACTGTATATATTTCAATTTTGCTTCACAAGGTATTGAACTAAAACTTGATCGGCCGTTTTTAATTTTTTTGTGCTTGAAATGGATTTGATAAAAATTATTAGGCTACTGATATTTGTTTTTAAATAATCATTTAATACCTTTTTGAATCCTAATATCATTCCTGCCTAAATACTATTGGCCACTGTACGTTCTAGAATAAAATACACTTGTTAATTTATTAATCTGTCTCTCTGTCTTTACACTTTTCTTACAAAATATGCAGTGTTTTTCAAACATCTGTTACATTTATTTTCTTACTTTGATAATTTAGAGGTTCTCTAGATTATAATAAGAGGACATTTTACAACCATAGTTCGTTGTTGAAGGAAAAATACCGCCTGTTTTTCGCATTTTTTCCAAAATTGAGTTTTTTGTGTACTAGCAACCGCCATGTCATTATGAAGGCAATGGCGGCCTTAGTTCACTGAAAATCCATGGGATGTGATTGTTAAGTGATGTTCTAATACCTCCCCTTTGCAAAAATCATGAATCTTAACGAAAATACTACCTATCTTGGGAATATGGAGTGTGAATACCGCCTAAGTGACAGATTATCATAATTGCTTTTAAGGTAATACCATTGACTATGTGCACTAACGTGAATAGACTTCTCATCCAATGCTTTTTGTTTGATATCAAATTTGGAAAGTGTGGTGTTTACTCCAATGAAACACAAAGAGCTCATCTCTAAATAACACCTTTATTAATGATACTGAAACTTAATACACCGATGAGTACAGATAATTTGCGTTTGACTCTAACCAACATCATGCCACACGGCAGCCATCACTCAGAGACAAGAAAGAAGATAGACAATGGAAATGGTGACATGAAATCTAGAGTGTCGCAAAGCCAATAACATAATGTAGGCATTATAATATTACATATACTATATGCAATACATTACACATTCCCCTTCTTAAATTTAAACAATATTATCTTTTTATAAAATAGCCTAATGTACATTAAATTGAAAGAGGTGTTATCCAACAATATAAGTTTACAGTAAATAAAATAAAAAACTCACAATTCATAATTCTTTATAAAGTAATAACAAAAATAAAGATTACTTTTCAAGGCAAAAATAAAGCTTACTTTTTAGACCTATTAGGCCCTAACTTAATAACTACAAGTCAAAATTTTTTTTCGGCTTAACAACTCTATTAGATTGCCTCAGCACACTAGTTTCCCTTACAGGCGTTTCATTTACCACATCAACATTACTGTTACCGTGATCGAAATTCTTCCCTAAATTTTCATGATTCACAGAAACTGGCTCTACGTTATTTGATTTTGGAGAATTTACCACTAGCCTAACTGGACTACGTGAGTGTGTTTTGCCCATCAGGCGTGGAGACTGATTAGGCAAACCTGAAAGGTCTGAAGTAGGCAACTCAATAGACTCATGAATATTACGTTTTACACAAGGCAAAATTTGATCTAGATGTCTCTTCCACACAAAGCCATTCATAGTTTTGACCTTATAACTAACAGGTGAAATAACCTCTAAGATTATTCCTTTAATCCATTGACCAGATTTATAATCTTTTACCATAACACTCTCTCCCTCCGAAAACTTAACATTACGTTTTCCTTTTGAAAACTTTCTTTGAGATTCTAATTTACTTTCAACAAAAGCAGAACTGTTTGGGCGAATTCTGTCTAGGCGCATTCGCAAGTTTCGTCCAATATGTAACTGAGCTGAAGTTTGGCCTGTGGTACAATGTGGAGCATTACGGTAATACAATAAGTACCTACTGATAGATTCTTTCATCGGCAACCCTGACTTTAACAAAACTTCAATACTTTTCTTAAAAAATCTGACACTGTTCTCAGCCGCACCGTTTGATGCAGGATGGTACGGAGGTATTTTCAAGTGAAAAACACCATTGCTTTTAACAAAATTTTCAAAATCTCTAGATGTAAAAGTCGGCCCATTGTCGGTTACTAGTTTATAACAAATACCCCATCTAGAAAAATACTCCCTAAAAGCTTGAATAGTCATGTCAGTTGTTATATTTTTCATTTCTACAATCTCTGGCCATTTAGAGTACGCATCTGTTATCACTAAATACATCTTACCCAAACATGGACCAAGGAAATCTGCATGAAGGCGATGACCAGGACCAATGGGCCAATCCCAGCTGTGCAACAAAGCTTTGGGTGGATTATCTTTAACGCTTAAGCAAAACTGACAACTTTTACATACATTTTCAATATCAATGTCCAACTTTGGCCACCAGACATACGAACGGGCTATCGCCTTCATTTTTACAATGCCGAGGTGACTACTATGTAATTCATCTAAAACATAGTCTTTAAGGTTATGTGGTACAACCACTCTATGCCCCCACATGATACACCCTTTATCAATGTATAATTCATCTTTCCTGGATACATAAGTTTTTAATTCATCGTTTGATGGTACAGAAATCCAACCATTTAAAATTAAATTGTACACTTGACATAGTATAGAATCTTTTTGGGTCTGTTTACTAACATCAATTCCATTGAATACATCAACATGATTTCTTATCAGGTTAAGATATGTCACATCGTCAGAAATACCGTCATTACTGGCTTTAAGAGGTAACCTTGATAAGGCGTCTGCCACACAATTCTTATCACTCTTAACATACTCAATCTCATAATCATATGAGGATAAAAACAAACACCACCTCTGGAGCCTACTCGCTGCCATTACAGGCAGTCCTTTCTTAGAACTAAAAATGGAAATTAATGGTTTACAATCCGTTGCTAATATAAACTTACGACAATACAAGAATTGGTGAAACTTTTTGATACCGAATATTATAGCAAGAGCCTCTTTGTCGACTTGACTATACCCTGATTCAGCCTTACTTAACGTTCGTGAGGCATAGCCTAAAGGTTTTTCCTCCCCATTGGGCATTACATTTGATAGTACGGCACCCACCCCATAAGGTGATGCATCACAACTAAATTTTACCTTTAAAGTTGGATCAAAATGTGCTAAAAACTTAGCGGAACACATTAATTCCTTGATTTTACAAAATGACTCATCTTGTTCTTTCCCCCATTGCCACTTCACATCATTCTTTAGTAAATTATACAAAGGTTTCAACTCAGTAGCAATATTTACAATAAATTTGGAATAATAATTCACTAGGCCCAAGAATGATTTTAATTGAGTAACAGATTCCGGCACAGGAGCATTTTTAATGGCATCAACTTTGTCTACCAATGGATGCAAACCTTGTTTGTCAATTGTGTAGCCTAAAAAACTTACACTATCTTGAAAAAAAGCACACTTCTTTTGTTTAACCGTTAATCCCGCATCACTAATTCTAGACCGGACTTTCTCAAGCCTACATAAATGCTCCTCATCATTACTCCCTGTTAAGAAAATATCATCAAGAAAACAGACCACCCCATCAATACCAACAATCATTTTCTCCATTTCTCTTTGAAAAAGGCCTGGTGCGGATGCCACCCCAAATGGTAGTCGATTATATTTAAACAACCCCTTATGAGTAGAAATGGCAACAATATTTTTACTACCATCATCAAGTTCAACTTGTTGATATGCTTGTGACAAATCAATTCTAGTATATTTCTCACCTCCCCTTAACACTAAGAACAAATCATCTATTCTAGGATTAGGATACCTATCCACTTTCAAATAAGGGTTTATGGTAACTTTATAATCCCCACATACTCTAATGCTACCGTCCGGTTTCAAAATCGGAACGATAGGTGTTCCCCAGTCACTGCTTTCAATAGGTTCAATTAGCTTTGCATCAACTAGCCTAGACAACTCTTTATCAACACCTCTTAAACTAATAGGCAACTGCCTAGGCTTGAAAAACTTGGGTACTTTATTTTCTTTCAAATACAATTTAAATTTAGTCTTGGTGTACAGTCCCAACTTATCTGAAAAAACATTGGGGTACTTACTCAGCAAGGCTTTCAAAATATTAGGCTTGTCCTCTGGCCTACAATTAGCATTTGAGATACCGAGATACCTATTGAATTAACAAAAGATTTACCCACACTCATGTTCACATTAATAGGAAGATTTAATTCCATCAACCATTGCCTACCAACAATTGGTGGGCCACCATTAGGTATCACATACTAGTCCAAAATCCGGTCAACTGAACCCACTTTAACTTGAGGTTTAACAATACCGATGGGTTTGATTGGATCCCCCGTATAACTTTTCAACATAAGTGGGGAGTTAAACAGAGGTAAGTTAGACAAATGTGATTTAAAATCATCAAGGGAAATAGCTGAAATACTTGAACCTGTGTCAATTTCAAATAATAAATCTTTACCTTCTAGGTTAAGTGAGGTACACATAGGCTTGACATGATTAAAATCCAAACTAGACTCTACCTTTGAATTTGTGCTGCAAGTTACAGTGTCATTATAGTAAAAAGATTTACTTGCCAAATTTTCATTTATTTGATTTAATAACTCATCATCAGTATGATCACCCTGATTTGGTACCGGTTCACAATCAACAAAGTGTTGATTCACATAACTCTGAGACTTACTTTTCACATTTTTATAACTAGCCTTAGGCTTAAGTTGTCCCTTACCGGTATTGGTAGATTCAAAGCTAGGCTTACCCTTACACATTTGCTTTAAATGACCTACTTTACCGCAAAAATCACATTTCTTAAATTTATGCATGCATTGTGAAATTACATGATTAGGTTTACCACAACAGAAGCACACCGGTCTTTGCTGTTGACGTGATGTCCCAGAACTTGAACTCCATGATGTCACTTGGGCTTGGTTCTGTTTCCATCCTCCTTGTTGACCATGGTCCCTTCGCTGTGTAGACTTAAAGCTGGCAGCCTTCTCCCCCCGGCTCTGGATTCTTGTGTAGTTCAACTTGACCTGGTCCCCTCCGAGTGCCGCCGCATCCTTCATAGCAGCTTCCAGAGATAATGCTAACTCTACCGCCCTCTTGAACGTAAGGCTTGGCTCACCCAGAAGTCTCTTCTTCACGCTCTCTTCCTTTAAGCCCCAAACAATTTGGTCTCTCAAATGTTCATCCAATTTATCCCCAAAGTCACAGTTAGCTGAAAGTTTTCTGAGACTTGCTATAAACTGTGCTATCCCTTCATCTGCATGCTGCTTTCTTCCTTTGAACTTGTATCTCTCCGTTATAGTAAGAGGTGTAGGTTGAAGATAATCACTCATTAACTTTTTAATTCATCAAAAGATTTTTCTGCAGGGCTGTTCGGAGTGCACAAGTCACACAATAAGGCATAGGCCTCTGACCCTATGATGGTCAGAAAAATTGGTACCTTCTTGGTATTTACCACATCATTAGCAATGAAAAACTGCTCCAATCGTTCACACCACTGCTTCCAGTTATCATTCAATTTAAATTCATTTATAGTTCCAATAGTCCCCTTCACAACACATGTAGTTGTCCCCGTAGATGTTTCTTTATCATCTTCTTTGCCCATTTTGCACGAGGTTTTACCTTCTAACTCCAACCTTTACTAGCCTACCTTCCAGTTTATCTCGTCGCCATGTGTGGTGTTTACTCCAATGAAACACAAAGAGCTCATCGCCAAATAACACCTTTATTAATGATACTGAAACTTAATACACCGATGAGTACAGATAATTTGCGTTTGACTCTAACCAACATCATGCCACACGGCAGCCATCACTCAGAGACAAGAAAGAAGATAGACAACGGAAATGGTGACATGAAATCTAGAGTGGCGCAAAGCCAATAACATAATGTAGGCATTATAATATTACATATACTATATGCAATACATTACAGAAAGTTTGTACGCAGGGCCAGATTTGCTGTAATCGATGTTGTTGTTATTCAGCTGGATTTACAGTGCTGCAAAAACCCTTTACCACAACATAAACATAATCCTCATTTATAAAATATTCCATCCTTGGTTGAGAAGAGTGGTAATATTGATTTATCTATTATATGTCACTTGTACTTCATGTAAGCCGCAGAAGATCGCATCACCGTCAATAGGTTTCAAACACGCCTATACTATGAGAAGTCTATTCACTTTAGTGTATATATTCAAATGTAATATCGCCCAACTACCTGTGGAATAAAGCCTATCTGAATGAAACTGCAAAAAGCTTAGGATCAATACTGCCCAAGTACATGTATATGTATAAATGTACATATATATGTACTTTTTGAAAGATATTTTTTTTATTTATCTTTATATAAAAAATATATAAAAAAATTATGTTTCAAAAAGGGTACTTATGGTTATTCATTACAATTTTCACAATTTGTATTTTTTTATACAAAGATAAATAAAAAATTTTTATCTTTCAAAAAGGGTACTCATGGTTATTCTTTACAATTATTGTCACTTTATTTATCTTTATTTATGTCGGTATTTTTTCTTAAACGACAAGTTGTACAATGTTTCTTGAATTTCCATGCCTTGACAAGGTTTTTTTTAATTGTTTTACAAAATCCAACATAGGATTGTATTAATCTGTACAGCTGATTTTTAAGATGGTGGGGTACCATGGTCAACCTTGTTATTGTCTTTGATCCCAAGATGCATCATTCTACTCATGCATGGTGATTCGAGTCTTGAAGATGAAAAGACTTCATAAGTCGGAGGACGATCTTTCTTCTTCTTTGATCTTCTGGAATTGATTGGTCATAATTAAATGGTTTCCAGTGTAATTAATATAGTAAATCTGGCGAATTTCTCTTCTTTGTTCAAGATTGTTGGACCTGCGGATTCTTCTTGAATAACTGTTAAAATAATGATCACTACACCATCATTCAAAATACGTTGTAGTTTGTTTTAAGGGTTGCTCCTGAAGAGTATTGGGCTTCTGTATATTTAAAGAGTTTTAAAATAGTAGTTACAACCAGTCACAGTTGAAAATTTAGACATTCTGTTATTAAAAAAAAAACATGTTTTATGTGCGCACCATAAAATTCTAAACATTTTCTCAAAAATTAAACTTATACAGATAACTGCAAAGTTATTCATTGAGAATAACTTTTTGAAAACCACTTATGCTAACTGCAAATTTGCCGCTCCTGATTTAGTAACATGCAGTATAGTTCCAATTCATGAACACCTAATCCAACTGAGTATTATAAAAATGTATATTCAACCAACACGGAGGTCAGCACTGATTAAATAAAACTAAACTATTAGTCTTGTTTCCAACCTACTCTTTGAATAAAATTGTTTCATAACTTTAAAATACCCCCCGTCGTAGCAGACCTGCGTACTCAGCGAATTTCCAAAGGATCTTGAGATTTTGTATTTTCCCCATAAACACCATAGGATTGAGTATGTAGGTTTGCTGCCATTGGATGTTGTTAGAAAATGTTTGTTTTGTTAGAAAATGTAATAGTTAGGTAAGGTAAATATCAAATTGCATCAATATTCGGCACTTAAATTTTCCCCATAAGCCCCATGGGGGTGAGTATGTAGGTTTGCCGCTATATGGGTGTTGTAAGCAAATATCAGTTAAGACCTACCTAGTGAATGTACATACCAAATTGTATCAAGTTATTCCAATAAATAAGCGAGATACAGGGTTTTGTTGATTTCCCATAAGATTAACATTGGAAACCTATTTTTAGCTTGTCTCCGTAACCTGTTAAGCCAAGTTAAAAATTCAAAATACTAAATTGTTTGTTTTTTTAAGCTCTTTTAAATGGTTTAAGTTAAAATTGTTGAATTTTAAAAATTAAGGTCCAAAAATGCCAAAAACCCATTTTTGACCCCTTTGAAACCCTATAAAACCCCGTTCCCATAACCCGATCATGCTGGTTCGCGAACTCATGAAAATAGATCTGGTCTTACACCTTCATACCAAATTTCATCAAAATCGTAGGTCACTGTCAAAAGTTATCAGTACCACGGACAAATATATATATATATATATATATATATATATATATATATATATATATATATATATATGGTGTTTTTTTCTTCTGGGGACCTCAAAACGAAAAAGTATCATGGTCCCGGGCTTAGGTCTTACCATGGCTACTACCGTAATAGCGTATTCCCTATAGGGAATTCGCTAAAAGACATCCTAAAACTTGTATGGTTGAAGTGATGTCAATTCTGGTTTTCATCAATCAATCCAAAGAATAAGTAGATTTGTCTATATATTGTTTAAAAATAATATCTATATAGTTTAAATTGTTTTCAAACTCAATGCCAATTAGTTTATTTGAAAAAAATTGAAATTTTAACGTAATTAATCAAAATTTGTATTCTTTGTTTTCAGGTAATGAGAGAACATGGAGTTAAAAACTTTGTGTATTCTTCCTCTTCAACTGTGTATGGAAACCCCCAGTTTCTCCCCCTTACTGAAGACCATCCAACGGGTCAAGGGTGCACAAACCCCTATGGGAAGTCTAAATATTTCGTAGAGGAAATCCTTAAAGATGTTTGTCTAGCAGACGATGTAAGTAATCACTATATTTATAATATATTTCAATTTTTAAACTGTCATATATAATGCCATCAAACGGACATCATACAGAGTGATTGATATAAGTGTGCCAGCTGTTTTACTTGAAAACCATAAACGATACCGAAAAAAGTTAAATGGTAACTGAAGTGGTCCATCACTGGCTGAAGTGGTGGTGTGGCTGTGGTGGTCCTGTATTTTATAGTGATTACAATTTTTTCAAGTAGTTCGCCATTTTATCTATATGTTGGCCAACTTAGATCTATATCTATAAAAGAGGAAATATGTATGTTGCCTTTGGACACCGAAACCGCTCGACAGATTGTAATGAAACTTTCAGGCATTATTAAGCATTATTCAAGGATGGTTTGTGTGAAGTTTGATGCAAATCTGGATGTATCAGAGCATATAATCCATATGCTCTGACCGAGCAGGGCATACAATAGTTTGTAAAAAATCTGAAAATCTATTTTATCAATTTTTCTTGGTTGCCAAGAAACAAATTCAATAAAAATCTCTGATTTTAGGTATTCCAGCGATTTTTTTTATACACAAGGTGAGCGACAGCGAGTGAGCGTAGCGAATGAGCTAAACTTGACCTCAAGTAAGGGTAGCGAACGAGCTTACCTGAAGTCCAAAATAGTTCTCGATTTTGCATTGCAATTTGAGTACTGTTGCAAACACGAGTAAGCATCTAGTATTATAGTACCAGGGGGACCGAGCTTAAGCTCGGTAAAATTATTACTTTCGTTTCTCACACAAAGCTCGTTCGCTCCGCTCACTCGCCAGGCGGAAGGTTTGCTGCACATTGGTATGATTTTCCTAAAACCACAGGTTAAAGATGTAACACATTGGTTTATTTTATCTACAGTTATCAGCTGATTTTTGTTCAGTTAAAAAATTTCCATAAGGATAACATGGGATCTTTGAAGGGCTCTAGCGCGAAAACCGGATTTTTCCCAGCTATGGGACCAGCTCCAATCGATTTCTGGTGGCCAAAACCCCCATATTCCAAAATTTGAAGGAAATCGTCGGAGCCGTTTTTGAGATAATTGTGCAAGCAAACAAACAAGCAAACATTGCTCGTATAAGAGTATAGGATACAAACCCCCTAATATTATGTCATTTTTTGATTACACACATGATTTTAAGACTTAGCGAATTTCCTTTCAGGAATACGCTATTAAAGTATCGCCAATGATTATTTCATGGCAAGACCTGAGCCCGGGACCATGTTACTTTTTTGTTTTAAAGTCCCTAGAAGTCAAAAAAACCTTTCGTTCAAATTCATAAATATGTATCTATGTGTCCGTAAACATGAAAACTTTTGAACAAAACCTCCGATTTTGATGAAATTTGGTAGAAATTTTTAAGACAGCATTTACTTGATCGAGTTCACAAACCAGAATGATAGGTAAATTTTTATGGGTTTCAAAAGGGTAAAAAATGGGTTTTTGACTTTTTTGACCTTAATTTTAAAAATTCACAATTTTAACTTATATTATATAAAAGAGCTAAAAAATTTGGTATTTTGTATTTTGATGTAGTTTAAATAATTACGGAGAAAATAAGAAAATACGTTTTCCATGTTTTTTTTATGGGAAATCAACAAAACCTTCTATCTTGCTTATTTATTGGCATATCTTGATAACATTTGGTACTAGGAAGGGCATAACTTACATTTTCATAGTTGAAAATTACCAGGACCCATGTGGCGGCAAACCTACTTAGCTATGGGGGAAATAAAAATAGTACAATAACTTAATAAAATTTTGTATGAATATTCACTAGGTATGGTTTAACTTATATTTATTTACAAAACTCATATGGCGGCAAACCTACACACTCACCCCCATAGTTTTTATGGGGGAATTTTAAAAAATACCAAATTTCTGTTGGAAATTCGCTGAGTACGCAAGTCTGCTGTGACTGGGGATATTTAATTCTTTGAAATTTTCCCCTAAATCTAATGGTTAGGGAGCTAGAGGCAATTGAAGTTCATTTCTAGTCTCATAAGAATAACATGGCACAAACTTTAATTGCCTATATCTCTGAAACCATTCAGTAAAAAAAAAATAATAATAATAATTAACAATAAAATGTCTTTAAAAGATGTTTTAAGATAATTTTGATGAAAACATCAATTTTTTTGAAATTTTATTATTTGTATTCCCTATTGGAAATAAATTCATTCATCCGTAAATGATTTTGATGAATGAAATTTTCTAAAATCATAATTTAAGGACATTTTTAGTTGTTCTAATAGAACCTGTTATATTCTTATGGGACTAATAATAAACATCATTAGCCTCTAAAAAAGTGAAAATTTTGTGAACAATCCAAAAATAGGGGGTTCCTATTTAAAATATTTAAGTTAGCCGCCATATTGGAAAAATTGCGGACTTTGAACAAATTTGAGTCACTATAAAATACAGGGCTAAAAGTCCACTAAAGTTACCATTTAACTTTTTTAAATATAACTTACGGTTTTCAAGTAAAACAGCTTTCACACTTATATCAATCACCCTGTATAATGCTTGTGCTAAAGTAAATGATTAATTTTGTTTGTTAAATATTTTAAACGGCATATTTAAGAAATAACTTGCAGTCAACCATGATTATTTACATAATGATACAACATTGAATGAAGATGTTTGGTGCTACTTTGGTCTTTGTCTTTATATGTTAGTCAAGCAATTTGAAGTCATCCTTTCCATCTCTAGAATGATTATTTAAAACACCTCGTAAATTATTAATTAGAATTAATGGTTTACTTGTTTATTTTTGTTTGTTGTTGAAGAAGAATCATGGAACTTTGTTAGCCATCCAATGATTGCTAAATTTTTTTAAACGCCATCTCTTGCTCATGGAGGATACCTCCAGGCTGTTTATAACCCTTCCGCCTCACTGTCTTTCATTACCTAGAGTCTTTGTTCAAAAAATGAAATAATGGAAAAAATTTAGAATTAGTTTTCTTTTATTTATATACTAGCTGTTGCCCGTCACGGCTTCGCCCGTGTTGAATTTGTTTTAATCTCTTTTAAGACATACGAAATCTTCTTCCTTAAAATATACATTAAAGATTAATACATTGAAATAATATGAGCGGTTCACTTATGAGCAAAGAGGATCGATAATGTCAAATATTAACCCCGTAGGCCATAGCCTAGGGTAATTTTTAAGTCCAATGGGGCGGACCCCAAAAGAGTTTTAAAAACTATAATTCCAAAACCGTTTCTTGGTGACTTCCTATGAGCAAAGAGGAACATCCATGTCAATAATTAACCCTGTAGGTCATAGAGTAATTTTAAGTCCAGTGGGGTGGAGCCCTAAAGGACTTCAAATACAATTTTTCAAAACAGTTTCTTAGTACATTTGAGTAAAGGTAACTTAAAGGTTCTGTAGAGTGGAGCCCTAAAGGAAATTTGCAAAAACGTTTCCTAGTGAATGCCCATTAGTAAAGAGGAACGTCCGTGTCAACTTCCAACCCCATATTCCATAGAGTAATTTTTAAGTCCAGTGGGGCGGAGCCCTAAAGGGTTTCAAAAACCATATTTCCAAAACAATTTCTTAGTGACTTCCTATGAGCAAAGAGGAGCATCCATGTCAAATTTCAACCCCGTAGGCCCTCTAGTAGTTTTTAAGTCCTGAGGGGCGGAGCCCTTAAAGATTTCAAAAACTACATAAGCAAATCCGCTTCTTGGTACCTTTGAGTAAAGAGAAATGTCCTCGTCAAATTTTAACCCGTAGGATCTATGGTAACCTAAAGGTTCTGTGGGGCGGAGCCCTAAAGGAAATTCGCAAAATCGTTTCTTAGTGAATGCCCATGACCAAAGAGGAACATCAATGTCAAATTTAACCCAGTAGGCCATAGAGTAATTTTTAAGACCAGTGGGGTGTAGCCCTAAAGGACTTAAAAAACTATATTTCCAAAATTGTATTTGTTCAATTTATATACAGCAGTGGCGGATCCAGGATAGGCCAAAGGGGGGGGCTAGTTGGGGGTCTGGGGGTAAGTCCCATCAACAACAGGAGGGAGGGATCTGGGGTTCCCGCCCTGGGAAAATGTTTAGAATATCGGTGCTTAAAATAATGCTTTAATGCAGTTGAGTGATATTACTATTTTTTCAAGTAATTAAGTTTTAAAAAAAAATATTGATGTACATTTTCGTAATTTTACCCTATGGTAAGTTTCTCTATTCCAAAACAATGTTCATTGTACAATATGCAACAAAATAAACAGCACTGAAATTGATCAGCCAGCTTTACCAAAATGATATACAAAACCTTCAAGAACGGTAATACGAGTGTTGCCTCAAGTATGTTATTAATTGAGTTTAAACCTACGTTTATATGTTGGTGGAACTAAGTATATCAAATCTTGCAATTTCAATATGGTGCTGTTTATTTTGGTACATAGGCTACTGTAGAACCATATCCTCACATAATAACATAATTTTTTCATAAGCTATAGGCCCTAACCTCACTATCTGTGTCTAGGTCGAATGCTAATTAAGACTGCATGTTATTTGGGATGAACAGAGAATTTATAATATCTTTTGATTTCTTTTCAGGGTATCGCTTTTATTATTTATCTGTTTAATGGTCCAGGTAAATCTTAATAAAGTAGTATAATGAAAGAGAAGAAAAAAACGATTATTCAAAGTTAAATTTTTGTGACTTGATTGCCAACAAAAGTTAAAACCCCCTTCCATGTTAAAATTTTTCTCGGTCGTACATTTGTCTACTACCAATACAAAAAATAGTATTTCTGTATAAATAATAAAACTACATAAGAACTTAAATTAATTTATATTGCGTCTAAACAACAGCGAATCTTCACAACCCATAAATTGGTTCATAAGCAGACGGCAAAATAAAATCACCAAAATCAGCTACAAAGAAAAAAACATAGAATCCCAGAGAGCGTTTGGACGCGGCAATTGTATAGTCGATATTAAAATGTGAGACGCCAGTGTGTACTACACAATTTTTGTAATATAGTAAGCTACGTTATTGCTTTATAAACAGACCTACAAATGAAATGGAAAAATATCGTGTCATGACCATCGATGAAACTTTGTTTTGAAATAGAGTCAGAAAATCCAAAATGAAAATCAGCAAGAGATAACTTATTGCTGGTGGTTTAAAGATCAAACATCTCAAATCAGAAGCGTCGGGATAAACCGTGATATTTATACAATAAATGGAATGAAATGGGAAATTCAGTGCGGAAACCGGACCACCGGGATTTTTATTTTTGCCAGAGTGGTTACGCTGAAAGGGCAAGACGATCAGTCTAATGATGCCAAATAATTAGCTATGTAGACGTGGCTCGCGCCCTCGCAGTTTTACTCAGTGTAAACCATAATGAAACCAAATAATCTTCATGTACCACTCTTGATATTTTAGACTAATTTAATCTAATCCCCAACAAAAATCTGACTTCCCTTAAAATTTGCCGCCCTGGGCACGGACCCATGTGGCCCATACCTAAATCCGGCCCTGGTGCCGCGGCGCGCACGGATTCCTTTCACGTTCGGCAACCCAACAAAACAAATTACCCATTTTATCTAGTGTAAATAGGATACCCAAGGGGGGGGGGCTATAGCCCCCCTAGCCCCTCCCTGGATCCGCCACTGATATACAGTAATACATGAAGCAAATTACACCCCATTAGTTTAATAATTATCTTTCATTAGCATATCTTTTCAATATTTGTATTTTAACTTACATATCATTGTTTATAACATTCTTTACTCTTGTTTTGAATATACCTCCATCTCATCTCTTTTTTCAAGGTCTTAATTTCTCTTTAATAGTTTATCTCAGGTCCTTCGAGGATTTTTATTGGTTCCCCTTAAGTATCTAGTATCTAAGTGAATACCTATGAGCAAAGATGACCGTCTATGCAAAAAATTAACCCTGTAGGCTCTAGTAATTTTGAGGCTACTTAGGGCAGAGCCCTGAAGGAAATTTGTAAACCACTTTTTATTGAGCACCTATGACCAAAGAGATTCCAAATTTCAACCCCGCAGGCCCTATAGTTTATAGATTCGTTGTTCTTTCAATTCGTATTGTAATTAGCCATAATTGTAACATTATATTGAAATTTCGAAGACATGTGGGGTGGAGCCCTAAAGGGATTTTTGTGAAAGCGTTTCTTAGTGAGCACCTATGAGCAAAGAGGAACGTCCTTGCCAAAATTCAACCCTTTAGGCCCCAAAAGTAATTTTGATGTCCCATGGGGCGAAGCCCTAAAGATGCCTTACAAAATCAATTCTTAGTGATCACCGATGGGCAAAGTATATCTTTCATTTCAAATTTCAACACCTTAGGTCATCTGGCTTTTCATATTCATTGTTTCCTAGATTCATATTTAAAATTGGCCATAAGAATAACATTAGACCAAAATTGTGGCAGAGCCCTGATAGATATTTGCAAAACAGTTTAGTAGTGAGCACGTATGAGCAAAGGGGACCGTCCACATAAAATTTCTTCATCATAGATCCTATCGTTTTTCAGATTCCTTGTTCCTAGATTCGAACTCAAAATTAGCTATGAATAACATTAGATAGAAATTTTGAAGTCGTATGTGGCGGAGCCCTGATGGAATTTTGCAAAACCGTTTCTTAGTAAGCATCTATGAGCAAAGAAGAATGCCCATGCCAAATTTCAACATCGTAGGTCCTATAGTTTTTCAGATTCGTTGTTCCCTTGATTTGTATAAAATATTGTTCATAAGAATAATATTAAATGAAAATTTTGAAGTCATGTGGGGTAGAGACCTGAAAGAATTTTGCAAAACCGTTTCTTAGTGAGCATTTTTTAACACAGAGGAACGTCTATGGCAAATTTCAACCCTCTATACCTCTATGGTTTACTTAAAGATTCGATGATACTGAGTGAGTGGTATTTGACAAAGTAGCTAACCTAACCTAAACTCTAACTAATAAACATTTTTACATCAGTTAAATTATTGTTTACAAAGATAAAAATATTGCTGTATGGGTATGTCATCCTTTAAATGAATTATTTCACTAACAGCTGATAGCTTTGAATCTTCAACAGCTAATTACATCAAATCTTTGAAGTCGTGTGGGGCGGATCCCTGAAGGAATTTCGCAAAACCATTTCTTAGTGAGCACCTATAGGCAAAGAGGAACTTCCATTCCAAATTTCAAACCTGTAGGTCCTTTAGTTTTGGAGATTCGTTGTTTCCTAGATTCGTGTTTCAAATGCTCCATAAGAATAACAATGTAACGAAATTTTGAAGTCGTGTGGGGCGGAGCTCTGCAGGAATTTCGTAAAACCATTTCTTAGTGAGCACCTATAGGCAAAGAGGAACTTCCATTCCAAATTTCAATCCTGTAGGTCCTATAGTATTGGAGATTCGTTGTTTCCTAGATTCGTGTTTCAAATGCTCCATAAGAATAACATTGTAACGAAATTTTGAAGTCATGTGGGGCGGAGCCCTGCAGGAATTTCGTAAAACCGTTTCTTAGTGAGCATCAATGGGTAGAAAGGAACGTCTATACCAAATTTCAATCCTTCAGGCTGGCTAGTTTTAGAGATTCGTTGTTGCTTTGATTTGTATTAAAAATCCCCCATAAGAATAACATTGTAACGAAATTTTCAAGTCGTGCGGGGCGGAGCCCTGACGGAATTTTGCAAAACCGTTCCTTAGTGAGCGTTTTTTAGCAAAGATTAACGTACATGCAAAGTTGTAACCCTCTAGGCCTTATAGTTTTGGAGATACTCTGATACGTGAGTGAGTGGTATTTGATAAATATATAGTAGATTCTAAATAAAAGTGCATGGAGAGGTAACTCCATGCATTTTCATGGATTCATCTCTCCATGGATTAGGAATTTTATTTTTTAAGGGTGCTGTCTATTTATATCCATTCTAATGTACATAGATATAAATAAATTGGTCTTTTTTTGAACCCTTTTTTGTACAGCATTAAATTTAAGTTCAATAATTGTTACCCTCCTTGAACTGTTAATGTCAAGGGAATGAAGGGAGGGAGTAGCCTACTGTTTCTTAGGCTACTGCATAAAACAAAATTGACCTGGTTGATTAGTCTGCTTAGCATAATTTTGATCGTGAAGATAATGTTGTAAGTAATTTTTATTAACTATCTTATCTTTTTTTCCGGATTGTTAGAAGTTATTCTGGATTTGCTTGATATTACCTTCAACTGCAGTGAGTTAAACATTCGATACTCACAAAAGATTATTACAGTAGAACTTTGGTAACCGTAACTCTTTTAACTGCTACTCTCCGTCACTGCATAAAGGCACATTTTACTACTTTTAATTTGTTGTAATTGAAACTGTGTGGAAGGAAAAGTCGCCATTTTGATTGAATGCAATGTCAATGACCATGAGTTCATTAAGTAGGCCTATTAAAAAACCTTTTTAAACTGCTTAAAGTACAGGTAGGTTTATAACGACATTTCTGTTCTCCGTCTATTCAATTAACCATCACAGTCCCGGTCTCGAGTATGACGGTTAATAGAGGTTCCACTGTATTCTCTGAGTTCATCACTGACTGGTTCAGCCCTGACAGTTCAATGCCTTAACAGGGTTAAGTTTTACATGTGTGTACCACTGAAAACAGTCGGATTGTGAGTGGTAAGACTTGTGTTGGGCGTGATTAACTCAGACAAAAGTTAAAGTACTCCTAACTTTGAATGAGAAAAAGCCACTAAAATCTTTCCAACATTCCCACTGAGCACAAGATTTCCCCAGGATATCCCAAACGAGTCCCAAATATCCTATTCAGATCCCGGGATATGGAGGATATTCTAGGACATTCTAAGCATATCCCAAAAGGACTTTAATAGAAATACAAACTTTTTACGTAAATAGGACTAAAATTAAACAAATTCAAACAAAACAGGTTTTAAATGGATTTGTTTTACTTTTTTGGCTATAAGACACCCGTCAAACAAAATTTCAAAGGATATTCCAGAGATATCCCAAGGATGTGTCAGGCCTGCGTAAACGGCCATATTCCAAGGATATCCCTAGGATATGTGCGTTTTTTTTTTCAATTTAGTTCAAACATTCAAAATAGGGGTTTTGCTAAAAGTCTAAAATCATCAAGTCATTCAACCATTTTTCTTTGAGGCCTCTTTTCGAAAACTTCTGAAAAGAGCTCCTGGGGAAGTCCCTGGAATATGTCCGTAAGCATAATTTTAATTAAATTCTATAAAATCGTTCACATCCTTAGGATATTCTCAGGATTTCCCAAGTAAATATCTGTTGACACAGTGTAAATTATTGAAATACTAAATAAACTTGTATCATATAGGTCCAGAAAAATTAATTAAACAATCTAATAACATTAGATAATAACATTGTTTACAAGCCAAATAGATTTGTTTGAATTCAAACATTATAGTTGAAAGGATCTACAAAGAACATCCATAGGAAGTTTCAGTGATTAAAGCTATAATGCAAAATAGTGTATAGGTCATTCACTATAAACTAAAGTTTTAATAAATAATTTTCTTTAATGAAAACCTCTGAAAATAACTCTTAGTAAAAAGTATGGGAAATTTTCATAAGCAATGCCATGGCTGCCTCTCTTCATGGCAGGAGTTCCAGATGGGTCTCGAAGGATATCTCTTAAAAATATTCAATGTCCTGGGGATATCGTGAAAGGATATCCCAAAATGTATGATTTGCAATATCCCTAGGATATCCTTGGAATGACTTAGAAAATATTGGGGATATTTGGGTTTACGCTGGGATATCTCGATTTACCATTACACACCATAACGTACACAGGATAGGTATCTATTTTACATCAAATACACTTTCAAAAGGTCAAACTACATCAAATAAAATGTAGTGATTTTACTCAAATTAAAATATATCAAGTATAATTAATAATCTTTTTGTGTTAAAATATACAATCCAAATTACATATAACAGTTCACATTCAAAAGGTTTTGCTATTTTATTTCAAAAATTTTAAATATGTGAAAATAGTCAATTTGTAAAGTTACTTCAAATTTAGGCTAACTTTTTTACTTTGACTCGCAAAACTTCCAAGTGCACCAATGAAGGTCAAGTTTCAATACTTAATAGTAAATGAGAACACCTCAGAGCACAGGTCAGTTGGCTCAACAGGTTAGAGCGTCAGGTCATTGAGTGTGAGGTCACAGGTTCAAATCCTGGCATGGGCGTATACTTTTTGCTCCAAATTATTTTCATTTTTGTAATTTGTACGTTAGCAGAAATGCATTTATTTATAAACTTTGATGAAAATAGTTACAATTTACAAGTTTTAGACCAGTTTTTAACGACATCCCATAGGGATATTTTAATATCCTAAGGATATCCCGAAAGGATATCCCAAAACGCGGGATATGCGCGGACATTCAATATCCCCAGGAGCTCCCTGGGATGACTTTTTGAGAATATTGGGGATATTAAGGATTTCCCCGGGATATTCCAATATCCCATAAGGATATGTTTAGGAACTCCTGGGGATGTACTTGTGCTGTGTGGGTTGCAATTTCATCCCAAATTTTAACAGGTAATATTTTGTTCAATCTTAAGTTTTACATTAGTCAATTTTAATTATAATTTTATGTTTCTATGCTCGTTTAGGAGCAGAAAAGGAAAAGCGGCATACCCGATGATGGAGCTAAAGATTATGTATAAAAAATACGTTAGCAGAGCCCTGCAAAGTCAGCACTCAATATGCCATCAGTCCCCTTCCCCCACCCCCCCCCCCCCCCTGAAACCTGGAGCCTTAGAGAGCCTTGAGAAGTTCTCTGTTAACTTTGCCCATTCATATTAAATATTTAAGCTACAGCAATATTTGTAAATTGATTACAAACTGATAGTTTATAGCATTAACTGAAATGAAATTATTTATTAACACAAAACGTTACATAAATTGCTACAATAAGCAGTAACAGGTGTCTTGTCAAGTTTAGCTAATGCTAGACTTAGCTAAAAGGATATTCATACTTATATATATATCTATATATATATATATATATATATATATATTCCCCCTTGGTACAACAATGATGTGTAGGCCATACATAAAAGAAAACATGTAAACATAATAGTCATTATCATAATTAAAAATCATTATCATTTAAGAACTCAGATGTGGAATAGTAACCTTTAACCAAAAGATTCTCCTTGATTTTGTTTTTGAAACAATTGTTGCTGAGACGTTTGAGGCAGTTTGTTATAAAATTGTATACCAGAGTAAAATGGGCTACCTTCCAACGCTGAGGTTCTGTGTATGGGATAATTTAGCAGTCCTGTATTTCTTGTATTATAATTATGTTGAGGATAATAATCCAAAAATTTACTATAGTTGGTATGGGTATTGATCAAAATTTTAAGAATGTAGAGAGAAGAAAAAGTTAAAATACCCAAATTTTGAAAAAGTGGTTTACAAGATGATCTAAATGGAGCATTGCATAATGTTCTGATGATCCTTTTCTGAATAATGAAGATTTTCTTACTTTTTGGGGCATTCCCCCATAAATTTATGCCATACCGTAGAATAGACTCAACAAAAGCAAAATATACCATTCTGCAAGTTTCAATGGACGAGCAGTTTGATAACACTGACAGGGCATAAGAAAAAGATCTTAATTTTTTTGAAACAAATTCAATGTGGCCATTCCAATTTAGTTTGCTGTTAACAAAAACTCCAAGGAATTTATGTTTTGTTGTATTTCTAACATCTTACTGGGTTTTAAAATAAATTGATGAAGTTTTTGACTGATTTAGTATAAGACCATTTGAAGAGAACCATGTGTTTAACTGGATCAGTGTTTCAGCAACAAATTTTTTTAGATCTGTCCAATATTTGCCCTTCACTAGAGCAGTGGTGTCATCAGCAAAAAGAATCAAATCATTTTGAACGCTATTTGGTAGGTCATTAATATAGATCAAAAAGAGTAGGGGGCCCAAAATTGATCCTTGAGGGATCCCACAATCTACATTTTTCCATTCGGAATAATGTTTTTTTGCCTCTTCCTGATATAATTGTCCTTTGCATACGATTTTTCAAATATGACTTGATCCAATCAAGGTAATTGCCCCTTATGCCAATCTTACTAATTTTAACTATTTGCAAGTCATGATTTACACATTCAAATGCCTTGGATAAATCACAGAACACTGCAGCAGTATTCTGTGATCCAGCCAAGGCCAATAGGTTGCTATTTAATAAATCTGTCAGTGCTGCTCTAGTACTAATTTTTTCCTGAAACCATACTTTGAATTATGGAAAAAGTAATTTACTTCAAGAAAGTTTGCTAAGAAGTCACAAAAGACTTGCCCAAAGACCTTAGAAATATTAGAAAGAACTCAACATTGGTCATGTTGAGTTGGTGATGTCGAGTTTGGACCCTTTTTTATGAATAGGAATGATTTCCGCATATTTAAGCTTTTCAGGAAAGACTGCCATGGATTAGAAGGATTTAGGCTCGATTAAGGGTTGAACAATTGAAGTTTAATTTACTTTTTTACTATAGTGTTTTGTGTACTTTGTTCAACCTAATCATGGTGTTTTTATTTTCCATTCCCAAAAGAGTCTAAATTTCCTCTGAGATTATTATTTTGATCACTTGGTTACAGAGCCTAAAGGTGATATCGCTGCGGTATTTCAACCCAGTCGGAGCACACCCGAGTGGAGATATCGGCGAAGACCCGGCGGGACTACCCAACAACCTGATGCCATTCATCGCGCAAGTAGCGGTCGGCCGCCGCGATCAGCTTATGGTCTATGGCAACGACTACGACACACGCGATGGAACAGGTAATTACAGCAACTCTTGGGTAGGCCTGGACAGAAATTATTTCAATTAGTCTGATTAAATATGCTGTAAAATGCTTCTTTATGATGCAATATCAAAGTTTTATTTTATTTATGTCACATTGAGAAAGCTTGTATTCCCCCTATTTATCTTATCTTATTGGTTCACAGTTTTTATTTAGCCTCGTCTCCAAAAACTGATTGTTTCGAATGAATTTATTTAAATGCATAGTTTGAAAGATTTTGAATGAACATTTCAAAAATAAAATTCAATTGAAACACTATCATTTGAAAATATGAACATCTCGCAATCGTGCATCATTACGTGTAATATGCTTTATAAAGGTTTATTTATTTCAAATACAGTAGAACTTTAATAGTTCGACACTTGGTGGTCTTAGAGAGTGTCAAACTATTGAAATGTCAAACAATAGGGAGTATACGAGAGTTAAGTTCTTGTTTAGACTAAAGATTCATTGACTTAAGTAGCTACTTTAGGCCTAGAACAATAAATATAATATTCGTACTATGTATGTTAGCGTTGCACTTTCCTCTTTGTGCCTTGTTAACTTTGCCAATAGATGAGTTTAATTTAAGAAACACTAAGTTTAATGAAATCTTAACTTAAATTAACTTTAATATAAACACTTAAATAATTCCCCTCTTTGTTTACACTTTCACCTTTATCAATCTCCAATATGGACAAATATCAGTCGTTACTGACATGTTAAGTTGTTAGGTACCGTGTTGAACTATAAGAGGGGTCGAACTATCGAGGTTCTATTGTATACAAAAATTTCCCAGTCACTAAAAAACTAAAGAGTTCTTGTGTCTTGTAAAATCAGGTCAAAAAAATATTATTTTAATAAATATAATCGAAATGTTACATAAATATTAGACTTAGTTTGCATGATTTTTTTGTTTCTATTGTGTGAAACCATAGCAATAATAACACAATTTTAAATTCAAGCAAGGACCATGCAATCAAAATTCATGTAAAATATAATAAATAAACAAAATAATTTTAATTTGGAAGTACTTATATATACATTTTAAAATGTCACATATTTTTAAACTCTGGCAATCCAGTGCTGGTTTGGGCAGTTTAAATAGTCAAATTATTTCCTTATTGTATCCGACACAAATTAAGCTCAAAAGCGACTCCCACCATGAAGAAAAATATGATGACTATGTCGTTTTGACTTTGGACAGAAATGAAGCAACAAAAAAACTAGATGGAGACATTAAGTTTCCACGACAAGTGTTAAAAAATCTGCGCAAAAACAATGAAGTAAGCAAATCAGATTTTGAAGAAAGTCAGAACTCACTGATTTCTAGTGAAGATTTGGAGTTTGATGAAGAAAATCAAACCGACAATACATTTGTTACTAGGGATGAGGTGAAAGAAGCGATGCTGAGTGCTTACGGTAAAGCTACAGAGCATATGCTCAATAAATTAATGTCCCCTAATCACAATCAGTTAGAAGAAATAACTCTTAATCAGTTTGAAAAACAGATTGCAAAATTGTTGATGGAGGATCAAATTTTCCAAGACGAGTTTCCAAAGAGAGTATTTTTTGAATATGACAAAAATAAAGATGGCAAGTTAAATTTGAAAGACATTAGTTTGGTCTTGAAACAAATTGGTGAAAATACAGACAAATCGAGGTTAAAAACTCTCATGAAAAACTATGATAAGGATGGAGATGGCTTTTTGAACTACAGTGAATTTTGTGAATTTTCCAAAAAAGAACTTTTTCCAAAGTAGGCTTCAGTAAATTTGATGTTCACATTGGAATTGTCCTTTGGCTCTTAAATATATTAAAATATATTTATGGATATGAGAAAAATACAAATTATATCCCCTAAGGTAATGTTGCTATTTTTATTTTACAATACGGTAACAGATTTTAGTCAATACAACGTCAGCTGCTAAACCATGGCAATCTGACAGTGGAAGGACCAAGCTTGAAAATTTACTGTCAAATCCATAAAACCACACACTTTTATCTGTGCTGTATTGAAAGTTATAGCATTGTAGCTATAAGAAACTCTAACAAGCAATAATAGATATTTGCAATATCTTGTTGGAATTTCCAAGAAAAACAATGAGAACTTTAATTTACCATCTCCATAGCAGCAAACAATAGGCAGTGTGACTGTGTTTCAGAGAAAATCAAATTTAGCTAATCGATGATGATCACATCACATAATCTAATATGGGGGTTCAAATTGGTTATTTTAAGCAAATTTTCATATTCAGTGGCTTGGTGCAGATATAATGAATCCTGACTTGTCCTATTGTACAAATCTTTACCTTTTGGAAATGAAATGATTTTTTATTTTGATGATTCATACAAACACATGCACAAAGAGAGACATCATTCTGGAAACCACTTTTTGGATTCAGGGAGCACCAAAACAGCTAAATTCACTAACAACTCAAATTCGAAAATTTTAATGAAAACAATGCTTTCTCCATATACTATGGTATAGGGGGAGAAAGTAAAAATGAACATTAAATTACATTGAACACAGTAAAATGTCAAAAATAATACTATGTATGCCCTTTCATTTATATCAGAATTAGATAAGAAATAAGAAATAATTAGGTTTTAACACTATTATCTGTCATTAACTCTTCTAGGGCTAAATAAAATGGTTGCCTGGTGCGTAATTTTTTCACACACAAGTTCAAAACATAATGTTGTAATGTTATGCTATTATTTAGTTAAAAAATTCATATGTTATAAAAAAAATCTTTTTAGCGCTGAAATAATTTTTTTTACACATGTTACAAGGAAAATAAAATTTGAGAAGACGGACATATCCGTCTTTAGCCCATAAAAAAAATCTTAGGTGAACATATATATCCGTCCACCGCCCAGAATGACAATCGAGAAATATGAAAACAGCTGATAATTTTGAGTATTTTTGCGGTCGGATGAAAGATATTTCCGTATATGTCATTTTGTTGTTTTGTTTACTTCCCATCATAATATAACACTAAAAATATATCTTATAAAAACAGTAAAAAAAAAACAAAGGCTAAAAAATGCAAGGACTACAATAGATTGTGCGTCTGGTTAAGGCCTATTTGCCCAGACGCGTCTCATGCATCTGACGCTCCGCGATGATCGCTGCCCTCTGCTTTACGTTGTTTCAGGTTAGTCTATTTCCCCAGACGCGTTTATCGCTTCAGCCGCCAGCGTCTGTAACTGAGCTGCTAGCGTCTATCGTGGACCTCTGCTCTTAGAGCAGACGGAGGCACTATTGGTCGCGTCAATTGGTGGAAGATTGGGTATACTAAATGAAGCCAACGTCAATTTTGGACACAATTCTCACCAGGAAAGCAATGCAAACCTTCGTCTCGATACCTTCAGTGATATTTTGTAGATAATAGCATTAAAAAAAGAACTGTTCCTAATAATTAATGTTTTTGAGGTTTTTTGTTACTTTTCCCAGTTGTAATTATGTTTGATAACTACACTGTATAAAAATATGTTCTAAAAGTGCTGTTATTTATTGTTTTCAAAACCTTTTGATCCATGAGTTAAAATGTGCTTTCTTTTTATTACTTAAATGAAAGAGGGCTGAAATTTTGTGCATATATACCTTTTTACTACATGATTAAAACTAATCTTAAAGTTCGAGAAAGCTTTTTTTATGGGATGTGGGGTTTTTTGATCAAGGATGCCGTGTACAACTCATTTTCGATTAAACTGTGTAACATCAAGCCAGGAAAACTCAGAAAATTTGAACTCATCAGAACGTAGGTGTTTCTCTATTAATATTTTAAAATATCCTTCTTCAGATCTCTGTAAAAACATAGAACGCACTTTTCCCTGGGTTCACACAGCATTTCTAAAATTTGTTCATCATCTTCCTCCTCCGCTAATAAATATACTTCACTATTTTATTTTTAATCCCGGTACTCATTTTACAAACAGCACCAACACCACTCCTTTCGCCACCCAAGACAACCACTCACCGATCTAATAATCACAACGAATAGACGTCTCTGGGAAAATACCTTCAGCGATCGCCGCTGAGCGATCATAGCTCTAGCAATCATCGCGGAGCGACAGACGCACGAGGCGCCTCTGGGAAAATAGGCCTTTAATCGCTGTCTTTGCCAGAATCATTTTTTATAATATAATCATTTTCACTGCCAAATATGAAATTCTCTTCAGATACACTACCATTTAGCATTCCTATAACATCTTCAGAAGAATTTGGGTCATTATGATTAATCATTTTGAAATAAAACTCATAGTATGTCATAACAAAAACATAAACAAACACTCACTGTAATGTCCTAGCGCAAACTGACAGTTTCGCGCTACACATGTGCTGTTTAGGCGTGAAACAGCTGAAAAAGTCATGGGACATAATCTTGCCAACTGTAAAAACTAAACTACCCGTCTAAAAGTCAATATAATGTTTATATAATCTTAATATATACAATATATGTTTTTCGTACTCTTATACAGATGTAACCGTTTTCAGCCCGGACCAGAAATGACGTTCAACGGATGTATCCGTCAATAGCCTGGGAAGGGTTAATATCATGGGCCAGCTTTTTTTATGTAAGGCCGTATGGCACACACATTTTATGTGTGCTGTATTGAAACTTTATAGTATTGTTATTATGGAGTGAGATCTGACGATGACAACTTGTGTGTCGAAAGGCCTCATCCAATAAAATTATTAAAAATATTGGCTTATGAACATAAAGTTTCATTTATATATAATCCAATATTGAAGCTTTAATGTGCAAAAGTAGTGTTACCATAAGAAATTCTAACAAGCAATAATAGATGTTTGCAATTTCTTTTTGGAATTTCCAAGAAATACATTGAGAAATTTAATTTACAATCTGGATAGCATGATGAATTAGCCTCTGGATCACTATATATTAGCATAAAAAGGTTTAAATTACCTGTGCTCTGTCAGTGATCGAATTCGGGTCCTTGCGACCTAGGTTTTGAACCTCAAAGGTTCATTATCAAGCCAAGAACATCAATTAATTTTGGTTAATCCATTTAATCCAACTTGGAAGAAGCTTCGTCATAGTTTTTAACACACACACCCATGAACAACGAACATTTAAAAACATTTTAAAAAACACGAAATGGAACGTAAAACTGGCCAGTATTAAAACTTCACGTTGTCGTCTCCGGATGATGAGTCATCACATGTTTTAAAATGTTCGTTGTTCGTGTGTATGTGTTAAAAACTATGATGAAACTTCTTCCAAGTTGGATTAAGTGGATTAACCAAAATTAATTGATGTTCTTGGCTTGATAATGAACCTTTGAGGTTCGAAACCTAGGTCGCAAGGACCCGAATTCGATCACTGACAGAGCACAGGTAATTTAAACCTTTTTATGCTAATCTGGATAGCAGCAAATAATAGGCAGTGTGACTGTGTTTCAGAGAGAATCAATAAATAGCAGCAGAAACATTTGCTAATGTTTCTGTTCAAATTTGTTATTTTAAGCCAATTTTAATTTTTGGTGACTTAGTGCAGATGTACAGAAATCCTGATTTGTTCTGTTGTACAAAGCTGTAGGTAATGAAAATAAAGTGTTTTGTATTTTTATTTTTCATACAAACACATGCACAGACGGACATCATTATGAAAACCAATTTTTTGAATTTTGGGAGTACATTACACTCTTGTTTATCCAATTCAGCACCATTTGAAATCCGCTTCATCTGATCGGATGATCTAAATTTCTTTATAAATCTAAATAACTTTAGAAAATTAGTTTTGTTTGTATTTTAGTATTTTAAATTTGTTACACGTTATGTCCGCAGCACATATGTATTGCATTTTGCATCGCCTGGAGCTTCTTTTCATAATCTGGGTTCCTCAATGTGATTGCAGAGGCAGTGCAAGTAATCATATGCGAGACAGGAAGTAAACATCTGCTCCCTAAAAATCTTAGTCTTGCGAATGTACCTGTGCTGCTTGGAATGTGGTTAATAGGCCTTTTATCAGTTATATAGTTTTTTATATACATTTACCCTTTGTCTCGTTTTTTAGTACAGTATTGTAATATCGTGTGTTTTTGTATGTAGTTTGCATTTTATTAAATGAGTTGATGCTTTATTTCTTGTGATATTTTTTACTTTTATAAGTTTACCTCTATACAAGTTTTTTATTAGTATCAGAAAATCTCTCGTGCAAGCTCATCAATAAACAATTGATTATAACTTAACCATAATTGGTCGCCGCATGGCCGCACCAACAAAAATTATGACTCTTTAAAGGCAACTCCACTTAATGTGAATTTTTTGACATCCAAACTGGTCATCCGCCACAATAGTTCAGATGAACGAGAGAGTACTGTTATATGGCCTCTGTTGAACTCTTTAAAATTGCCCATATTTTCAAACACAACCTGTGTTAATTCGATAGGTTAGTATTTTTCGATTGTATTGATGTATAAAACTTAATGTATGATTATTTGTAGTGAGCCGATGTCTTACGCTTGGTTTTCTAAGAAGGTTTTCCGCCTACGGAGACGTCAGTGTGTGAATATAAAAATCCTACATTTATAGATTTTCATTACCAGAGAAATAATGTCTGTTGTAGAACTTGTCAGGATCTGCATGACCCATGGCCTAATATAACCATGCTAAGCCTGATGAGTTGTAACCATCTGTTGTTTAACACAGGTGTGAGGGACTACATCCACATCATGGATCTGGTCGACGGACACATTTGTGCCTTGCAGAAGCTGATAGACCCGACGTTGAGAGGCTTCAAAGCCTACAATCTGGGTACCGGGTCTGGCCATTCGGTGTTGGAGGTGAGATGCGTTGAGGTTAGGGCTGTGCGATCATCCGCCACTCTGGCCTACGTTCACGTTATCCAAGTAACCAGGCATTGTTTACTAACCAGTAAACATTAAGCATTAAGTAACCAGTAAACCAAGGCATTGTTTACTGTAGTTAAATTTACCCTCTAATATTTGATCTACATTTAAATGTAAATACTTTATAAAAAATTAGTAACATCTGTAATTGGGATCTCAATAACCAAGGGTCCAAACCGGAATCATAATACAGTACAGTTTCTATGTCCCTAGGGAATGTTGAGAGGTGAAAATGAGCCCAATACCTTTTTTTACCAGGCTGAATGTACTTAGTTTGAACAAACTGTCATGAAATTTTATTTACTAAGATCGCCTCCTGATTAAAATCAAATCAAAATTTCAGTTTATGCACCCAAGAAATTTATAAATATTTTAACAGAAACCTCTGTTCTTCCTGTTTTTCTAGCAAATTTTATTACAACGGATGTGTAATGATTCAATCAATTATCCTTCCTTAAAAGCTTATGGGGCTTTGAAAGCCTGTAGGGCGTAGCCCTGGGGGCCGATGTGAATTACAATGGGATTCTGCTCATCTACAGGACACTACCTTTCTAACGGTATGCGCAGATTTCTCCCAAGATGAACACGAGCTGAAAAAAGGAGGAAAAGAAACTTGCTTTCCTCTTAATTTTATTTATTATTATTGCTATTTTAAAATACTAATATCAATACCACATCATTCTTACATTGATCTTGTACTCCCTACACATCAGGTCCAAAAAAAGGGAATGGAGTTTCTGCTTTCTGATTGAGTCATCATTGCTTTTGGAGGGCAGGACACACTGAGAATTGTCCTTAAAAATAGATTTCTGGTTGAAAACAAGAAACTTTATAGCACAATCCAAATTAAAATTTTTTGCTATTAATATATTTTTATGAGATTTATAATTTTCTATATCGACACAACTTTTTGATGACCATAAAATGTATACCGTCATCAATATCACACAATATTGTTGAGGCACAACAACTCTACTACTTATACTATTCACTGAATTGGGTTTTTATGAAGACATCTTTTTAGAATATCATTAAATACTACTTAAGTTTACTTTGATGTAATTATTTCTGTAGGATAGATTCTTTTCTCACTGATTGTATACATTCTTCAGGTTATAGAGGCTTTCAAAGCTGCTAGTGGTAAAGATGTGAAGTACCAGATAGTTGGACGCAGAGAAGGCGACATTGCCGAGTCATATTGTGACGCAAGTCTCGCAAAGAAAGAGCTGTTCTGGGTGGCTAAAAAATCCCTCCGAGAGATGTGTAAGTTTTCACAATATGTATATTCTTTTATCTATGGTAATACTTGGTTTTTCCCTAATTAATTCTACATCTAATCGTTCGTATTACTATTTTTTTATTTGGGTTTATTATTATTAATTGAAAAGTCTCTGTAACAATTAAGTAACCAAAATTTTTCAGCTAAACATTTTGGAGGCATCAATTATAAAGATTTAAAAAAAATTAGTCTAATATTAATTATAGTATCAACAACAATATAATAAAACGTGTAGCTATAAAAAATCATTAATTTGATGTTTTTTTCAGTTAATATTGTTTACACGATGGTAATGGTAAATGGCAATTTACAATTAAATATGTGTGCAAATTAATACACTGCACATCATATCACATCACATTCAATTGGCTGAAAAGCTTTAATGATGAAACAGAACATGTTCATTCATTCTGCCTAATTTTGGTTGTGTTTCAAATTTTTAGGACCAGGAGGACCGGGCTTATACTCAGTAAAATTACTAAGTTTCAGTCTGCTTTCTTAGACAAAACTCGTTTGTTTTGCTCACTCGCCTTCTTTCTTTTTTAAACGAACTTGTTCGCATCACTCACTCGCCAGGGCTATAGGTAAACATTGGTATAAAGTTGTTGACCCGCGTATTAAAATGTAACATATATGTTTATATCTACAGCTATCAGCTACTTTTTCTGTTCAATTTAGTAGATAAAAAAATCACCTAAATGATAACATAGGAACTTTGAAGAGCTCTAGGACGAAAACCTGATTTTTCCCAGCGACGGAACCAGCTCCAATCGATTCCTCCAAAACTCCATATTCAACCAAAAAGACCAAAAATCCTTGGAGGGAAAAAAATTTGTCTGTATAAACATTGAGTGTTTTAGAGTATAAGATAAGCAATACCAATTTCGTAATTGGTGTTTATTCTTAAGAAATATTTTTTAATATATTAAATATTTACTCCAAATGTCCAGCCAGTGCGAACACAGTACAAAGAATGAGAACCATTTGGAATTCTAGATATCCCACGTCACAACTTTTTATTGATTTCCCCGTAATGAGTATTAGAAAACTTTATTTGAAAATTTTAATAATTTATATTAAATTAAACAAAGATCAAATATTTACCTCAGTACAACATTCGTATTCAACAAGAAATAAGATAAATTTAGGCATCAACGTACCTAAAGTAAATTGTAAAATTCAACAGTCGAATACTTTTTATATTGCCCTACAGTCTACAACAATCTTCCTTCTGATGTAAAAGAATTGGAGGTTGGCAGCGTCGACGTCTTCAGGGGGGGGGGGGGGGGGTTGGGGCGGTGGTTGCTGGGCCTCAGTGACGAGGCTGCTGAAGCTCTGTTACAATCCCGGTATCGGACATAGCGTGACAACAAACATTCTGTTTTTTCTTTTTTTCTGTCTTTTTTCTTTTTCTGTATAAGCTAAGTAGCCCTAAGTATACAAAACTACAGTAGATGTGTTACAGTCCCGAGCTCAAGGATTATTATTTGTGTGTGTTTTTTTTCATTTAGGCCTAACAATGTTTTTTCCTAACCTAAGTACAGTTATTGTTTATTTTATTAGTTGATTATTTTATTGTTTTATTATTTTATTAGTGATCATTTAATTTTGTAAGGATAATAATGTAAAGTGCAATACCAGTATGAGTGACTGAAAAGACTCTCCTCACACGCAGACTATAGTCTTTGTGGGGATATTCCACATTGTAATAATTTATTTTTTGTTGTACTGGAATGTATTTGATATTGGAATAAATTATCTGAATCTGAATCTGTTGTTGATCTAGTGTTTCTTGAATGGTCTAATAAATCAAAAAAGACATCACAATATTCAATATTTTAGCTGAAATCCTTGTACAGAACGACACATTGAAAAATATAATTTACAACTATTATTTAGTACTATAATTAATTAAATCTGCAAATTTCCTGTTGAAGGTGAGGATATGTGGAGGTGGCAACAAAAGAATCCCAATGGCTTCCAAGGCCCCTCCTAACCTGACGAGGACCTCTAGCATCAAACAAGAGCTCAACCGATGATTTAGAAACCAAAGAATTTATTAGCAAATACTTAATATTTTTGCATAAAATGCATTTTGGCCAAAGTCTTATAAGATTATGGCTTATATATAATGTGTTACCAGTTGTTATTTAACTATTACGAGTTTTCTTTTTACAACTTTAGGTGTAATTATACTCTATGGTAAAATTTAATTTGGCTTTAGAATACATTTTTATTGTTTTTATGCTTCTAGTGGTCCCTACTTAAGTACTTGTTCATTTTATCTTAAGCGTAATTTAAATTTGGGGTTACTCATTTTTTATTAATTATCTAACATTCCTTTAACTTTCGGTATTATACTACTTAAATTTTCGCAAAGGTGTTTTAGATGTGTTTGAAGTTTGTAGATTGAGCCCTGTTATTTTTTAAGAACAAAAATTCAATTTAATGTGGCTTGAAGTTAAACTACATAGTTATTATCTTTTAAATATAGCCTAAATTGTTTAATAGAAAAAAGGGATCAAATAGGTATATTAAGAGTTTTATTTAGTTCTAGTGCGTTATTTTTTATTTTAAAACAGACATACAGCGCTTGGCTTTTTCGTGCTTATTGAGCTTATAAGTTTTATAGCTTTCACTTTTACAATACTTTGAAAAGCATACACGATGGTTTAAAATTTTTTTTGTCCTACAAACCTGATTAATTATCATAGTTATTGTAATTTTAAGGTCATTATTCTAATGTTGACCCTTTTCGGTACATGGCTTTTTTTAAAGGGCTATCAGGCTCGCCGTAGGATGTTCAACATAGGATGTTGATCCTATGGACAAACGGGAATATTGGTTGTCTTATTTGTTATTTAGAAACACCAATGATTCCATACGATTATCCATACTATGGAGATCCTAATTGCTATCCTCTAACACTAATAGGTTGAAAATGAATTTTTTATGACTTTTGTGTGCTTGCTTCCTTGGAAACATCAGCATTTTAAAGATGTTTTATGATGAATACTTCAACACATTTCAAAAGTTATGTAAATAGTTTATAGCACCAAAACAATTAGCCTATATAAAAATATTAATTAAATTTCAATTAGTAATGTTCTATGTTGTAAAATATGCTCTGCTAGCTTTGGTTCGTGCTACGTGGTAAGCAAATACATATCTACAAACATCTCCACGTATAAAACAATAATATTCCACATCTCATCCAATGGAAAGAAGTGTGTTCCAAAAAATGTGATCAGATTTTACTCTTATTCTGTTAGGAAAATCCTTTTTTTGGATTGCCAGATTGTGCCATTGAATTTTGTAATAGGTAAAACTGTTTTTATATTTATATTGTTTGATATAGAGAAAGAATATTGAGCGCACAAATGTGTATTTTGGGTTGGGTTTTAGTCGGATTGTCGTAATTGTACGCTTATTTGGTGTATCAAGTAATAAACTGTTATTGTTATACAAGCAAGTAGTTTGTTTTTTCATTGTTTGTCCATCTATCCCATAAATCTTTGAATACTTTAGTTTACATTCAGTAGCCAAAAGGGCGATCTACAAGCTCAATTTTAAAATTAAAATTTCCACAAACTAATAGCTTTAAAATGTATCAACCACTTGTTACCTGTTTTATGGCAAACCTTTTTGATAATTTGCACAAAAATATGCAAGCCTAAACATTTAATCCTAAATATGACGGTGGTAAACCTTTGAATCCCGAGTTGATAAAGACCCAAAATCAGATAAAGTCAAGGGATTAGATTTTTCTTTATTCATTTTTTTCCTTTAAATGGTTTTTAATTTGGACTTTTAAACCTGAATAGGAAACAAATTGTCAATAAATATCATTTTAAGGGAACTGGCAAAAAATAATACAATTTCCAAATTATTTTATTTTATTAAATACTGAACCAGCCAGTACAACAAACAATAAATAAAAACCATAACAACATAATACACCACTAAATAACATAAGTGACACAAATATATCATAAACAGAACACATAAGATGGGTAGGGACAAGACCACCAACCATAACCTGTTTACCAACCCGTTTCTTTGAAAGGAGGTATTTTCATTTGTTACAAGGTCATAGTACAAGAGATTAATCATCCAAAAAAAGAGTTAATACAAATGTCCAAAATATAATGCTTAGTTAACTGAAGTATATTATTGTTCAATTGAAACTAAATACTCCTGTCAATTCATTGTATTGTTCTGTTTATCAAATAAACCAAAAATTAACATTCTTGAAAATATGTTATGTAATAAATGAGTTTTGAGATACATTATCTCACCACTGACTATATGTATTTAAACTAACGTGAATAGACTTCTCATCCAATGCATTTTGTTTGATACCAAAATTTGAAAGGTCCGTGTCCTACGCGCTGGAGGCGTTGCAATCAATGGTAATCAATCAGCTGGTTTTGCAGTGCTGTAAAATCACTTTACCACAACATAAACATAACCCTCAGTTATGAAATGTTTCATCCATAATTAAGAAGAGATGTAATACTGCTTTACCTATCATAATCACTTGTACTTCATGTCTTTGTTCGTCTGTGGCTTGCGATCTTGAAAGATCGCACCACCGTCAATAGGTTTCAAACACGCCTAAGCTATGATAAATCTGTACACAGGAGTGTATATAGTCAATAATCACTATTTCCCTACGGGAAAAACTATAAGTTTAATAAATTAAATGGTATATAATAAAAAAAGTTATTAGATCTATCAGTAGAGGTGTTAATCCTAACCAGTTAGAGGTAAACTTTTTATCAAGTTTTTAAAGTCATCAAGAAGTTTTATTAAGAAGATCTTTATGCTAATTTTACTTTTATTCTGAAATTATTCAAGCCAAGTTAGCATATAAAAATCTTAATAGTTTAAACAAAAATTTGTAGTTAAAAAAATGAATAAAGGAAATGTTAAAGTGTCATTTTAGTCCATTTGAAGCCCCATCAAACGAAAAGCCAAAGCCCCATTTTCATGGTTCCATCAAACAGACATATATCTGTACATAGATTTTGCATCCATGTGAAAGAATATTTTCTTTTTTTTCACTGAAGAACCTCAAAACGAAAAACTAATTAATGTGGTCCTTGTTGCACGTTAATGTATGGACTGTTGTAACAGTGTGTACCCCCTTAAAAAGAGATTTTTTAAATAACATCTCTGAAAGAGGGTATTTGTAAAAACAATGAATAACTGTTGTTTACATAACATGTTGAATGATCATGGCTAGGGTCAATGACTCTAAACTTTAAAAACTTGTTAATAATTTTTGTTGTTGATGTTGTTGTTGATAGTTTTATTTGATACTTGTATAGTTTATCAAATATTTTTGTCGTCCCTGTTTTGCCTATACAATATCACAACAATTAACACCGCAATTCCATTATCCATTCTTTGAATGTTGCTAATAATTAGAGATTGGGTACCTCGTATCACAACAATATAAACTAGAAAACACAATTGATGTAAATTGCAAATAATGAATATTATGGAAGACAAATGACTAGAAAACGGTCATTCATTACCTTTTAAAAGTTTTGACTTTGTTTCTTAACAATAAAACACATTTTTCTTTTAAACAATAAAAAATATGAGATAAAATACATCATGAATGAATGTAAGAAGGCTTTTGTTATTTTAAAATACAGTTAGAGTGTTCATTGTGCGTGTTAAAAAATAACCTTTTTAACAACACAAAAATTTTCATCATAAAATTCTGGGACAACAAACAATAAATAACAACATAATTTTAAAAATTTAGGATTTAAAGTTAAACAATATGAATCTCAATCCCAGGAATTACGGTCTGTGGACATCCGATAAGACCCCTTCGTTCTCCTTTTTTCCTGATGACCCCTATATTTAAAAAATCATAAGTATTGATCTAATAATAGTGTTACTTTTGCTTTCCATATAGTAGCGTAATTTTGTATGGGAAATTAAATCTTACTAAAACACTAAATCATGTTTACTGATACTTTACTAGCCAGTAATAATTATTAAGGCGTGATTCTGCTCCAGACAAAAATATCATTCACTGTTGACTAATTCGTAAAATTCCTTTACTACAATAACATATCAATGACATTTTACTCTCAAATGCTCCAATCATTGATCTAAAATGAAAGTGTCAAACAATAAAAAAAAATTAACGAAAAATTTAAAAAATAACATGACATTGAATAAAGTTCAAATCGGTTGTCAAGATGTTTTTGCACTTTTCAAAAGTAAATTTTAGTTTAATTTTACCATTTTTCTCACATTGTACATGATACTTGGAAAACCTTTTCATCCAATGATTGAAGTGAATTATTCAAGGGCACAGAAAAACAATCTAAATCTAGGGATTGAGATCTTTTGCAAAAGCGAACTAATATTTACTTTCCATTATCTTATGAGTGCATTATAGCATTAAAGCAGCCGAAAAGTCTTCTTTCTTTGGTATCTTTATACTTTTGTGCAATTCTCATTAGAAGTCAATCTATCAGTCTTACTTCATTGTTGTGGTTAACAATAAAAAACTCTTGTGCATCACTGACTTGTTAAATATTAATTCCATAACTAATATCTATTGAATTGCAATACTACAATATTGAATTCAATTAAAACTATTATAATTTATTCACCCTAAAATATCTTTCCAATGTGGTTTTGGTATACTTATTTATGAAATAATTCACTAAGTAATGTAATAATGTCATCTAAGACTCTACTAGAGGACTCATTACTAGATCATTGCTCTTTCTTGTACAAAGTTTCTTGCACATAATGTAAAAACAATTACATTGTGGCTTTATCTTTTAGGCAAACATTTAACAATTTCTTCCATTTCCAACATATTTTTTTATTTTATTTAGTTTTTGTGCCTTTAAAATACAATAATTATTAAAATTTTAACATGTCAAGAAACCTTCTCATGTTTTACCCTTGATATTTACAGTTCTCATCTTAACTAACCATTTTCATAAAAACTTCAGGCACTGGCTCAATAAATGCAAGCTAAATAAGCACCTCTGGTACTAGCCTAAATTTTAACCCTCAGTGAAAACTAAGAACTTGCTATTGTTTTGAAAGAAGGTAATAATTTTAAACTACACTCTTGCAAGTACTTTTGTACATGGTTCACACTGATTGATGATTTCATGACTATCCTTGAGTACAGTAATTAATTTTATAATAATTATTATGTGGAGTTCTGTTAGTAGGTTTGCTGAATTAGGTGTATAAGCAAACATGGGATAACAACTACATAGTAAAGTTGCAAACCAAATTGTATTAAAATCTAGTGATATTTAAATTTTTTCCATAAAAACATAGGGAATGAGTTTTGCTGTCAAATGAATTGAATTAATCCTTAGCTCGTGATGGGACATACCAAATTTTATCAAGTAATAATAATAAATAGGCGAGATAGAGGGGTTTAGTTGATTTCCCATAGAATATGTTGGAGACGCTTTTTTGATTTCCTTGGGTACTAGTAAATGTACGATAAAAATACAAAATAATGAACTATTTGTTTTTAGTTCTTTTAAGTGGTTTTAGTTAAAATTCTAAACAAAGAAATGTTAAAAAAATTCCAAAAACCCATTTTATACCATTTTAAAACCTATTTGCCATGGTCTGATCACCCTGGTTTTCAAAATTAACCTGAAGAACACTTTCAAAACCAAATTTCAAACAAATCTAAGGTATTTTCAAAAGCTATCATGTAACTGGACATGTATAATATATGAATTTGATCGAATTGTGTTTTTGGCTTTTAGAGACTTAAAATACCCCTTCAAAGCAGACCTGCATACTCAGCGAATTTCCAATGGAATTTCCGATTATTTACTTTCCCCATAAAAACGCCATAGGATAGAGTATGTAGGTTTGCTGCCATGGGGTGTTGTTAGAAAATCTAAGTTAATCAATAATTGGTGAATGTAAACACAAAATTATATCAAGCTCTAGCAATTTTTTATTTTCCCCAAACCCCATGGAGGTGACTATGTAGGTTTGCTTCCATATGGGTTTTGTAAGCAAGTATAAGTTAAACCCTATCTAGATAATGTACATACCAAATTTGATTAAGTTATATCAATAAATAAGCAAGATTTTTGAAAATTGAGGTCCAAAAATGCCAAAATCCATTTTTTACCCCTTTGAAACCCCATAAAACCCCGTTCCCATAACCCGACAATGCTGTTTCGCGAACTTATGAAAATAGACCTGGTCTTACACCTTCATACCAAATTTCATCAAAATCAGAGGTCCCCTTCAAGGTTATCAGTACCACATATATACATCAGTACATACATATATATATACAGTACACTCTCGTTCATCGGAACTAATGTGGCGGACGGCCGGTTCGGATGTCAAAAAATTCCGATGAAGCGGAGTCTGTCGTGAGTCATCATTTCCGCCCGTATGATGACCTATCGTGATTGTATTCACTCTTGTTTTTAAGATACCACAAGATATTTTATGAAAATAAGGCATTCAAACTTTGAAGATGGTAACAATGAACCTATAGGAATAAAAACAACGCAGGAAATAAAGATCCAAAATCTTTATTCTCATATTCCATATTCATATTCCAGCAGTCAACTGACTTCCACGTAATACAGGTGCAGTCGCGACGCGAGACAGACTGAATGACAGTTTGGGAAGCGGTCGACGCGGATGTTAACTTCCTGCCCCCTTCCTCTTACTATTTTTGTGCGAATACTCCACGGCCTCGTAAATCACATCGATGGGTACGGATTATGGAAAACGCCTGATGACTTTTGATGCAAAATGTGATACTTTACTATTGTGCGGATAAAACGAATAGAAATTGAAGGCGCTAAAACGGAAAAATTATTTATTTCGTAAGAAAAAAAATTAATAATGTCCAGATTTTCAGTTCCGATGAAGCGGAGTTCCGACGTCGCGGAGTCCGATGAACGAGAGTGTACTGTACACACATATATGTGAAAATGAACGAATGGTGATTTTGGCTTCTGGGGACCTCAAAATGAAAAAGTAAAGTGGTCCCGGGCTTAGGTCTTTACCATGGCTACTACTGTAATAGCATATTACCTATAGGGAAATTCGCTAAAATGTAAAGGTTTCATGGTCCCAGGCCATGATACTTACACTACTACCACACCGTAAAAGTGTATTCCCTATGGGGAAATTCACTGAAAATAAGTAAAAAATATCATTTTCTTGCAATTGCACTAAAAAAATGTATATACGGTTGGAAAAAAATTTATTTATCTTTTTATTTACAATTAATACACTAGATTTCTCTAATTTTTTTTAAATAATGGGATTTTTACTGACAATGTTTAACTTACTTTACCCTGAATTTTTTTTTAAATTTCCTGACATTTTAAAAAGTGTGAACCACGTTTGAATCTAACAGAGGAGTTTTTTATCTACTTCAAAACCATTAAACGCAGACCGAGAATGCACTGCAGTGGAGGTACGTTGCACGTCCTGCTGACCTATCTGGCGGATAAGTTGGAGTAGACGGGGTTGAACTGTTGGGTGCACCGGATGAAGGTTGCGCGGCGCGGAAGCTCCTTTAACTTGGCGGCGCCAGTGTAGGTGCACGCTGACCTCAGGCCACCGAGAATATCAAGGACTGTGGCCTCGACGTCTCCTCGGTACGGAACCTCCACGGTTTTGCCTTCCGACGACCTGCCATGGAACAATCTTTTGTGAAACACAAGGAGACAATACAAATAAGATTTTCTATTACATTCAAACAGGTATTGAAACTGAACCTTGTGTTGTAAATAAATTATGGATTACTTAGGGTGTTAAACACTATGATAAAAAAACTCAAACAAAAACAATTTCTGGAGACTTCAGTTCATTTCCACACATTGGTTAATGTTATTAATCTATTGAGTTTTGTGTTATGAAACGTAAATAAATTGGTTTAAATATAGGATTTGCTCCCTCAATAATGCGAACAGAGTATACAAAAATAGTTTTATGTGACAGGAAAATTAACAAAAAACTCCTTACATATCAAAATGTGTGCTATTACTCAAATTTAAAAGAGACGTGGTCAAAGATTTTGTTTAAAAAAACACAAAATAACTCAACGATGTTATGAATAAACCATAACAATTTAACAGGATTATCATGGAGATGTTAACTTAACTGTGGAGATATTTAAGTTATATTTCCTTTTCAAGATTATGATACCAAACTTAACTGTTTACAAAATATTGGACTATCAGGATTTTACTGAATTGCCTCAGTATGAATCATTGCATCTGTTCATCTGGTTCATTGTATGTTTTTTATCCTTCCTAGACCACTTTTAAGGCAATGGTACGATATCATCAAACATTAGAATCTTCAGTGTGTACCCCTTAAATGTTTTTAATCCGGAATTTTTTTATGTTTTTCTTTTACTTAAATGTTTAAGTGAAATTGAATTATTGTATTAATTTTTATGGTGATTTTTAAAATGTGAAATAAATATTCTGAAGAGAATTTTTGGAAACTACTTATTTTATTGAATTAAACAATAATGTGTTTAGTTGTAAATTTATTGAGTGTTTCTACTATTATAATTGATCCTAAAACACTTAGTTGGTTATTTTTAGTTTGTAAATCAAGTGGAATTCATTGGTTCATTTCTCCTAACAATCATACCAGTTGACCTGTCACAACCCAAAACAGTTAACCTTCATTTTGTCGTGATTACCATGGCTGGCCTAGCTGCTTCTGTCATGATATTATGCAACATCCATTGATTAGAAAACGTTGAACTTGGGTTCGTTATTGTGTTTGAATATTGATTATACAACATTGGTCAGTTGATATTATTCACATCCGGCACATAAAGTTTTTAGACCTGACATTATTTAGGGTTTAATTTTATCTTTTACTTACTTTACAGGCATTATGATTTTTTTACGAAGAAGTATTGCTTTTAGAGTTTAACACTAGACTACTTAACACGTTGAGTCTAAAAGTTAACACGTTGAGTCTAAAAGTTAACACGTTGAGTTAAAGGTTGAGTCTGATCAATTAAAAAAAAAGGAAATCAATCGCTATCATGAATTTAAAAGGTAAAGGGGCACTGTAATAATTAAGTTAACAAGGTAAAAACAGCCCAGTCCTTTATGTTTTTATCATTCAATGAAAATATCAAATTACTAAACAAACTAAATTATAAATTACAAACAAACAAATTACTTACTAATTGCAAATAAACTGAAGGAGATTTTGTTAAAAATAACAAATAATGATTTGACAAAGTACTCATAAGAAATTCATTTACCCGACCAAAAAAACTGTTGAAGTAACTAGAAAAATTTAAACATTTTCTGCTGAATGATTCAACGCTACACTTAAAAATAAAAATAAATCACATTTTTTAATAATTTTTATTTATAAAGTCAGCTTCAAGTCCAATGTTTGTCAATTTGTCAATCAACTGCTCAAAAAAATTATTAAATTAAAAACCAAATTGACGGCTGATTTACTTGCAACATATCAAATTTATACTTCCTAAAAATCTAGTGGAGAGAAAAATGTAAGTACCAAGAGTTTAGGCACATTTTGTGAACATCTGAAAGAGCTCACTTTTCTCATTTTTAATCTATGATTAACTACTGTGTAATTTTTTGGGACAATAAGACAAAAGTGACAGAGGTTTTTCAGATAAAAAAGATAATTAAATTAGAATACTAGCTATAGACAATTTTACAGATTACTTTGTAAATAACATAAATATGCTTTTTATAACATTTGAATTTCACTATTCTGCATATAAAAAATTAATAAATAACACTTAGAAAACAGCTGACTAAGTCCTAGGACCTAAAAAATATTCCAGCTGATTTATCAGTCCTAGAACAAAAAAGAAACGTTTTTAGTACTATTAAGAGTACAAAAAAACAGGCTGATTTCTTGCAGAATGATAAAAAATTTTTAAATGTTGCCTCAAAATGCCTCTTAAATTCAAAACTAGGCATTATGGTTGGGTTAAAAAACCCCATTTTACGATGTCAATGAATTCTTAGACCTACCAAAGAGCATTTAGTTACATATATGCCATATTATCTATTGAGAGCACATCATTCTTTTAATAGGCATGTTGTTTCCCATCACCGACCATGATTTTGTATACTTATCTGATGTTTTGTCTTGAACGTGATACAAAAAGTTGTTTTCATCCTTAATTTTTTAGTCTCATTTTTTTTTGTGAGATTTTATTTATTATAGTAATGAAACTAGTCCAAGGAAAGTTGATGCATTTGTTGTCAAATCTATCAAAAAAACACATTGTATACTATATTACTAGCACCTTACTAGCGCTAAGTACCTTTGTACCCATCTAATTTTCAGTGGGATTTGATGAATTATTTATTCCTACCATGCAAATATAGCCACAAATGGTAACATTGCAGGGTGAGGGAGGGTCAAAGGTGTTACAGATCCAACTAACTATTTTCGTGTAATCTAATATAGAATGAGAATTTAAAAATTGGAGAGTAATAGTCATTGTTTATCCAATTACTATGTGAAGTGCATGTGTTTCAAAGTAGATCAAGTTGACAATGCCGATTGCTTGCAAAAACAAGAAAAAGTTTCAAGAGGATGGATAATTGTACTTTTTTTGTAAAAATAAAATTCTTGAATCTCATCGTTGGCAATTTGGCAATAGTGGTCTCACCTGTACTCAGCCACGCCACCCGCGTGCTTCTTCATCGCTGTGTCGGAACTCATGCCGTAGAACAGTTTCACCTTGGTGCCGTCAGGCTTGTGGCGAATCTCGCCGCCGCTCTGGTCGTGCCCCGCCAGCATGCCCCCGAGCATCACAAAGTCCGCCCCCGCTCCAAACGCCTTGGCCACGTCACCGGGGCATGTGCATCCACCATCCTGCGCAACAAAGCATGTCAATCGAGGGTAGAGATAACACCATCCCAGTAAACATTTGTACATATCTAATTTTCAGTGGGATTTGATGAATTATTTATTACTACCATACAAATTGTAAGACTAAAGTATCTTGTTTGCTGCCATGGAGTGATTGGAGTGGTAAACCATAGTTTACCATGGCAATATTTTATTCAGTGTGCGTTTTGCGAAGTTTGCGTTTTGCACTCAAAGAAAAATTTATATCAGTATAAGAAAAATTTGGATGTACATGAACATAATACAAGAAATAAGGAAAAATTAAGAACTGAATTAGTAAAATATAGTCATACAAATACATCCTATCTTCCATTTCTGGCAGCCGTTGTTGGTAACCATTACAACATTTATGGTGTCAGTGTCAAGTTTAGCAACTGTACAAACTCATACCAGAACAGCTGGCCTTAAATTAATTTCAGACATTCTAAATAAAAGATGCAGTTATTTGAAGCTGAGGTAGCTTACTTGGGGTAGTAGTTCATTTATGTTTTTTCGCAATTCAATTTCACATTTTGTATTAGTTTTAGGGTTATATTATTGTCACTCATTCAATCTATTGATTTTGTATTTCCTCTGTATTTTACTTTTTCCTTCCTTTCTTTCCTACTTATTCAACTTACAGTAAACCAACCCTGAATCAATAATAATAATAATGCTTTATTTACAGGTATCATTAAAGATAGTAATTAATTAACTTAAATAATTACTACTCCTATTAAAAATTATATGCCCAGGCTCAAAATAGAGGTAGTTTTTTCCCCCTTGGATTGAAAAAGAACCGGACCTTTTCTATAAGACTTCCATTTTGAACCTTATCTCTGCAATTGAAACCTAAGTAGGGGTGGGCGAGTACTCGAGTTTTCGAGTATTTTTTGACTCGAAGCTCGAGCGAGTACTTGTGACTACTCGTTAAAGTCGAGTCGAGTAGTTATTAAATTAAAATATAGCATTTCTGAAATGTTTTTCTATTTATTTAAACCCCATTTCCTTAAATTGTAAAATGTTTTTATTGTGAAAGTGATACATTTTAAGACCAAAGAAAGATAGATGTGAAACGATGAAAATGCTTCTAACGATGCTTCTCAGACAGCACTCTACTGCTGACTGGATTCTTTGTCTTGTCATGGGAGTGACGCCGCACGGTTAGTGGTAGAGTCAACATTGCTACTGATTAATAAAATGATTCATTTGTAGACCTTCATAACACTGGGAAAAAATTAAAAGTCAATTATAATTTGACATCTAATTGCATCAAAACAATGATTTAAAACTGATTCAAATAACTTTAGACAAAATAAAGAGCTGTGTTGACATTAGCAGTAAGAATAGTGGCAGACATAGAAGAAGAGTGAACAATCAGGTTTACCAATGGCTAACCTCAAATTGCCAGAGTAATACCATTGACTTTAGATACTAAATCAATAGTCAATGGTAATACAATTTTATAGTTGTATGTTATTTTTCTAATTCAGTATTCACAAAAATATATGTTTATCAATTGATAATAAACAAATTTTTCTCTCAAATTGCTTTGATTATAAGACAGACATTGAATTTATTGTTCTTTGTGATCTTTTAAGTCCTAACAAACAGGCTTCATGGCTGTTTAAAGCTAGCCTTTACTCAGTTAAGAGACATTCTGCCACTAGCAGACGGCAAATCCGGCAAATAGAGGGAATTAGGTGAATTCCAAAACAGTGAAAATCCTATACTCTTATACGAGCAATGTTTGCTTGTTTGTTTGCTTGCACAATTATCTCAAAAACGGCTCCGACGATTTCCTTCAAATTTTGGAATATGGGGGTTTTGGCCACCAGAAATCGATTGGAGCTGGTCCCATAGCTGGGAAAAATCCGGTTTTCGCGCTAGAGCCCTTCAAAGATCCCATGTTATCCTTATGGAAATTTTTTAACTGAACAAAAATCAGCTGATAACTGTAGATAAAATAAACCAATGTGTTACATCTTTAACCTGTGGTTTTTGGAAAATCATACCAATGTGCAGCAAACCTTCCGCCTGGCGAGTGAGCGGAGCGAACGAGCTTTGTGTGAGAAACGAAAGTAATAATTTTACCGAGCTTAAGCTCGGTCCCCCTGGTACTGTACATAGCTTGAGTATTTCGGAGAAGTGAAAATAATTCCTAAACAAAATGAGTGGTGAAGATTTTCTTATCAAAAAAGACAAAGGAAGTAGATAGAGTTGAAAATGACAATTTAAATCCACCAATTACATTTAGTGATTCTGATTCAGCTGTAGAATCCAGGTGTCTAGGCTAGGCTTCTGACTCAAAGTAGGCCTAATATGCCAAATACAAAAAACTGTGAATAGGGAAAATCTTTTATTTGGTAACATCTTAAAGTAAGTGAAACATATGAAATGAAAAGTTAAGTAAGTAACTGTAACAGGGGATTTTCTTTTTTCATTTAATGGTGGTTAGAGGCTAACTTTTCAATCTTTTATTCTGTACATTCCTTAATCCCTTTTGTTACAAAACCAAGTTTTTAGCTTAAGTTTTTTTTAATAATCAGCGATTTAAAAACCAATATTTTTTCCTTCACACAGTTTTTAAGCAAATTAAACTTAGGCCTAAAGTTATCTTTTTTAGCCCTAGTAGGATAGGCTAATTATTTTAATTATTTTAGTATAGTAGGCTAGTACATTTTAATATTTGAGTATAGACTAGTTATTTTAAGGCAATTTTCAATATTTTTATGTTCACGTATTACTCGACTCGAAACTCGAGTATTCTACTTACTACTCGACTCGACTCGACTCGTTCCAAAAATGTGATACTCGCCCACCCCTAAACCTAAGTTATCCGTTCAGTGTTAATTAATCAGTGTTCTTCTATTGTGTTTGTTATGGATCACACACGGAACCCACAATATTGTGGAATGTCATTCATCGTTAGTTTATTGCTACTCTGTGGCAATTACTAACATGTAAATAATTTTATTTTAAAAAATATGTGAGTGTAATTTTAAATAACAGTATTCAGTGCTGTTAAAATTTGTTATTTTTCTATATTTATTCCCAATTTTTAAGTGTAGAAAGTGATGTGCAGTAGCTGGCTCTAGGATAAGAGAGATGTAGTCTTTCTGCAGCACAGTAGTCGGCAAAGATTTTGCTCGAATGCTTTGAATGTACTTGCATTGGTACTTGAATGCATTTCATAAAAAAAATTGTATAAGAAAACTCAAAAGTGCATTTCATAAATGCACAGTTGAGTTTTCTTAATGTTTATATAAATTATTTATGTTTATTTGTTAATTATGTTTTTGTTGTTTTAATTGTGTTTATTTATTTCTTCATTTGCGTACATACAATAGAGTATTTTACATGGTTAGGTAGTTGTCCGTTTAATCCCACCTTGAAATGTTTGTTGAATTTTTTTGGATCCAACAAAGAAACTAATAAGAATGTTTTACAAGTGAGATTAGGATTAGAGGGTCCACACTTTCACCCAACTTGGCAGGCAGCACTCTGACAAATAGTTCTCTGGTATTAAAATATTTGAGCTAATACACCATACAAAATCATCATTAAATTCCCGACTCTAGTTAAGGGATTTGCACTTGGTTTTACAATGGTGTTTCTCACAACATCAGCTATATACAAAAGTTACTGCCAAAAAGTCACCTTATCTAATTTAATAAATAAGGTGAGCAGATCCAAAATATTCAAATTAAAAAATTATTTTATATTCACCAGCATGACAATGGTATTTAAAAACTAAATACGTATTTTGTTGGTAATAAGGCATATTGCATACTATTTTACTTCAATTCAAATTTTTAATTCAAAGCACATAAGGATGAAAAGCTTTGTTTTTTATGTAATTTTTTCTCTACATCACAATGTAGGCCTACATCTTGTAGATTAAACACAAGCCACTGGTTTGGCAAACACCACTGGCAATGCGCCAAGTGGATCAAACCAACTTTGCTTTAAATACCAACAGTCAAGGTGAAGACAGACATCTCATGTTCATGATCACATTCTGGTTTATTTAAGACAAGCTCAAACTTTGGTGGAAGGGAAAAAATAACGAAATAAAATAATTTCTAAATTTGTTTAGTTAAAAACTGTTACAGAAACATGTTTCTTCATTTTTAACTGTATATATTTTCAGTTAGTATTGGATAACATAGATTTTAAAAGTGAAAGTTACAACTTTTACCTCATGGTAGCTATATTTTTAGAGAGGAAAATTAATATACAGTACAGTCCCACAAACCTGGACTACAGTGGACTGATTGGTGTCAGAGCTTGTGAAAATTCTGGGTTATCAGGAAAGGAGTAACATATGAAAAAATACAAATAGTTTATATTATTCCTTCAAAACCCATTTATTTATCACATGATGCACATTATACTGAGACTAAAAACTTAAACCTCATCACTAAAACAAATTTAAAGAAAAATGGAAGCACCACATGGAGCTTTGGGCAATGCCATGACCCTTAGCGCCTTGAAATTCGGTGTACTTTACTGTTCTGGCAGGTTTTCCGAGTTATATAGAATTCCGGGTTATTGAAGTCCTGGTTTGTGGGACCCTACTGTACTTAACTTGTGAATCAATATAATAAGTCAAACCAATTTATCAAAATGAACAAACTCGGCTTCTAAGATTTTACTACTGGGACATTTTTCTTTACTTTTTTCTTTTGATATCTGTAATGTCTACACCAGAGGCATTTTTCTTAAGAGAATGTACTATGAACAAATAAACTAAAGATAACTTGTAGGGAAAGTGATCCAAGACCGGGAATTGAACTCATCACATCTTAAACCGAAGTCCAAGGCCTAAGCCGTTAGTCTTAAAAAAAAAACTCATATAAATTTCAGTTTAAAATTTATAAAAACCCCACCTAAGTATAAATCTATGTCAGTTTGTGTTCAATCAAAAAGTAAATATACAATTGGCCGTGGTTTGACTGACACATGTCTAGGTCAGTAGGAGACACAAGGTCGTGGCACCTATTGATAACCCTCCTCGCACGAGAGTCTGCTGCCAACTCTCCCAGGTCATAGTCGTTAGTCGACTGCGTCTCGGTTTTACTTTCTTGCTGATAAAAAGTCATTGCTCTCAGAGTCAATCCAAAGATCTTGATCATTACAGAATTAACCGTCTTTTAGTGCATTATTTTTAGGGTATCAATAATTAGTTAATTTAAACATATGAAAATTTAAAGATAATGAAATAAAACACATTACAATTATAAATCCAACAGCACCAAAAATCTGTGCGCTTTCCAAAAATTGATAAAGACAATGTTCCCACAAGACCTTTAACCAACTTTACAACAGCCCCAGTGTACTAAAAAGCTCGAAAACGTCCTTAAGACCTTGATTAATTTTGAGAATAGTATAAAGAGCAACTGTGATTTTATTAATAGAACCCAAAATATAACTTTAAAAATGACTCAGACTTTGGAATAGTTTGATATAGTGAATCTGTATACCAACGTACCAATTGATAAGAAATTACAAATACTTGAAGACAGTCTCAAATCACAAAAAATTGATAAGGACATTGATAATGTAATTATGAGTTTAAAAAAAGAGATTTTGAGCCAGTGAGTTTTTTTTATTTTTTTTTTTATCCAGAATGGTTGCTGTGGAGTCTCCTCTATCAGTCCTATTCTCAGAAGTATATCTAGATTACTTAGAAACCAAATTTATATTTTCCAAGAAAACCAAACATAAAACAAAATGACACAGCTGTCTTACACAACAGAAATATCAGACAGCTGAACATTTTTGAGAACTATTTAAATAGTATTTCTGCAACATTAAAATTCACTTTCACGTTAGGTAGAGAAAGATAACTAATTAAATTTTTTTAATGTGACCATCGAAAAAACAGACCAAAAGCTACGACACTAAATAGTTCGAAAAACCTACAGATAACAGTATGATCTATAGACTTATAAAATTCTTACTACCTCCCAAAGATTTTGAAGCTCAAGTAAACACAAAACAGATAACTATAGAAAATGGTTACCCCCCCAATATTGGTTACAACTTATAAACAAACACAAAAAGCATAAAACTAATTGAATGGCTCCGCCGAAAAACGTTCTATGCGACAAAAATACAAATTTCGATATTTTTAGTGAAAAAGGTTCTAACAGACCTCCCCAACATTGTGGGATATTTTCCGTTGGAAATATTTACATTGGCACCCCTGATTTTAGCTGTCCATTCCGGCGCCATTTTCGGGAGTTCGCGGTGTTGTTGGCGAATAAGGTTCTAACAGCCGCGATATGGATCCTCCGCCGGCTGTGCCGCTGTTACCCGGCGACATAAATCATCTTAATTTCGGGAAAAAAGGAAGTTAAATGTCGGGAAATGGATAGATAAGAATAGAAAGGAAAGGAGAAACGCCAGATTGCCATGTATATCTAAAACCAAGAAGCCAGTACCAGGAAAACCGCCACCAGGAGAGTTAAGTGAAATAACGTTCTAAGTGCCAAGGCCTGATACCTGTTGATTCCTATTCTTATACTTATGTATAAGTTTGAAATTGTCACCTATAATATTGTTTTCTAATAATTTCGAAAATAAATATTTTTCTCTAACAAAAATATTTTTAGGGCTTAACTATTTTTATTATTATATAACATGTTAAACAATAATATAGTACGTTAGGAAAACGTTGTTTAAGATTTTAATGTTATCTTTTTATAATATTTATTATAATAAAAGTGTTTTATAATTCAATTCACTATTGAATTCATGTTGGTACTCCTACATTCCATGAAGATTTTTTGAGGCAGAGGCTAAGTCCGGGAAAAAACGTTTCAAATGACAGGCGATTAGAACGTTTTACCCCCTAAAAATGCATAAAAATAGTTAAAAATCTGATTGTGTTGAGTAAAAGTGTCATATAATACTACTATACGAGGTTATATATGTAGTTTTAAAAGATTATTTGCAAAAAATAATTCCAACCTAAAAATTACGTAAAATTTTTGAAATCAATCTTCTTTCCGCTTTTTCTCAAAAGTAGGTTTCTGTCGCATAGAACGTTTTTCGGCGGAGCCATTCAATTAATCCTTGGAAAACAAATATTTGTTTCAGTTGAATTCAGTGAAACACTACATCACACTTTAAAGAATTCATTAAATAAAATGGAATTATTATGTCATGCAAAACGTCAAATAAAGTTGGAAATATTAGTAATATCACCTCCGGCCCTGATAATGATAACCTTAATTTAATGGGTATTAATAATATCAATTGTTCTGATGGTCCGAAATTTTATGTAGGACAAACAGGAGGATTTAAAAATTGTCAAGGAACATCTGCCAAAACCCCAAATAAAGAAACAAAGCTCTAGTTTATCTAGATATTTTGTAGACCACAACCACTCCACCAATATAATTATTTTTAAATCCTTAACATATGCCAAAAAAGCAAACTCCTGGACACAGTGATTCACTATAATAATATTACATTTTAAATCTCTTAAGACCCCCAGTATGTATTAAACAAACAAATTAATTCTCACAACAATAGTCACTTGTACCATCCGGTCGGTGACCAGATTCATGCTCTAATTGTCTAGCCAATTGTAATTTTTAACCGTTTGTGTAATTTTATATATTGTGTTAGTGTCAAAATTTGTAATTATGTTTTTTTGTGCAATTGACAAAATCAAAAAATGGATAAATTTCATGAACTACAGGTCCTTGTAGATATTGGAAATGACTATGGTCTAGCACAGACCGAAACCCAGGTCATCCAAAATGGAGTGAAAGTGGGCTGCGATGGAACCAAGGTATGTCATTTATCTAAAGCAGTCCTAGTGTTCATACAAAATGTATACATTTTTATTACTCGGATCACCATACAACACGACTATAAAGGAAATATAGGAATGTATGTGTGAATGATAAATTAATAGTTTTTAATGTTTTTATTGAGCAATACCTTGACATTGTTTTTAGAGCAAATAGTCCAGAAGAAATACAATTTTTAGTTGTATAATGTGATTATTCCAAGTCAAATTTTCATCTAATAGTAATCCTAAAAAACGTTGTTTCTTTTGTTTGAAATATTTTGGAATTATTTAATTCTACTAATGGCTTGTTTCTGCTTTTTTGTATTAAAATAAACAAGGTTTGTCTACTAAATTTAGTAGCCAATTTTGGTTTCTGAGGTAATTATTAATCAATTAATTTAAGATAGATGATAGCTACAACTTCCACTTCATTTATTTATAGTTTTACCCGTAGCTATAAAGTTATAGTCGTCAGCATAAAGACATAATTTACTATGTGTTCAAGTTAAAATTAATAGAAATCCCTCGGAATAACAAAGGAAGAGAACAGGCAAAAAAATGGATCATAGCGGAACTCCATGACTAATTGTTTGCAATGCAGATTTTGCATAATTTATTTGGTTCTCTTTATTTATGTGTATCAATCAAAAAAAATTTTGCCTGAGATGTATGACATAAAACAATTTAATGCAACACCAACTATGCCAATGGTTTTTAAAGTATTTATCGAAATTTCATGTGATACACTATCAAATGCTTTAGAAAGGTCCCTGAAATTTCCAGTTGAATTTGATCCCCTATCAACAGCATCAACAGTCCTCTCGATCCTCATTGCATGCTAATATCATACGCTGGTTGAGTGAATGGCGGGAGTAATATTGATATTCATGAGTTCCACACGTCCCGAAAATCTCAATAAATCGTAAAGGGCCGGTCCTAATTATTTTGGATGAGCGGGGCTCTGCTGTACTGATTAATGTGCCACTCACCGAGATGATGTGCCCCTGCAGGCCGTGTGCAGCATCGGCGCATTCCAGCACGGCGCTCAGCTGGGGGTAGCCGACGCCGGTCTTGATCCGCGTGGTGCACACGCTGCCGGGTCCGATGCCTACTTTGATGATGTCTGCGCCGGACAGTATCAGCTCCTCCACCATCTCTCCCGTCACCACGTTGCCCGCCTGCACCAAAAATAAGTCATAATTGGTGATGGGATGATCAAAAGGAAAGATTCGATATTTTCTATTTTATAATTATAGAATTGGTTCAATAAATTATAGGCTATGTGTGAATCGATTCTTATCCAACTTGAAACTGTAGAAATGTATTTCATAAGAATAGGCATATAAAATTATTTTTTTTAAAGCTGTAGATTTGAAATAAATTTTATTTCAATTACATCAAATAAAAAATAAATAGGTCTTTGTTTAAATTAAGCTTGTATAGATTTGGTTAGGTCAGTTTTTTTTTTATACTATGCATTTTTTATACCAGGAGCGATTTTAACATTTTGATAGGGAACATTCCTAAACTCTGGTCTTGTAACTCTAAAGGTACGTTTCCATTACAACAGGTCGCACGGACAAGAACCCGACTTGTACCTGGCACATATCGTGTGTAATTTTTTACCGTGAATGACTTAGCAACCTCTGCATTTTTTATTGTGGCCGGGACTTACAACGAACTGAGAAAAAAGAGACGGAAACAACCTAGGTGGTGGTGGATAAGAAGTTTTTTGACTAAAAGACCATCGGAAGGAGCCTTTAATTCATTGATGAGAGATTTGCTGGTACAAAGTGGGTACCAATTTCCTACGAACAAGTTTTGTCAATGGCACTTGTGCCATGACTTATGCCACGGTGTTTCCATTCCTACAAGATCAAAGATTTGTGCCTGGCACATGTGCCCGACAAAAATTTGATGTAATGGAAACATACCTTAAACTCAACCTATAGTCAATAAAAAGTACATTTATAACAATTACAATTAAAAGTACATTATCTTCAGTTTACAATTAACTTCACATATTGCACACTAAAACAATGGTCTAGGACTGTCTGTTTTGGTTGACACTCTGTAAACTTATTAATAACAAATATAAACATCTTTTTAAAATCAAATGCATAGTTAATAAAGAAAATCATTAAAAAACAAATAAAATTCTTGACTGAGGAGAAAATCAAAAATGTTTCCTACGACATAAATATACAACATTTTCTATAATAAATCTACTGTGGTATAACACTACGCTGATACACTGAATTTGTTCTTGATTTCATTATTCTAATCCAGCTAAACATTTACCTCAACCTATAGAAGTACTGAACTGGAATTGTGTGCAAGACTGGAATTGTTAGTGAATGATTCCAAATAGGCTACTAAATTATTTGTTTACTCCAGTGCTTTTGCTAATAATAAAAATAGATTTTTTAAGAGAATTTCAGATTTTTTTACAAGTTATTATATGCCATCTGGGTCAGAGCCCCTTTGGACAGATTTGCACCAAACTTCACACAAACCAACCTTGAATAATGCTTAATAATACCTGAAAGTTTAATTACAATCTGTCAGGCGGTTTCGGAGTCCATAGTCAACATACATATAAACATACATACTTCCTCTTTTATAGATATAGATTTGATTGATATATTTAGATATAGCATTATTATATTTTGTTTGTTGAAACGATAACAGGTAAACAATTGTTTTTTTTTAATACTCTTAGCTCCCACCTTAACTTGGGGTAGAGGCCTTCTGGTTATATTTAATGAAATATTGTGGCAAGCTTAATTAAAGAAAAAGTCTGACAAAAATTACTACAGAAGGTAATTACTTGTCATTAATTGGAAATAATGATAAGCAAACAAATTTGAAAAAATTTTTTATCAAATTGTTAAAAAATAAATGAGATTAAGGATTAAACTTAATGGATTTTTATCAAATCAGTTATGATAGAATCCATACTTGATTGGATTAACAAAGAAGGATAAGATAAAGAATTGGTTCCCCGGGTTAATGGACCCATCAACTAATTATGACTAAAATGCATCATGCTGATAAAGATTTAGTAAAAAAGTCATTAAGCAACATTGGAAATTTTCCCAGACTTCCTGGACATAACAGAAAAGAAACGTTTGAATCTTATATAAGTTAGAATCTATTTTATTAGTAGGCCTAAACATTATTATGATCAACTGCATCGCAATAAAACATTTATTTGAAATTTTATTATAACTGAACAACAACAACAAAATTACAATTTTATAAAATGAGCAGCACGGAAACCAGAAATTTTATGAGTTCCCTAAGGTATATAGAAATACTGAAGCACTGAAAATTTTGAAATCTTTAACTAACAATACCAAAATATTCGTGTATTGATTCAGTTACAGTGCCTCAGTATTAATATTTTATATGTTGTGAACCACTCTTAAAACCTGAACTTTAACCATTGTGTAAGACAACAAACTAGATAAGCGCACAGCAGCTGGTCTGTGAATGTACGTTCAACAGTGTGGTACAACTGTGCCATTATTGTGGACAAATTACATGAGAATCAACTTGTATTCACTCTACAGAGCTCTGAACACATAAAATAAACAAACAATAAAATAAATAACAAGAGTGAAATCAAATTAAAAGTGCTTTGTTGAGTTTAGTCAGGTTGGTTTACATTGCCTAATTTAATAAAGTTGTCCATTTAAATAAAAAATAACTTTCTCTGGTCTGCATATTGTTCTCTTTGTAATATTCCTAATGGGATTCTCAAATATCAACATCAAGGCTAATGCTCTTAAATGAGATAGGCTAATAATACTACATTAACAATCAAATTTTTACTGATAACCTTATTTCTTTTAGCATTCAACGATGAAACGTACCATGATAGTGTGAGTAGGAAAGGCTGCCCGTACTTTCCGCAGATATTCAACGAAGTGCTGCGAGTATCCATTAGCGACATCAAGGCATACAAAACGTATTCCAGGGACAGCCTCTAGGATCTGGGAAAGCCTCTCGTAGTCGGCCTCGCTTGTCCCAGAAGAAGCGGCAATATGAGGCAACGCTTCGGGGTTCTTCTCGGCAAACTCCTTCCATTCATCCACAGAGTAATACTTGTGGAGAGTTGTGAACAAGCCATGCTGAAATACGGTTACTGTGTTTAGAACAGATTATTTCTTGAAAAAATGTATACAATTGGCATTATTATATTGAAGCTTAGATCTAACAACTGGCCATAAAATTCACTTGTTAAGAATTACGTTCTTATAGTAGCGGCCACGGAATCAGGTAAGTGATTGAAAACGCAACGTTGTCACATAGGACCAAAAAACAAGAAAGATCGTTGAAAATTGCGTACTTTAGTGCACAAACTGGCAACACTGAGCGTCCAGTGTTGTCTAGACCATATGTTAAATGTATATTCTATAAAAATTATCAAAATTTATATAATCTATTAGTAAAAACACTGACATATGATTCAATTTATAACAATCACTGGCAATTTGGCGATGTTAAAAAATCATTCACCCGCCTGATTTCGTGACCACGACTTTAATGTAGGTACTATATTTATTTATACATTTTAGATAACGGCAACAGATAAACCCAAAACAGATATTTAGGAACAAACATAATTATTAAGAAATAAGATGAAAATAAGTACTACAAGATAAAATTCAAATGAAAAAAAAACATTAGTTAGGCATGAACTACAAACTTATTATGCGAGCTTAAATAAATAGCAACACTTATTTATACACCTTTAAAAATATAAACGGTATCAGATAACTGACACATACTTTCTCCCAACAATATAAAAACATGTGTTAAAAGCTTTAAACATTAATGTCTTCATGACTCAGTCTGATAGCTACCAGCTGAGCAGCGCGAGCTTGACCCTACGCGCATCTGTGACTTTTAACAACGTACTGCGTTTACCGCTAAATGAAAAATTGTATTTTCTCCTCAACCACTTGACGTAGAGCAATAATTTAAAGTACTGGATTATTTAGTTTTTTGAGCTTGATTTAATGGTGATAAGTAAAATTTATTTTGAGACAACAGCTATTTTGAAAATCAAAAAAATTGATTTTTTAAACACTTTTTACTCCATAACTTTTGAACGCGCATTTTCTCGGAGATGCGGGTGGTGTCATTTTATTCATCATTTTAAGCTTAATAAACCACAAAATTTTAATCAAAATCGTTAGAGCCGTTTTTGAGAAATTTTGATTTTTGACGATTTTTGAGGGTTTTTGGGGGTAAAATACCCTTAAAAATCAAAAATTCAAAAAAATGAAAAAAACGCCTGGAATTATTGTGGATTTGGACCTATATACCAAATTTCATTAAAATCGGACCATTAGGGCATTCTCTAGCTCTGTTTACATCCTGACACACATACACACACACACACACACACACACACACAGACATCACTCCGAAAACCACTTTTTTGGACTCAGGGGGAACCATAATGGATAAATACACCAACAACTCAAATTCGAAAATTTTGACGAAAACAATACTTTCTCCATATACTATGGTATAGGGGGAGAAAGTAACTAGTATACGTGTTGCTCGAAATCGAGCAATTTATTTTCATACAATGCAAATGTTACTTTTTAGCTCTAAATCAATGACATCCGACCAATCCAATATTGTGAATCTCTGTAATCACCAAACTACACGTATTTACAGCTGATTATTAACAGACGTTTAAAATGCTTTATTTAATCCCAATGTTATTTAAATGGGAAATTTTGAGATTTCAATTGTGGATAGCGCCTTTATTTTCAGTTTGATTCTTATCAGTTTTTGGCGGAAACAACTACAGGCCAAGCCCTATCCAACTACTCCTACACCAAAAACTTGAAAATCGGTTGAAAATTGTAGGAGGAGTTCTCAGGACAAAAAAACCCTTAGCGTATTAAATAAGTATAGATCATAAAAAACAAAAATTGCAATATTACTTATACATATACCGTGCAACAATAAACAATCATAATATAAACTAACGTTACATAAAAATATTCCATTTGACTAGTGAATTGATTAATGTTATAGTAATAGATATTTATTTAAGAATCTATACTTATTTAATACGCTAAGGGTTTTTTTGTGTTGAAAACTCCTCCTACAATTTTCAACCATTTTAGCGAATTTCCCTATAGGGAATACGCTATTACGGTAGTAGCCATGGTAAGACCTAAGCCCGGGACCACTTTACTTTTTCATTTTGAGGTCCCCAGAAGCCAAAAACACCATTCGTTCATTTTCATATATATGTATATATATATATATACATATATATGAAATATAAATATATATAATGTATGCTGTTAGTGAATTTTATTCCTAGCAGCCCTGTGTAACCAATTCAATTTATATCTATATATATATATATATATGTGTCCGTGGTACCGATAACTTTTGAAGCGGACCTCCGATTTTGATCAAATTTGGTATGAAGGTGTAAGACCAGGTCTATTTTCATGAGTTCGCGAACCAGCATTGTCGGGTTATGGGAACGGGGTTTCATGGGGTTTCAAAGGGGTCAAAAATGGGTTTTTGGCATTTTTGGACCTAAATTTTTAAAATTCATCAATTTTAACTAAAACCATTTAAAAGAGCTTAAAAAAACAAACAATTTAGTATTTTGAATCTTTTAAATAGTTTAACTGGTTAAAGAGAAAATTCAAATTATGTTTCCCATGTTATTCTTATGGGTAAATCTTTAAAAAGTTATATATTGCTTATTCATCAACATATCTTAATAAAAATTTGTATGAACCTTAACTAGGTGGTGAGTAATTAAGATTTGATCAAAAACCCACATGGCAGCAAACCTACATGCTAAATCCCATGGTATTCTTATAGAAAATAAAAGTATAATGGGAGCAAGAGAGATGGAGATAATAAGGTATCTGTTCCTAATCAGCTGATCAGCTGTCTTCTGCATATTTGTCAAATTTAAAATGTTTATGTTTTGTTATTTGTAAACAAATCATTCCTTTGCATGGAAGCTTTGGATATGCACTTTTATTACTGTTAAAAAAGTCATTCATTTCAATATAAATAATATAAATTATTAAATAAAAATAATTTACTTAGAAATACAATGCCATTAAATATATTATATTTCCTTATAAAGATTTTTAATTGTATAAGATAAAGATAGCCACAAAGTTCTTTGATGTTAAAACAATAATTCTTTGGAAATTCGCTGAGTACGCAGGTCTGCTGCGACGGGGGTATTTATAGTTTTTGGTGTTGTTGTCCTTGGTCTGTAGTTGTTTCCGCCAAAAACTGATAAGAATCAGACTGAAAATTAAGGCGCTATCCACCATTGAAATCTAAAAATTTCCCATTTAAATAACATTGGGATTGAACAAAGCATTTTAAACATCTGTTAATAATCAGCTGAAAATACGTGTAGTTTTGGTGATTGAAGATATTCACATTATTGGATTGGTCGGATGTCATTGATTTAGAGCTAAAAGTAACATTTGTATTGTTTTAAAATAAATTGCTCGATTTCGAGCAACACATATACTGGTTGTTTTAATTAAGGAAAGGCTTTTAAAAAATGATAAAACTGTACTGTTTTACAGCGAAGAACAAAAACCACTATTAAATTATTTAATTTCTATTTCTGATTATTTCTAGGGGTAGGCCTATGCAAATTTATTTGATTTAACACATTGTACCCTATGCCCGAGTAAAGCTCGGGGTGCCGCGAATGCCGTTCCGAACGAAGCCCGAGTGTGAGTCACACAAGGACTATATTAAAAATATATATTATATTTTCATTTAATGTTCTTATATATAAATATATGTTTGTACATATATGTTTATGTATATGTACATTTACAAATATACATTTGACTACATATATGTATTTATATATGTGAGTACGTTACATTTATGTACATAAACATGTTTATGTAGCTATATATGTATATCTATATGTACATGTATATGTGCTTTATGTACATATATAAGTAAATATGTATGTAGGTCTATATGTATATATACTAGCATATGTATATTATATACATGTATATTATATATGCCTATATTTATTTATATATTTATTTGTTGCTAGGCAACGAATTCAACAGAAATCCAATGTTAGGTATTCCATTGATTTCTTATATAACAGATGTATATATATACATATATATATATATATATACATCTTATTATATATGCGTCTTTTAGTTGTAATAAAAGCAACGTAGGTATATTCTAAAAAGAAAAACATAGTTACATATGTAAGAGTTCATATAAAATCAACTCATATATTTTTTACCTATATACTAATAGTAGAGCATATTAAGGAATATAAAATAGTATATTACTTAATCTTAATATATACATATACATATATATATATATATATATATATATATATATATATATATATATATATATTAAGATTAAGTAATATACTATTTTATATTCCTTAATGCTCTACTATTAGTATATAGGTAAAAAATATATGAGTTGATTTTATATGAACTCTTACATATGTAACTATGTTTTTCTTTTTAGAATATACCTACGTTGCTTTTATTACAACGACAAAAAATTTAATTGACCTGTAACACATTATATTTTCTTAACAGTCTTGATTT